>JAJGOT010000059.1:895000-1212500 GCA_022457155.1 Cladopsammia gracilis | reverse complement strand
AAGATGAAGCATTTGAGTAAGAATAATTCTTGATTCTGTTCACATGCAAGGTTTTTTGTGATCTTGTGTGATGTAATGATCAAATACATCTGTATTGACTGTCGAAAATTACTTTGCTTTTTAAGGAAGCTTTTTTATGAAAATTAATTTTTTAGTTTTAGTTTATAGTTATTACATGTATGGTGCCTTTCAACATTTGGAAAATGCACTGTTTAAGTAATTTATTGTTGTTGTTGTTGTTGTTGTTGTTGTACTATTCTACTGGCCCTTGAAGAAAGGTCCTCTTTACAATGGTGTCAACAGGGTGCGCCAAGAAATTTGTAATCCACTTGTCCTTAGGACAACCATCAAAGAGACTTTGGTTGACCGAAACCCAAAGGTGCTTATCCAAAAAGTTTTGTTCAAACTGCATTTAGAAATAAAATAAATATAACATGTGACTTTCAGTGTGTTTTCATTATTATCAAATTTAGTTCTGTAAACTATATACACGGCTACAAATGTTATTAAAAATAAAAATTAAAAAAAAAAACATTTTAGACTTACTTACATGTTAGTCACCATATCCTGGCAGCTTCTCTCCTTTCTTTTCATAATCCTGCTTTGCACGGACTTTCCCTTTCTTTTTGCCATGATTTTCTCGGCTACATTTTACTTGAAAAAAATCTACCTGATTCTTTGCTGGAATCCAAGAATTTTTCTTTTCTTGATTGTCACTTTTGGAGCCTTGGGTTGAGTTTAGCCTTAAAAGGCCTGGTTACTAAGGCCAGGTTCCCAAGCCACAAGATATGGACTTCAAGGAAACAAATGGAATGGCCACAGAATGGCGAAATTTACAGGAATATTTACACTTACATGTATTTTGCCAAGTAAGAAGTTTGCTTAGATAAATTTCAATTCTACTGCAATTTCAAGTCAATTTTCATCTGGTTCTGTAGTTGTTTAGTAATCAGAAATGTGGACAAGTCGCATCAAAGATTTACATGTCTGAACTAAATTTCTACTTTGCCAAGCAATTGGATAAAGGTTTTGACGCACCCTGGTCAACCATCTTGCTGTTCTACTTTGAACCTGTTGAATTATCACTTTTTAGTGGCAGTTAGGGAGGGGGAGGGTGGGGGGGTCATGCATGTAGGGTTTTTTTTGGAGAAAAGGGTTGGAAATCTGGAATGTTGGTGGAAGAAATACAAACAAAAGTACAAAGTGATGGAAACCACCATGAAATCGCAGGAACCAGTTTGTTATGGGAAGGGGAGAGATGACCCTTCTACCCCCCCCCCCACCCCCACCCCCCACCACAGATTGGGAGATTAGAAGAAAGACAAACAAAAATACAAAGTAGTGAACCATCTTAAAAGGAGCAGGAACAGTGGTTATGGGAAGGGGGAGGTGAGACCCCTATCCTTGCCCCCAACCATCAAATCCCCCACAGATTGATTGGGGGATTGGATGAAAGTTGGAAAAAATAAAAAAAAAACAAAAGTATAAAGTGATGGAAAGCGCCATGAAAATCGCAAGGAACCAGTTGCATGGTTATGGAAAGTGGAGAGATGAGCATTCTACCCCCCCCCCCCCCCCTCCCCATTCCTCACAAATTGGGGAAAATTGCCACAATTGCTGCATAAATTTTTTTCAAAGGAATGGTGTGTGGGGAATGTATATACATACATGTACACATAGAGATTTATTGCTTTAGATTCTTTTAAATTAAAAGTCTGCATACAAAAAATAAATACAAAATAAAATAAATACAAAAACTGTACTTCCTAGAACAGTCAGTAACTCTAGGTTTGAACAAGCTACAACAGTTACTGACATACATGTATTTTGTCTTTCTTCAGATTGGTTGTAATGCAGTCAGCTGGGCACCTTCTGTTTCACCAGGATCATTACTAGAGGTAATGTCGAGTGGAGTGCAAACGGTACACTGTAATTGGAGTATTTCATGGTGTTGCAAAAACTGTTTTTGGTTAGCTTTTGTAGCATTTCACTTTAATTGCCAAGTACATGTAGTATTGTCTACAGTTCAACATCTTTCGACCAGCTAGCAAGAACTTACTTTGAGCTGCCCAAAGCCCGACCACGCACATCGGACCCATCTGCCACTGTCGCAAAGCATGTCGTGAAATCCAACAACAAAACCGAAATGGAGTTCCCGCCTGAAAATTATTGCAAAATACTACCGGTATACTGTAAGTCTCAAAGCACTTTGGCTATCAGGCATTTCAACAGCGGCACGGGATAGGAAATGGCCCACAGCTCTCAACGCTGCCCTTTTTCTGATCCAAAGTGGCTGGTTATGCTTTCGGCCTTCAATTTAGGGAGTAGTCGGGGGAATAATTTCAAATCAGCCGAGCACGTACCACAAGGACGATTTGAAATTACGAGCACAATTACCCCTGAATTGTACAACACGAAGTTCAATTACTAATTAATCGCATCAATAACAAAATTTGTTATTAATAAGGCTATGTTTTGCACTCAAAACGTCAAGGATGTTTTGTCAGTTTGAAAACAGAAGGAAAACAGTGAAAAAGGGAACCCATTTAAGTGCACCTGATTAATGAGTATGCAATGCAGGTGTCCAATTACAGCTATCCAATTACAAAAAGTTGTAATTGGATAGCTGTAATTGGTCACCCACGTGACCGCGCACCTATTTCATAAGAAATAGGCGAGCAGCTAACCAATCACAATCGAGAATTGTGTTATTGATACGATTATGTAAGAAACAGGCATGCAGATGACAAATCACAATCAAGAATTTTGCAATTGATATGATTATATCTGTTTAAGTGATGATGATTATGGTCATTTTTGTTTTCAGCCTGAATCCAAGGCCGGTGCTTTGGTGAAAAGATTTGTGACAGGAGGGTGCGATAACTTGGTTAAAGTATGGAAGTAAGTGGCAAGAATGAAATTGTGTTGAGCTTGTCAAACAGAAGTTGAATCAATGACCTTGTGCACACTATAACGTAGATCAAACCAAGCTACGGCTAACCACAGACTTTAAAATTAGAACCACTTTGTATAACATAATAAACAGCACTACAGGAAAGTACTGCTCAGTAGCTTTCATTTGAATGGTCACACTTTAGGATTTCATCCACAGACTCAAAAGTTAGAACCACCTTGTACAGCATAATAAACAGCAACACAGGAAAGTACTACTCAATAGCTTTCACTTAAATGGTCACACTTTAGGATTTCATCCACAGACTCAAAAGTTAGAACCACCTTGTACAGCATAATAAACAGTACCACAGGAAATTACTGCTTAATAATAGCTTTCTTTCTCATCCACAGACTTAAAGACCCACCTTCACCCAAAATGCTGTGTGTGCTGTCATCACTTTCCGTGCTGAATTTTGTGTAACAGGAAATTCACGCTTGAATGCGTGCAATCAATCAGATCACGCATATGAACAATGGATCATTTCAAAACAAAAACAACCACAACATCTTTTGGGTGAAGGACTGGGCCTTTAAATGTTAGAACCACTTTAAACAACATATTAAACAGCACTACAGGAACTTTGGGAGCGTATGGAGTCAATTAATATTATTTGTTCGTTTAATTTCACTTTATAAGAGAGGCTGATGGTCAGTGGGTTGAGGAGGAAAAGCTAGAGGCACATAGTGACTGGGTCAGAGATGTAGCTTGGGCACCTAATGTGGGGATTCCTGTTAGCACCATAGCAACTTGCTCCCAGGTAAAGTAAGCTTGTACAGACTGGTAACTCAAGGGCTACTCACTTCTTAGATCTCACAAATTCAAAAAGCGAGTCTTGATTTGAGTTGCTTGCACCACAGAAAATTTGCTCTTTTTTACAAAGAATAATTTATAATTATTTAAAAATTCAAAAATCTAACCTTTACATCCTACAAAGCTGTTTCTAACATGGCATATTGATGCACACTGTACCAGTGTTGCAATCATTCACAAAAAGTTTCAGGGTTTAACAATGTTTTGCTTCCGATTTGTAAAGGTTTTAAATGTGTCGCGAAATTCATCCACTATTTCTAATAACCTGTGAAAATAAACAAAATTGAACCAGTTGAAAGTTATTTTTGCATTTTTGATGCTTTTAAGCCGATATAATGTAACTTATAGTGTTTCCAATCTTTTGTGATGAGATTTTTGCGTGATTATGACTTTGTAAGTTTTGGCCGCCATATTGGTGTACCAAAGTGGTACACCAAGATGGCTGCTCCATTATTTTTACTATATCTAATACTTGTTTGCATATATCTCTTGAACAAAATGCTCTGGTGCTGTAATATTTGGCCCAGATGTGTAGTTTTAAACTCTCTGCAATCCCATAAACATTTTGGAATCAAAATCTGTTTTTAATGCTTCTGATCATGAATTTTGATATGACATGATATAACATAAGTGCAAGCCAAGAATATTATATTACTGTTTGATATCTGTACAGGACTGCCGTGTAGTAATCTGGACAAAGAACGAGGTTGGAGGCGGGGGATGGACTTCAAAGGTAAGTACACTATACAGTGGCTGTCATGCCTGTGTCTAAAAATGTTTTCAAAGGTTCTAATTTACCCTCTCACTCAATTATGAAGACATGTCAATTTGGAGACATTTAATGTAGTTCTGTTAACAATAGAGACCTTAAGATCGAGGTTTTTCGGCATTTCCCGCGAACCGCGAACGTCAAGAAGTCACGTGACCAGTGCCTTGCCGTCAGGTTTGCGGTTTGAGGTTCACGTTTGTACGGCTAGACCATGCTCTAGAGGTAAGTGATTTACCGCAAGGTTTTTAGTACCCTAAAACATCACAATCCCATGTTTGAGAGGAAATACTACTTTTTAGAACTCTTTCGCTTATTAATTATCGAATTCTTTTTCATAGAAACGTAATTTTGAAGATGATTTCTCAGCTTAAAGAGAAGTGAACGAACGAATGGAACAAACATAGCAGCCGGCTATTTGTTTTGGAACTGATTTGCCAGTCGGATTACTTTGTGGTTAAACTACGATAAAAAGTAAAACAAAAGCCAGTTTCTGATGATATGTGAATGCTTGAATGTATACTTTGTTTCCTGGATGGCTCTGGTAATAGGCATAGGTAAAAAGAAACCCTCAATCTTAAGCCCAGATTATGTTCATACGGCGAACTCCGAACTGTAAACTGCTGGCAGACGTTTGTGGTTTGCGGTTTAAGGGGAAAACCTCAATCTTAAGGTCTCTATTATGCTAGGTTGGGACCATTCAAATGCAGACCTCTTCTGCGGTGCTGATATGGTTTCATTATTTTACAAAATGAAATTCTGTATCCTTTTTATTAGTTTGCGAGCTGCTTTGCACAAAGCTTTGGAACCTCCACTGTTAATACAAATTGACCATAAATTGTTGGAAATACACCTGTAATAATATTTAAATTTCAGTTATTTTAATAACAAGTGGAAGTGTATTTTTAGTGTACAAAAAAATGGATATAAATATTGCCTATTTTTGCTTTCAAATTTCCCACGCATTGCCATATTCAATATTTGACATCATAATTATGATTGCCAAATTGTTGTATATAGAGCGGTTTTCAATTGAGTGTCGTAAAACCAAAACCAAAGTAATTACTCTGACCAATCACAGAACTCGCAGACAATCCAATGAAACAATCAGAACTCGAAGCAAATACATGTAGCTGGTGCCAAGCGCGGGAAAACGCGTGTGAGCAAGTCACGATTGGTTTTGGTTTTACTTCTGATTGGTTGAGAAAGTGGTGCGAGATTTTTTAGCCAATCACAAAGCGTAGCAATACAAAACCAAAGCAATCACTAAATTACTTTCAATACTCATTTAAAAAGCACTCTAATAGGACATCGATTAATAACTATAGTGCAGGGGTAGAGAAAAAACTGAGCAGGCTCATTAACAAACCCAGCTAGTTTTTCTGGCTTGTGCACCTTTAAAATCACCCCAGTCTTTGTTTTCTAGTTAAATTTCAGCCGGTGACAAGTTAACTTTAATTTCAGTAGCTGAAATTAGCCGGTAGCCGGCTCTTAGCTACATCCCTGATAGCGGCAACCATACGACATCATAAAAATTCAAAATGGCAGTGCGCAGGAAGTTTAAAAGCGAAAATAAATGATATTCAAATCCAATTTTTTCTACAATAAATTGTCTTTTCAATTGTCATTAAAAGACTGAATTGAAATTTAGATCTTATTTGCAACAATTTCATGTCAATTTGTGATAACAGTGGAGGTTCTCTTTAACAATTCACCCAACCTTCCCTAGCAATAATTAAAATTTCTGTCCTTTAGTTCTTTCTTGTACCTTCTTTTCAGGTTGTAAAAAAGTTTGGTGACGTGGTGTGGCACGTGAGCTGGTCGGTGACAGGAAACATTTTAGCTGTATCTGGTGGCGATAATAAGGTAAGATAAGCTGGCTAGCTGTACATAAAATAAGGTAATAGGGTAAGATAAGCTGGCTAGCTGTACATAAAATAAGATGGCTAAAGGAGCTATGTCATGCATGGTAATTTTGAGGTTTTGGGGTTAAAACTGCTCCAAGTTAGAACTAAGTACCTTTGTCGTACACAAAATTCTTAATATAGAACACTAAGGCTGCGTTTTTTTGGGAAAATCCGAATCCAGATTCTTGAATCCAATAAACGTTTTTTTTTTTAACTAAAATCCAAAAATGGAGCATGAATCCGTTTCATTGAGATTTTTCAGATCAAATCTCAATCCAGATTTTTAGATTCGTGATCTGAACATTGTTATGGGAATTTATTATTCGACTTTGACGTCATTTTACCGTAAAAGGGCAAGAGAACGCGCAAAATATGCCAGCGTATTACACTGTAGCATACCGGTTTGACAAGTTTGGAACAGAGCGAAGTTAAATTGTAACTGCGCGCGCTCAGGACGAAAGTGAAATATTGGATGAAAAATTGTCTATTTTAATAAGTTTATTTGAAAATTAAGCAGTCGAATAATAAATCCCTTATTTGATGGTTTGACAGATAATACGCGTGGATATTTTACTCATTGCTCGTATTTTTCCTCACCCCTACGGGGCTCGGAAAAATACTACGCAACTCGTAAAATATCCGCGCGTATTATCTGTCAAACCATCAAATAAGGTGTATGGATTCGAAAAAAGTACATCTGACAAGTGGTCTTTCGTGCAAATTTACTTGTTTCATTGGCTGTTGTGTTTATTTCACAGTTTCATATCATGGACAATTTAGGTAAAATTTTATTGCTTATAATTATTTTGAAAACTATTTGATGAACAGATTGATAAACACAAGCGAGTCAAAGTAGGTTCATTTGCATAACCACAGGTTTTTTACGTTAAATGATCCGTTTTAGGATTTATCGTTTTTTTGGTCATGAAGAATCCATATGATCCGAGATCACAAATCCAATTTCGGATTCTCCCAAAAAAACGCAGCCTAAGAGGAAGATATTAAGTAAATTCTCAAAGAGAAAATAGACCATAATCAGAGTATTAGCAAGATTTCCAAGACAGAGGCTGCGATAAACTTGAAAAAATTGGGCGCATTCCATTTCCATCCTGGCCATCTGCAGCCCAATACACTTATTTTTACTCTTGACCATTAGGAAAATAATTTGAAACAAAACTAGACCATTATTTGTGGGTTTTCACTGATATAAAAATGTATTTCGGCTTTTTAAAGTAATACTGAAAATGGTCACATAGCCCCTTTAAGTTTAATGTTTAGTTTTCTGTTCAGTTCTCACTCAAACTCATCCTTCTTCTTCAGTGCAGCAATTTTCAAAAATTCGATCTTAGGATTTTACACATGCAATCTACATTTTAAGCTCAGGTTAATCTGGCAACAGTAGGCTGAAATATGCTATGTAATCGGCCCCTAAAACAGGGTTGTCAAAACGTTTTAAAGTAGGCGGCTAATTTGAAAAGTAACCGTCTAGACAATCGAGCACCAAAGGCGCAAGCCTCTAGGGTGGTCTGGGGGCATGCTCCCCCAGAAAATGTTTCCATTCAGATGCTCTGAAATGCTATTTTCAGCACTCTCCAGGCGATTTTCTCTCCAAAATTACACAAAATCAAAAGTGAATAAAAGGTGTTTTAAGGGTTCACACATTAAATTTGCTCATTATTTTTTTAATCAACGCCAAGCCTTTATTCACATGTCAAAAAGTATGTTTGATGTTAGGTTTGTCAAACTTCAGTTTCCTAAGTTGGCTGAAGTACATTTACATCTTAATTCTAGAAGAGATTGGACACCTTAAAACCCTCACTACTGCTATTGCTAGGTTCTCTTTCAGGCAGTTGCTTCAGAAATCAAATAGCTCAAGACTCTCTGCCCACATTTCCATTAGGCCACGCTGCCGTTTTGAAGGCATTTTGAATTTGTCTCTAGTCCGCGTACATGAAGCACTTATCGAAAAAATTGAAACCGCTGCACACTTCTTTGTTGCAATCATCGTAATCATCGAGCAAAACGAATTGAGCGAAGGAAAGCGATTATTATTGCGTTTTGTGGACAGATTCATATCAATTTCCATCGCATCTACGACTGTACGTGATACATACAAGCACTTACTTCTATTCAGAAGATTGCTCCTTACCTGTGACGGTCGATATATATAATATTAAACTCAATCTCTACCATATAAAACTGCCAAGCAGAGTAACCGGCCGATATAACGAAGTAGGCGGCGATTTTTGCCGGCAGCCGGCTACTTTTGACAACCCTGCTAAAATGGGATGTGCCGTTTTGAAGGGCTGGCTCAACAAATTTGTTCAATTTTGAAGGAATTGAAAGGACTGGTTTATAACTATTTTGCCCCCTCCCTTTGTAACTCCTAATTTTTATGATATTCCCCTGCATTAGCCTTGACTGTAAGCTAGTTGCAGTTCAATACCGAGAATATGAATATTGTCTATTGGCCATGAAATCTGGAGAGATTAGAGACCTTAAGATCGAGGTTTTTCGGCATTTCATGCGAACCGTGAATGTCAAGAAGTCACGTGACCAGTGCCTTGCGGTCAGGTTTGAGGTCTAGACCACGCTCTAGAGGTAAGCGATTTACCACAAGGTTTTTTTCATAGAAACGTAATTTTGAAGACGATTTCTCAGCTAAAATAGAACTGAACGAATGAATGAAAACAAACATGGCAGCCGGTTATTTGTTGTTGATACTGTTTTGCCAGTCGGATTACTTTGTGGTTAAACTGCGATAAATAAAGTAAAACAAAAGCCCGTTTCTGATGACAAGTGAATGCATGAATGTATACTTTGTTTCCTGGATGGCTCCGGTAATTGGCATAGGTAAAAAGTAACCCTCAATCTTAAGCCCAGATTATGTTCATACGGCGAACTCCGAACTGTAAACCTGCTGGCCGATGGGCCGATGTTTGTGATTTGCGGTTTAAAGGGAAACCCTCAATCTTAAGGTCTCTATTATAGTGTGTCACATACTGTCCAAGTTGAGGTAGGTCACGTGTCGTGATGATGTCACATGGCATGGGAATTGCATCATCATTCCAAACAACCATTATCTTGGATTTCCATCAAGCTAAAAAAGCACCAGAATTGATCAAAATAAAATAGAAGGTATCCTTAGCAAAGGAAGGTTTTGTAAACTGTTGTGCCATTTTTCTGAACTTGCTTGTGGATCTTATATTTTCCCACAGGTGAGCTTATGGAAAGAATCACTTGAAGGCCAGTGGGTTTGTGTCAGCGACGTCTACAAAGGTCAAGGGCAGGAGACGCAATGACATCATTAAGACAAAGAACATTTTTTTTAGATATTCTAGAAAAAGACATGTAAATGATGTAAAATACATCTTATCCTTACAACAACAGCAGCAGTTTTTGTTGTGCTGCAAGAATGGGTTTGGAGTTTTCCTAGTCTGTTGCTGCGAGATTCACTTTTCTAAAACAGTCACAGGGGCTTTAATCATGGAATTATGTTTCTTCTGGTGTAATAAAAACTTGATGGCTCTACAGGTGTTTGTAAAGTCAAAGGAACTGTGATGTTCACATACAATAAATTATTATAATTGTTTCTTTTACTCTTTCTCCTAGAAGTGTGAAATTAGCAATTTCAAATTTTTAAATAAAAATCATATTAGACTGCACCATACCACAGTCAATTGAAAACATGGAAATAACTTTAAGTAAACACAATTTTATTATTTCGTCAAGACAGTGTTCTCTGAAGGATTCATTGTCTATGCAATAAATACTAAAAATAGGTTTAAGATTTCTTGTCATGAATAAAGTTCTTTTTAATTTTATTTTTAAAAATTTTTGAAGTCCCAACAAGTGTTTAAAACCTGAGCGTTTACCCTCGAAGCAATAGAATGCAAGCAGCAAATGAAAAAAGAAATCAGGTACAAAAGTGGAGTTTGTAAAATTAGGCTACAATCCTACATATCATGTTTTGGTTAAGTGATAAAAGCTGGTTATAAGTAACCGAAACTATTCAGTGTTAATTGCCATTTGTTGTAGATGGTCAGGATTCAATACATAACAAACAATGGTTACTGTTTTTCTTGATTTGCTGTGCTTTTCAAGTTATTATTTTAAACACGAGGAAGAGTGTTTCATCAGGATATCCAACACTGAGAAGTGGGTTGAAAAACGAGGGGGGGGGGAGGGGAAGGGAGCAATATATCAAACACGAGGAAGAGTGTTTCATCAGGATATCCAAACACCGAGAAGTGGGTTGAAAAACAAGGGGGGAGGGGAGGGGAGTAATATATCAAACACGAGGAAGAGTGTTTCATCACGATATCCAAACACCGAGAAGTGGGTTGAAAAACGAGGGGGGTGGGGGGAGGGGAGTAATATTTCAAACACGAGGAAGAGTGTTTCATCAGGATATCCAAACACCGAGAAGTGGGTTGAAAAACAAGGCGGGGGGGGGGGGGGGGAGGGGAGGGGAGTAATATTTCAAACACGAGGAAGAGTGTTTCATCACGATATCCAAACACCGAGAAGTGGGTTGAAAAACGAGGAACAGTCGAGTTTTTTTAACCTTCTTCAAGGTGTTTAAATATCTAATGAAACACTCTTTCAATGCGGAGAAAACGAAGAAATAAAATCGCCAAAATCTATGCAAATTAAGACCGGATATCCAAACCTCCCCCACGGTAGTGATTTCCTTTGTGTTCTCGTCATGAATTATTACCGAGTTTGAGAATAACATGAACTCTGAAGTTAAAGCCAAAGCTAATGTTTACGTTTGACGCTGTCGTCAATCATAATTATAGCAGCAAACGTTGGACCCCTTACAACAACTGATAAAAATGATCGAAATCAACCAATCACAACCCACAAATATGACCTTTGGACCCTTTTCAGTTCTGCAGAACGGAACAAATCCTCTTTGAATATTAAAACAATGGAATTTATTAAAGAGCCAAAATGAGCCATTTTTTTCCAAAAAACAAGAGGACCCTTTCTAGTTCATTTTAAAACCATTTGCTGTTGTTTAAATATTCCTGCCATTAACATTGTAAATGGTTTGAACCCAGGAGTATCAGTAGTGTGTCGTTTGTGATCGTCCGGGTGAGTGTAGTTCTGAAAAGAACTGTTGTTGTTGACAATGACTGACGTTTCGACAACCTGACCGGAAGTCATCTTCAGAGTCGTGAATTGTGAATGGTCAGTTGATATTATACAAGTCTGGTTATAGCTGTCATTGGTCAGTTTCAGAGCCGTGATGTAATTGGCTGTAGAGACTCAAGTCAGTGATAGGTGCGTTTCGATCCGTGTATTGTTAGTGTAATTTCTGTAGTCTTATTGTTAGTCAAATTTGTCGGTGAGTTCAGTCTATTGTTCGTCTGTTTTGTTGACAAGTCGTTTGTAAGCCGCAGGTAGCTGTTGGCATCTGTTCAGTGGTGTCTGTTCTAAGTTAGTAAACCAACTTTCTAGAGTGAGTCGTTTGTAGTAGTCCGTATTGTAGGTAACGCATTCGGCAGAGTCCCAGAGACAGGATAGTAATGAATGGCTTAGCACCACGTCCAGTGGGGTATAGTAATGAATGGTTTAGCACCACATCCAGTGGGGTATAGTAATGAATGGCTTAGCACCACATCCAGTGGGGTATAGTAATGAATGGCTTAGCACCACGTCCAGTGGGGTATAGTAATGAATGGCTTAGCACCACATCCAGTGGGGTATAGTAATGAATGGCTTAGCACCACATCCAGTGGGTATAGTAATGAATGGCTTAGCACCACGTCCAGTGGGGTATAGTAATGAATGGCTTAGCACCACATCCAGTGCGGTATAGTAATGAATGGCTTAGCACCACATCCAGTGGGGTATAGTAATGAATGGCTTAGCACCACATCCAGTGGGGTATAGTAATGAATGGCTTAGCACCACGTCCAGTGGGGTATAGTAATGCTCGTAGCACCACGTCCAGTGGGGTATAGTAATGAATGGGTTAGCACCACTTACAGTGGGGTATAGTAATGCTCGTAGCAACACATTCAGTGGGGTATAGTAATGCTCGTAGCAACACATACAGTGGGGTATAGTAATGCTCGTAGCAACACATACTGTGGGGTATGGTCATGCTCGTAGCACCACATCCAGTGGGGTATAGTAATGACTGGCTTAGCACCACATCCAGTGGGGTATAGTAATGCTCGTAGCACCACATCCAATGGGGTATAGTAATGCTCGTAGCACCGCGTCTAGTGGGGTATGGTAATGCTCGTAGCACCACATCCAGTGGGGTATACTAATGCTCGTAGGCACCACATCCAGTGGTGTATAGTAATGCTCGTAGTTGTTTCATGCTTTGTGTGGGCCTAGCTTCCACTGCAGTAAACTGTTTTGGGCAGAGTGGAAGACTGGTACACTAAGAGCACAAAAATGCGACTGAGTGGGGTGGGCTGCCTCTCACTTGCTTTGTCTCTCCACCCCTTCCCACCCCTTCCTCCTTTTCATTATTGCCCTTTGC
This sequence comes from Cladopsammia gracilis, assembly GCA_022457155.1. NCBI lineage: Eukaryota > Metazoa > Cnidaria > Anthozoa > Scleractinia > Dendrophylliidae > Cladopsammia > Cladopsammia gracilis. The sequence goes on along the minus strand of JAJGOT010000059.1, from coordinate 1,199,556 downwards.
TCCAGACCTTGTCCCCACACCTCTTGTCCCCTGCTCGTCCTTGCCCCAGACCACAGAGTTGCTTGCGAATTAAGGAGGCTAACATCATTTGGCTGGTGACTGGAACAATGTTACAGTTTTGTATTTTTTAGTTCCCGTAGAACTTAGGTCATTTGATTGCTTTAATCCCTTTTAAACTGTCTCATTCTTTGCAGGTGAAGAATTCATTAGAGACGCAAATACTGAATCTTGATAGTGAGGTCAAGGCCGTGAGGGAACAAACAGACAAGATGAAGGCACAAAAGGTACTCTAAGGATCCACAGCTTTTAACCTGACTTCATTCTAATGCTACCCATACCAAGGGACAGGGGTTACAAGTCATCACAAGTCATTGTCTACTTATGACAGATGCTATGTCATGTCAAGTTATGTTATTATGTTATGTTATGTTTGCCTGCTGGAGGTACTTGTAAGCAGTTAACAGAACGGATCCTCTTCTTTAAACACAGAAAAAATAAAAGGCTCCTAATACCAAACCCGTGAGTAAGAAATGCTAACGCGTAACTCAATATTACGGTAAGCTTGTGTTTTCACACTGACACGGTTCAATATTTTTTTTAATTAAATGTAAGGATTTTTGACGAACGCGAAAAAAAGTACATCACTTTCATAAGGTCCAGTCCAAAGAAGGAAAAAAAAGAGAAAAAAAAATATGAAGGTCTCGAGCTGGACTTGATCTCGCGCCTCCTGACTCGAAGTCCCGACACTAAACCACTTGACCACCAGGGAACACATGCTTAGTAAAGTCTAAATTTAATTATCTCTAGGTACTCTTATTTCTTATTTTACTGAAATATTTATTTATTTGTTCTTAGGTATTTATATAATATAATATATTTTTTTAGAATTATCTCTAGGTAGATACGCATCAAAAAATTTAAAATTTATTAATAAATTTAAAAATTTATTAGATCGATTCTAATGTTGCATCGAAGACTCCAAATGCAAAGCATATTTTAGCTTATTGTTGTTTATATTCGTCAAAACATCTTTTAGCTTACTGTTGTTTATATCAAATTAATATTGTTATTGCTGGATTCACGTTGTTCTTGTTACGAAACGTATTTGTAACAAAGCATTACGTCACTAAGTTTACAGCTGATGGAAGGAGTGAGCGAGTGAGCGAGCGAGTGAGTGAGTGAGTGAATTTAAGCCACCGTTACCGATACCCCGTTCATTACACATGCGCGTATTCACAAGTTAAAATGGTACAACAATAACTGCTTAACTGTTTTGTTGCAGGTTTACAGGAAGGTCAGGAAAAACAACAGCTGCTAATCAAACAAAAGCTGGAGCTAGAAAACAAGCTACAAAACACTGAAAAAGATCTAAAGAAGGTGAGATGTGGATCAGTGTTGATCAGTATTGGTCAGTATTAATCAATATTGACAAGTGGATATAGACACAAAGTGAAACCCAGTGTGCTTGTTCTTAACAAATTAAGTTTTGTCACATTCAAATTAAAGTTATTAAGCACCTTTTTTTGGAAGGTGTGATGAAATTTATTGAAATTTGTATTTTGGCATTCTTAAGTGTTGAAAGATCACCACACTGATTTTTTTTTTCACATTCTCAAGCCTTAGAAGAACGCGAGGAAACAAAGAAGGTGTCCAAAAGAGTTCAGATGCTACTCAAAGAGGAAACAGCAGCAGTTCAAACAAAATTGGTGAGAAAAGAGCTTTATACAATCCAAACCTAACTACCTAAATGCTATAAGAGGTGGCTGTATAAGAAAAGGGACTGACAAGGGGTCTGAAATATTATGTACTTATTGACTAAGTGGGAGGGCCGGATGGGAAAATATTTGGCTCTAGGTCATGGCGTACGGAGTGATAAATATTTAAATTACCTGCGCAGCGTTATACTGAATGATGAAATGAAAAAAGTGTTAAGTCACTTTATACAGTTATACCCAATGATGAGGGTCTCCGCGCACTGCAACACTGCAACACTATCTTGACATGAGAGAGGTACTTGAACCACCCACAGATTCTCTCCTACGTATGGCAGAACTAGTATTAACACTTAACACCTTTGAATTTAATGGTGAATTTTACAAGCAAACAGGTGGAGTGGCCATGGGTAGCCGACTAGGACCAAATTATGTATGTCTCTTTGTTGGCTACGTTGAGGAACGCATGCTATTGAGTTATACCGGTATAAAGCCAGACCTATACAAGCGGTACATGGATGATGTGGCCGGCCCCGCTCGCGCAAATGCGTACGGCCCTCATACGGGACTTTCATCAATGGTTTTGCAAAGAAAAGGTTCGCAGGGCCGTACGGGTCATATGATTATTAAAACACTTTTTTCTTCATGATTGGCGGATAATTTTGGTTAAATTGTTACGAAAGTGGCCTGAAAAATGCAAAATATATGCTTTACTTTGGCGCGCGAGCGTTTGCCGTGAACGGGATGCATTAATTTATCAGCAAAATTTTGAAAGAGCCATAATAATAAAACCTTTTTTGAACCTGCTGGTTCACTCCGTATTGGGAAATATTGAACTAGCTTGTTGAACCAGTTTGAACCAGCTTGTTCACTCCGTATTGGGAAATATTGGTCTCGTTCTTTTTTTGCAAATTTCGGCTCGGTCCATAAACTTGCAAAAAAGAACTCGGCCAATACTAGAGGTTACAAATTGTAACGATAATGCTGCGAGCAGATTCTGGGCAGTAAAACATAACGGAAACAGTAAATTTACATACAGATTTTGATAATTTCATAAATTTATTTATTGGGTCAATTACCATCATTTTCGATTACATAAACAAAAAAAGCAAGACTGATTTCTATTATTTATAGCTGATTAGATCCTCAAATTTGAATCCGTTGCTTCTGTTTTGTTACGTTGGTCCTTACCTTCAAAATTGCAATCGAATTACATACCATTATAAGTAATTCTTTGTGATCGATTGTTTAATCGGCAAACTCTGAGCACGTAACAACGCTGAAAAGCCTATAAAAGAACATTGCCTTTCCCGTGAAATGTCACTAAATCGTTTGTGACCTTGATGAATGCTTCCAGCAACTTGCAAATAGAAACACGAAAGACGCGTTCAGAGCGAGGCGCATCTAAGTTATGATGACACCGCTGGACGTACGCTTGATCAAAATCATCGTGACAAACAAAAATCGCGACTGCCGCATAACAAAAGGCGCAGGAAACTCAAGGAACCACAGGCAAACCAAAGATTAGTGTGCTACTCGCCTGGGGGCTCGCAGCAAAAACGCAGGGAACCCAAGCAACCACAGGCAAACGAAAGATCAGTGTGAACGCGGCTTCAGTCAAAACATCTAAAGTTCTTGACTGACATCAAATAAACCCTGTGTTGAAAAATGGCATGTATTATATTTCATACGAAATGTACCTTTCCATTTCAGATTTCGAACACTCAAAAGAATGCACGGAGATGGGAAAATGATGACGATGTATCAAGTTGCAATGGATGCGAGAGACAATTCTCCATGACTATAAGAGAGGTTTGTTCTCTATCATGTCTCGTACAAAAGGTTTCCGAAAACTGTCAAAGACCCAAGGTGTTTTCATTAATGCATCTGCAAAGCTTGTAAATCTAGAAATAACGAAAATGTTCGAGGAAGATCCAAAGATGTTTTCATTATTATTTTTATTTTTATTTTATTAGCTTCGCCAAATCAAGTACATAAAAAAAATGAGAGAGGCAGGGTATCCGCACCTGCATTGTTTGTAAATCTTTTGAAATCCTTTCATTATTGCTTTATAACAACAATTCTTTGTGTGCCTAGCATCCAAAGAGTGCCACAGAAACAAAAATGACAAATATACTTAAATTGTTACTGTGTCTTTCTAATCTTTTGCTTTCTTTCCTTCTTTTTCAGCACCACTGTCGGAATTGCGGGTAGTTCTGTCGAGGATTCCAAAAATGATGATCCACTTGTATTTTCCCCTTACCTCAAAATACTTATCTAGGGGATATTGTCCTCATGTACACCCAGGTGTACATGAGGACCTCTGGGAATGGGCGGGACAGGAGCCAGTCGACCAACAGATCCTAAGGAGGAAGTGGAGTTGGATTGGACACACCCTTCGGAAATCAACCACCAGCACCACGCGCCAGGCGCTCCTTTGGAATCCGCAGGGGAAAAGGAAGAGAGGCCGGCCAAGAAACAGCTGGAGACGAGACACTGAAGCGGAGCTGAGGAAGATGGGCACCACCTGGAAGGAAGCAGAGAAGACAGCCCGGAACCGTGTGCGGTGGAGGATTGTCGTCGATGGCCTATGCTCCTCCTGAGGAGGGATGGGCGTAAGTAAGTAAGTACACCCAAATGCTTGTGACAAACATCTAATTCCTCCTTACAATTTCAATGTATCGATTAGTGGTGAGGATTAAAAATGATCAAATGTTAGTGATCAGCATCTGATTTCTCTCTATAGTGTGAATACATTGTCAAGCTGATGCGTGATGAGAATACAGAAACTGATCAGTATCCAGTGAATGTTCACGCTGTCTCTTTTCTGGTACAGTTTGATTTACTGTGGTGATTGTACAGCAAAAAATGCGCCACTCACATCGAGCAAGAAACCTGTACGAGTGTGTGACAAGTGTTTTGATGATGTCACGTCAGGAACAGCTATGGTGAGTTTAAGGATTGCGCTACATTACACCTAATAGAAAAGTTCAACTCATTTAACCGCAATTTGCGTTACGTAAAACCTTACTTAGCAACGATTGTGTTACGTTATACCTCATAAAGTGATGACCGTGTTACATTACATTGTGTTACATGAGATTGTGTTACATGAGACTTTACTTAGCGGCAATTGTAACCCCATGTAGCGATGATTGTGTTCTACTACACACCACATAGCGGCGGTTGCGTTACATTACACCCCACATAGTTAAGATTGCGTTATATTGCACTTCAAAATCCGTAAAGTTACCAACTTTCGACTGCTGACGGCTCTGCCCAACATTTCACTTCTGTTTGGTTTTCATAACACATAAGAGAAATTGTTTCTACTCAGTTAAAAAGAAAGAAGAGAACATCGGGTTACTCCGCACTTCGTTGCGTTTATTGCCTTTCTCATTGCCTTAATTAATACAGTTTATTTTTTATTTTATTTTTCAGTCATATTCTTTATGTCACAAACAAGGCTGCATCCAAAAGAAGTCGGTGTACCACCAAATTCTATTGATCAACATGTAATTTCTTCAATATTAATACATTAATAGGCGATAGGAATTAAGGAAATAATCAACTGATGAATACTAGAGAGATTTAGCAATTTAGGCCCGGTTCAAACGTCGAACTTCACATGTGCCGAATCTAATGCAAATGAGCAAAATTCTATTGTTCTTGCTCATTTGCATTACATTCGGCACATGCGAAGTTCGACGTTTGAACCGGGCCTTAGAATCGTGTAATTGTTTCCCTCAAATGGCACGGATGGTCACAGCAGTTGCCATTTTTTACCTAAGGAGTTTTCACGTACTGTTTGTCGGCAAACGGCAAAACACAAGCAGACTTTTGTGGTTTGCTGTTAACCTGATGGTCAATATTGTTTCAATATTGGTTCATTATTGTCCTGATATTGTCTCAATAAGGTCGCGCTTCTGCTTTTCACAAAGAAAAGGAAAGCGCTTCTTTTAATGGGTGTGCGTGACACAATAAAGACAGAAGACGCAAAGAGGAATACAGTCTTGTCTCTCGCTAGAAAGGATTTAGGAGCATTTTTGTTAGAAGGGTAAAAAGTTTATGTAACATTTAAAGCGACAAATCTAAGTATATTTTACTGCAGCGTGTTAAAGTTATTAAAATACAAATAAATAAAATTCTTTCAAATAAAAAGCTACTGAACGGTGCCTCGTATGGTGCTGTTAATGGTCCAATTTTTCCAGAGCGGAATCACATTCATGTAGACAGTGAAACAGGACCTTAGAAAAGTTGTTAATGTTGTACTTAAAGTTTTTCAATAGCTTATTTTATTGTATATCTGAAAAGTTCTCTCATTCTTCAAAAATTAATTTTTTTTTGGTGTGTGTGTGTGCCTTTTTTTCCTTTTTTTTTTTTTTCTTTCTTTCTTTCTTTCTTTCTTTTTTTTTTTTTTTGGGTGGGGGGGGGGGGGGGGGTGTCTTCTGAGGTTAAAAGTGATTATTAATCGACGTTTCGGCCTGTTTAACCGGCCTTCTTCAGGAAATTAAGAAAATCAAGGTCAATATGGCAAACTGTTGTTCCAGTCCGCCATATTGACTGTTATTTTCTTAATTTTCTGAAGAAGGCCAGTTATTTAAATCGCTTAAAAGGGATTTTTTTATGGGGTCGGGGAAAAAAAAACGCCGAAAAAAAAAAAATTCGTCTTTTTTTTTTGCCTTTCTGTCTCTCTCTTTCTTCTTCTTCTTTCATCTTCCTCCGTCCATCTCATCTTACCTCCCCTCCCTTGCTCCCTTCTTCATGTCCCCCCTCACTTTCTCCCTTCTTCATGTCCCCCCCTCACTTTCTCCCTTCTTCATGTCCCCCCCCCTCACTTTCTCCCTTCTTCATGTCCCCCCCCCTCACTTTCTCCCTTCTTCATGTCCCCCCCCCTCACTTTCTCCTATTATCCTCCCCTCCCTAGTTCTCATCTCACCCCCCCCTTTATGGCCTACTTACTAATATCACTGAGAAATTATGAAATAGAATTTTTTGTGTGCACCTACCTGGAGTCGAACTCCCGACCGTCTGATGTGCAGTCCACTGTCCTTTCCACTGCGCCACCAGGACTGCGATGAAAAGTGACGCATATTTTTTTGTATTATTGCTTATTATTGTTCCCAGACTCGCCTCGGCCAAAATGTAATCCTAACTAGAACTAAGAAAAAACCTAGTGAAAAATTAAATTTACCTGAAACATATACTTTGTGAAATGATATATATGAAATAAATCTTTGTTGCCTACTAGAAAATACGTCTTTTTTTTCATCTCTTTGCGAATGAAACACGGACCCGAAACGTCATTCTATTAAACACTTCCTAACTCCCACAAAATTAGCGGGCAAATCCCAAGGGACTAATTAGCGGGCAATTTCTTTTGTTTAACTATTCATGCGTTTATTCCCAAGGTTCCCATGAGATTTGCATGTTAATTTTATGCGCGATAGAAAGAATTGTGAGCACGTGATCATTCTATGCAACTTTCAAGGCCATAGCTCTTGAAGAAACGGAGCAAATCCCCTCTGAATATTGAAACAATAGAAATTTGTTAATGAGTAAAAATGAGCCATTTTTTGAAAAATCGGAGTGTTTACATTTTAGCTCATTAACCATTTCCTATTGTGTAAATATTCATGCGTTAATTGCCAAGGTTCCCTTGGGATTTGCGTCCTTAATTTTATGCGCGATAGAAAGAGTGTGAGCACGTGATCATTCTGTGTAACTTTCAAGGCCACAGCTCTTGTAGAAACGGAGCAAATCCCCTCTGAATATTGAAACAATAGAAATTTGTTAATGAGCAAAATTGAGCCATTTTTTGAAACATCGGAGTGTTTACATTTTAGCTCATTAACCATTTTCTATTGTGTAAATATTCATGAGTTAATTGCCAAGGTTCCCTTGGGACTTGCGTCCTAATTTTATGCGCGTTAGAAAGAGTGTGAGCACGTGATCATTTTGTGCACCTTTCAAGGCCACAGCTCTTGTAGAAACGGAGCAAATCCCCTCTGAATATTGAAACAATAGAAATTTGTTAATGAGCAAAAATGATCCATTTTTTGAAAAATCGAAGGACTCATTTTAGCTCATTAACCATTTTCTATTGTGTAAATATTCATGCGTTAATTGCCAAGGTTCCCTTGGGACTTGCGTCCTAATTTTATGCGCGTTAGAAAGTGTGAGCACGCGATCGTTTTGTGCAACTTTCAAGACCACAGTTCTTTTAGACGTTTGCCAAGTTTCACGTTTTGAATTAATTTCTCCTGCTTGGTCCAGTTCTGAAACTTTGCGAGGAGTGACGCATACCGGAGAAGTAAGAAGATTTGCACATTTGGTATCTTCGGCAGCCTTTGTAGTGTCGTTTGCCCAAGGGGGGGGGGGGGGGGGGAGTTGTGTACTTTGCATATTTTTGGTGGGGGTGTGCCGCTGGAACTCTGAAACCCTTACCTTATTCCAGTCTTGATGCTTCATACGACTGATCAGTTTCCTGGCAAATGATACCCTATTCCAGACCAAAACACTCTGTTTTCTACACCTTATCCCAAAATAACTCTGCTTGACAATCATACCACTCACAACGGCACATACCCATATATATATGTATATATTATACAAGAGTACTTTCCCCAGTTTGCGAGAGCTGGCATGGGTGTGTCATGAAAGCATGGCCTAGGCGTGAAAATAAGCAAAGAAAAAAAATTGGAAGGGGGAGGGGAGAGGAAGTAAAACACTCTTCCTATGCCCTCCACTCAATATTTAATAGTAATACAATTAACATGAGAAGGTTGGCTTGAAAGAGGAAGCATTTTCCTGGCTTCTTTTTATTGTCTATTATAATACATTATTGTATTTCAGTACAGTTTTCCAGTTTTTTGTTATCTGTACATATATACAAGTTAGAGTAGAAAGACATACGATACAGCATTAAACTAGAAAATACAGTATCAAGGTTTCTTTGCTGATCTTTGTTGATGCCAAACACAGCCATGTAACTACGGAGCATCCATTTTTGATATTGACTGACATACACCCTGGTTCTTGAATGGACTTTGCCCCTTAGTGTCACGTGTCCAGTTTGCAGATGTCTTCATATGGAATTCTATCAATTCTCTTCCCTCTGTGAGGACCCTGGAGAAACAGAAAAATAATGTAGGCATGTAATGCGTACAGAACTGCAGGTATTGCGCATCGCGTTCTTAACTTCACCCGCATGTACATGGACTGTTCACAGTTCCGTTTTTTCTCATGTGTTTGTCCAGTTGATCGATGATTAGCTGCTACCTTTAGTTTCACAGTGCACTAAAAACTGGTAAGAGTACAAAAACTGTTCAGGGGGTGGGTGAAAGTGAAGATAGTGTAGTCTCCCAAAAAGTATAGCTGACTTACATCTTTAGGATCCAATGTGAATGAAAAACTCTTTTCATCCAAAGATACAAGCGAAGCTGTTGACCCTCTGTGGACACCATTTACAACCAACACAGTCTTACCTAAGGATGAAAATCCAAATACTCCTTAGTGTGTGTCGTACATTGTCACAATATTTGTTGAGGACTAGGTTAAGAGAAATTAAACAAAGGCTCCTACGATCAAGCCAACACGTAAATGCGAAACATTCAGGTCTTCCCCTCTCCTAGATGCTTGCAATCCCCCACCCTCCCTTCCTTCCAATGCCATAACCATGGACAAGGCAGGTGACCACTACATATTGTGGGCTCAATGTTCACAGACCCTTCTGTTAGGTGATATTGCTCCACTGACCCCTCCCCCCACTCCTTGCATTTAACTTCCCACCCTCCCCTCCCTCGAATGCCCTCCCCATTGGTAAGACAGGTGACGTTTATAGTGGTAACAGCTGATAGAGCAAGCAATTGAGTATAATTTGATCCCACTGCTACAACTAAATCAATATGCTTCGCGTACTCATGAGTTAAAAAAGGATCACGTTTGGCTGGGGTACTGGAGGATTAATGCACCAATGTACTTATTATCCAAACAATCTTAAAGTGTGCTATTGCAACCAAATCATGGTAGTACAAATTGAACAGTTACCCAATACTGGGATGACTGTGAAACCGAATGCTGGGATGACTGTCAACAGTTCCCTAATGCTGGGATAACTGTGAACAGTTACCTAATGCTGGGATGACTGTGAACAGTTACCTAATGCTGGGACTATTGTGAACAGTTACCTAATACTAGGATGACTGTGAACAGTTACCTAATGCTGGGACAACTGTGAACAGTTACCTAATGCTGGGATGACTGTGAACAGTTACCTAATGCTGGGATGACTGTGAACAGTTACCTAATGCTGGGATGACTGTGAACAGTTACCTAATGCTGGGTTGACTGTGAACAGTTACCTAATGCTGGGATGACTGTGAACAGTTACCTAATGCTGGGACAACTGTGAACAGTTACCTAATGCTGGGATGACTGTGAACAGTTACCTAATGCTGGGACGACTGTGAACAGTTACCTAATGCTGGGACGACTGTGAACAGTTACCTAATGCTGGGATGACTGTGAACAGTTACCTAATGCTGGGATGACTGTGAACAGTTACCTAATGCTGGGATGACTGTGAACAGTTACCTAATGCTGGGACAACTGTGAACAGTTACCTAATGCTGGGATGACTGTGAACAGTTACCTAATGCTGGGACGACTGTGAACAGTTACCTAATGCTGGAATGACTGATTCCAAATGTTCTTGGTCCACTCTGATCACATCTCCACTGTCTGACATCTTTATTACTGCGACAAATAGATTTTGAATATCCTACAGGTAAAAACAAATACATGTAACAAGCATAACATAACAAACGCGAGCCACTACTTCAATAAATGATCTTCCATCTATCCAGTGACAGACAAAGGGGAGGAGCCTTGTGGACCCCACCCCCACCCCCTTATCATTTTTACTTCCCCACCCCCCTTTATTCACTCCCACCTTACCAAAGGTCTGGATCTGCCAGTGCTGTCACATTGCTGGAGAGGGGGTGGGTTCTCAATGTACCTATTAGGAGGACGGGGGGTTAGAAATATACCCAATCGTCACTCGTTACATTAATGTACACAAGAACCAAAAAAGTAGGTACATAGATACACTTGCTATAGTCAGAGACTCCTTGTCTTAAAGCATTGTACGTCAGTAAGCACTGTGTTAATTAGATCACTTAACTTCTGTGTTTTATTCATTTTTAGTGCAATCTGCAAGGCTTTGTAATAGTACAAGGTCTTTGATTTTATTGGATAATTTGTGTTATTCATGTACTTGTTTTGCCCCGCCACGATTAGCTTTCCAGCCATTTGCAAAGCAAACCAAACCATCCAACTCTTGTATTGTTGTACAAAGAATAAATTGTTGTTGTTGTTGTTGTAGGCACTGGTTTGTACCTTAACTGTTCCTTTCTTTTTGTAGTATCAATCTTCAAGCTTTTTGGTGACAACTTTAACAACGATTCCCTGTAAAAGAAAGAAAACAATGCATTAAATAGACTATCTGGGAAAAAGGAAACAGGGAAAGTACAACTGCACTTTCATGAAACAGTTTCTTTTTGCATGGAAAATTTCCTTTGGATACCTTTGCTATCCAGTTATTTTTGCGACTGATTTTCATCTTTTTCTGCTCCTCCATCTGCAAGAGAGTAATCCATGTATTTTTCAGTATTGACAAAAATGTTACTGGTTAGGAGAGTATTGAAGATATCTGTCTGATTACGGCGGTATTCATACCAGTGCATTAATAAATGGATGGATAAATAAATAAATAGAGCAATGGGATGTCAAATCAGAACCACATTTCCTCCAAATCTGATTTTCGTTTCAAACTGCACAAAAAAAACAAAAGGATCATAAAACTATTTAACATCATAACGGTAAATCATAAAAATCAATTACAGAGTCCAGAGGAACGGCCCCACATTTTGCAAGAGAAATTACCGGTAGCAAGGCTGGTTTGTTCCCCCTTTCCTTAAAATATTCAATTTGGTCATTCAACATTAGGAAGCGACTGACAGTATTACCACTCCCTCCTGCATGAGATGCTAATCCATCACAAGGTTACCCTTAAGCAATATGTCGCCGGCATCCATTTATATGCCTGGATAGAGAGAGACGATGTGGAGCATGTGAAAGTACTGCTGAAGAGGTTTTATTTGAATGGTGAGTCACACTATAGGATTTCATCGACAGAGTCAAAAGTTAGAACAAAATGGTACCATGTAAAAGTACTGCTGAAGAGGTTTCATTTGAATGGTCACACCATAGCATTTCATCAGCAGACTTAAAAGTTACAGTAGAACAAATGGTACCATGCAAAAGTACTGCTGAAGAGCTTTCATTTGAATGGTCACACCATAGGATTTCATCAACAGACTCAAAAGTTAGAACAAATGGTACCATGCAAAAGTGCTGCTTAAGAGGTTTCATATGAATGATCACACCATAGAATTTCATCAACAGACTCAAAAGTTAGAACACAAGGAACATTTTTTGGCACATTACATGTGTAATTGTTTATTAACTTCCAAAAATTCTGGGGAGCTTGAGCCCCCTGCCCCTTTCCCATTAAATCACAATTTTGTTGTGTTCATCACTGCAAGAATCATCTCATTCCAATTTCTGCAGTTCATAAAAGAATATCTTTCATATTTATTGGCATAGAAATACGCCAGAACTACTGTAACCAAATAGAAGGTTTCATGGCTGTGGCCACCATTTTAAAAGTATGGCAAACATGGTACAAAATACAGTGTTTGTATGAGAATTGGATGTCAGATATCTCCGGAAAAAATACTAATTTAATTTATAAAATACATTTCTGAAATACTGATACATGTCTGGAAGATTAAGATGTCCTATGAAATACGGCAAATAAATTTGTGCTAGGAAGTGCATGTTTGCTTTTGAGTTTTCCATACATTTCTTTGCAAACTTTTCCACAGAGTCTAAACAGTTATGCAGACAAATGTATAGAAAACTGAAAATGCCACTATAATTTGCCTCCCAGCACAATAACAAATGTACATCTCTCAGATTTGACAAAAATAATCTTTTTCTAGGTTTCCAAAGTTTACTGATTCAAAATACGTCAGAAATTAAACTGTGTGGTTCCAGAAAATATCCATACCCCCCCCATGTATGGTCAATGGAAATTCCAAGGGGGAGGGGGGGGGGGGTCTACCGGTAATAGGCAGAAATTTCCGAGGGGTTGGGGGGTGTCCACATGAAAAATTTGTCCGGAGGGTAAGGAAATTCATTGAAAAATCGTAAGCAAGGCACAAAGTAAACTTATCATATATAGGTGAATTATTTTGACAATTGCGAAAAACAAAACAAACGATAATAGTGACCTTTCACGCACAAACGATACGAATGGCAAAATGCCAACTACTGAATGGATGAAAAAACGGATGGCAGAGCCGTTTAAAATGGTTACCATGAACAGATGAACGGCTGAGGAAAAATTTTGAATGGATGAAGTTAAACGGCTGAATGGCAGAAGAAAAGTTTCGAACAGATGAAGTTGAACGGCGGAACAGCAGAAGAAAACTTTTGAACGGCTCAAAGTGAACGGCTGAACAGCAAAATCACTATTCCGAAGGGCTGGCTGTGAACGGCTGAATGGCTAAAGAATTATTTCGAATGGCTCGCGCTGAACGGCTAAACGAAAGAAGGAAATTTCGAACGGCTGGCTGTAAATGTCTAAAACGGCTATCGAAAAATTGTGAGTGAACAATCAAAGACACAAAGGGATATACAGTTCTGAAGAAATTTGACCGACAGCTGCAAAGGCGATCTTAAAATGATAAGATGGCAATATGGGCAAGTTGTACATGTGTAATATGCCCACGAAAAATTTTTTTAAAGAAGACTGTTATACAAAACAATAGCTAGTGTGACCTAGTGTGCCAAACGCCCAAACAAAAGTGGTTGAAAACAGGTTGAAGAACAGGGTTTTCTGACAACAAGCGTGCAAAACCAAAATGATTTTTGTTTGGGTCATTTACGCTCAGTTGCCAACAGCAATTAAAATCAAAACCCGAGTCTTTTTCGGTCTTAAAATCGAAACTCTTCAATTAAATTGCACGCTTAATTGTGTGTGGCAAAATAATAAGAATAAAATAAATAAATAAAATAAAATACATTTACTGAACACTTCTTTAAGGATGATGAAACCATCAGATTAATACTGTTCGAGCACTGTATGTACTATTAAACCAAAGCGTAACTCAGCTGCGTTTTGCTGAAATTTGCATATGACAGTGTTGGTAACGCAACACACCATTTGGCTGTCCGCTTCTAAGAATTCTCTGTTTTTTTTGTAGTTTTGCCAGACAAAAATAAGACTAAGCTTTGCCAAACTCCCTGCTTTCATTTCCAAGTATCGTTTTGGCAAGAGAATGACTATATACTCTGGAGGTGCTTCTCTTTTTAAATAGCGAGATGTTTACAGTATATCCAAAAGGTTTCAATTTACTTTTGACATATGCAAATTGCGCAGTGAGCAAACAAAAAAAATCAACTGTTAATTTAAATCACTGGCCAAAAGTGAGCAAAGCTGCTAGCAGCAGCAGCCGTTCGAACAGCTGAAGATTTTTTTGAACGGCTAGCAGCAGCCGTTCAAACGGCTGAATAAATTTTTTGAACAGATAATCACAAAATCACTGTCGTTCGTGAACAGCAAGTGAACGGCTCGAACAGATAGCCGTCAGTATCGTTTTCGCGTGAGAGGTCACAAATGTTGTTTGTAAACCAAGTGAACATTTCTTTTAAACATGACACAGTTGTGAAAGTTGAAAAGAGTAAAATATTCACCATTGGCTTTCCATACAAACACTGTATTTTGCACCATGTTTACCCTACTTACCTTCAATAAGACAACAGCATAACTACAGAATACAGGGCCAATTTCCTAGGTATATTTGTTGAGGTGGCTCAGTGGCTCACCTGTCCACTGGTGAGCCACTGAACCACTCTGTAATATACATGTACCTTCCTCGTTCTTTAAACACTCAAGTCAACTGGCGAGCCATCAAGCTGATGAGCCACTCCGTAATCTTTCTTGTTCTTTAAACACTCAAGTTGACTGGCGAGCCATCAAGCCACTCTGCAATACACATTTCCTGTTTCACTGACAGAGCCACTTCAGTGATAGTCCTAGAAAATTGGCCCGGCATTCTGTAGTTGCTCTGTAGTTGCTCTGTAGTTGCTCTGTAGTTGACCAAGCGCGAGGGCCGTACTTGGAGAATATTGGCCCGAGGTCTTGACAGTATGGACCGAGCGCAGCGAGGTCTGTATAGAAAAGACCGAGGGCCGATATTCTCCCAGTACGGTCCCAAGCAAGCTTGGTTAATAAGAGATTTATTACACGACTCCTGCCGGCGGAGGATTGCACCGGATAATTCGGGAGAATGCCCGGTCCAATACTTAGAGAATATTGGACCGGCAATCAAGCATTCTGATTGGTTGATTTTAGTTATTGGCCCTCTGACTGACTTAGTCGTGTAATAAAGACAATTATTCACTAAGTCACACAATAGATTGACACATGTTGGATACGAAACGTCTTATGAACTGTGTATCATCATTTAGGGTCTACAATATTTTTGTCTAACTCATAACTTCTTTAATTTAAGCTACACTATGTTGCCCTTATTCCGGACACTTTTTTTTTTTTTGCCATTTCTTACCTTGTAAAATCAGAACCGAGCTGAAACTTTCTCACCTCATACCTTCTTCTATACGTTATCTTGTACTGAAGTGTCATTGACTGAACTGCTTTATTTTTGCCGTTATTTGGGAAAATACGAGTCAAGTTGAGTGCCCTAATTACGGACGGGTTGCCCTAATTCCGGACGATCGCAATACGATTGTTTTCTTCGTTTTCTTGGCATTATTCGTTACCATAATGATAAAAAATATATAACATACATGCCATAAGATAATACATATGCGAATTATTCAATTTTTTCAAACTGAATTGTGCTTCCCTCAGTTTAACGAGGACGTTCGTCGGCGTAGAAAATTGAGTAAAAACAGTAATAAGCAAATAAGGAAATTGCATAAAATATCTTCAGTACGCTTTCCGCCGTTCAAATGATGGCTTTTGGAGGTTAAGTTTGACTGGTTGCTAAGCTTTAATATATAACATAGATTCAAAAACAAATTCGAATTTCCAAACTCCCTTTCATACAATAATAACTGGTTAAGTTCTATTTTGTCCGGAATTAGGCACACGTGACAAAAATTTAACAATTTTTTGTCGCTGTCGTTCTCGAAAATAAGAAACAGTTAACTTGCTGTTTCATGATAGGAAGAAACCGTGGTCCTTTTAGCCTGAATTATTCCGAAAATTAATCATTTATGTTGTGTCGTCTGCAAAAAAACACTACAAATATAAAACGATGTAATTCGATGCGCGCTAAAAACGCAATTTTATGAATAAGAAAGTTTGACCTACCTTGAAAAGATCTTGAATTTCCTGTCTTAGACTACGTCAGGAAAGCCATAAAAAGAGTTAACGATAGAAAAGTAACCAATAAATGATCGGAAAGTATTGTTCGAATTTTATTTATAATTTACAGAGGATAACGAAGCTCTAATCAGAAAGTGTCCGGAATAAGGGCCGTCCGGAATTAGGGCAACATACTGTACGTAAGCTAAGCTTATGTTTGGTACCTCGTCACGGCACTGTTTCTGGCACATTTGACAATACCAACTTAACTTCTGTGATCCTTTAGCCTTTATCCTGTTTGCTATGGCTTTTGGAGTTAACGGTCCTTCCTTTTCTTTTCCCATACTGCAAAGATTTAGCTAGAAGAGCTTCAGTTTTCACGATAACGACGTCGATAACGACAACGTAATATTTTTGTCCGCCATTGGAATACCAACATTCAATGCGAGCTGTGCCCGTTCCAGTTTCCAGCAGCTGCTTGAACATTCAAAATGCGAAGTTGAGAGTTCAGACCACAAGGATCTTAACTTTGAATCAAATGAATCAGTGTAGTAATTTCAATTCTCTTGGCGCAAATTGAAGGGACAAATTGTCGTTTCATTGAACTTGTTCTGTCATAATTCAATTTTGCAATGTCATATTCATGCATATATTTCTAAGTTTCCCTTGGGAATTACCTGCTTATCTTTTGTACGTTAGGGACCGTTCATTATTTATGGGAGGGGGGGGGGGGGGGGGGGGGGATGGGTGAGAAAATGGGGGGACCTGAAATTTTAGCCAATGCAAAAGGAGGGGTCCTGGGGAACTTTTTTTGTTATCGAGGGGGGTCTTGAAATTTTAAACAGACGATGTCTTAAATAAAAAAAGCGAAAACATAACTACAGTGTACCAATAAGAGTGGGGCACCCCAGATTTTATGGTTGGGGGCCTTTGGGCTCTCTATGATTCTTCTGAGAGCCAACCTTGCACAGTATTTTGGTGCAGTCTTGGTGCATAATTTATAATTTTAATTTCTTTATTTGGTACTGCCATAATTGTACACAACATTACTCAAAGTTTTAACTCACCGTTAAACATATTACTGGATTGTAGCAGTATTAAACTGGAGGGTTTTAGTGATTGACGTTTAAAGTATTAATTAGTATCTGTAACCCTAGCCAAAGGAATTTTTCTTATCTGCTACGTGGACATTAAGTTGAAGAACTGTTAACTAGTAATATCCTGTAGTTATCAGTTCGCCCTTTGTCATAATAATAATAATAATAATAATAATAATAATAATAATAATAGTAATAATAATAATAAGAACTTTATTATTGTGTCAAAACTTTCTAGCTTAACCTAAGTAATCTATCCTAATACAAATAATCAAAATCTTAGTTATATTACCTATATAATAATTTATAAGTATACAAAATCTAGATAAAAATACAATATCATTTGCTAAAGCCTGGTTCACACTAGCGACATAACGACATAACGGCGAGGTCACGCAAATACAAAAAAAGACGTATATCGATGTTTTATGTCACCAGTGTGAACAACACAACATAACGACATGATAGGAACATAATAACATGGACATAATGACATAAGGAAAAAACTGATCTTTTCTTTATGTCATTATGTCCATGTTCTTATGTCGTTATGTCGCTAGTGTAAACCAGGCTTAAGACATCTAATAACTACATAAAAAACAGTTTGGACAATTATCCATAATTAATTCACTCAAGTTTATCGATCTTATCCTTGTAAGTGAGTCAACCCACCCACCACTCCTGGTTTCTAGGTTGCTCAGTAGCAGTGGTTTTGCACTTTGCAATAAATCTTTATATAGCCCAGCCAAGTCTTGGTTCTGATAGTAATTAACAACTATTAAAATCTTAACTCTAGTTCCACAGGGATGTAATCAACGGCAGAAATGACCTTCCTGTACCTGCGCATTTTAACCAACCGAATCACTCACAGCAGGATTTGAAAGTCGCTGCACTGAAGGCGGGCCTAGCCAACCAGGAATATCGCAAGAAACAGGAAATGCGTTTCATTTTCAGGCAAAGAACCATGGCCCCGAGTGGTATGAATCAAGGCTTTAGTTTTAAGTGAATATACTTTTTTTCCCACTCGAGGGCCAGCGCGCACTACCACGTGCGTGATAATGTAATTGGGCACGTGTGCTAAATTAACGAACTTTTTAACGGTGTTTTTAATAGTTTTGTACCCTGAAGTAGGCAGCATTGCCGAAACGAAAAAAAAATTAACACTTTTTTCACTTCGTCATGGCGTATGGACCGAGCGCAGCGAGTTCCGGGCGCCATGATCGAGAGCCAAATATTTTGCTATCCGGCACGACCTAACTTAGTCAATAAGTATTTTATCATATGACCAATTTGGAGACAAAATTTCTTAAAGTTTTAACGCGCGAGGCCATCCGCTTTTGTAGTAGGGCCGTACGGCTTTTTCCGGCCCCGCTCGCGCAAATGCGTACGACCCTCATACGGGACTTTCATCAATGGTTTTGCAAAAAAAAGGTTCGCAGGGCCGTACGGGTCATATGATAAATTTATTTATTGGGTCAGTTACCATCATTTTCGATTACATAAACGAAAAAAAGCAAGACTGATTGCTGTTATTTATAGCTGATTAAATCCTCAAATTTGGATCCGGTGCTTCTGTTTTGTTACGTTGGTCCTTGCCTTCAAAATTGCAATCGAATTACGTACCATTATAAGTAGTTCTTTATGATCCATTGTTCAATCGGCAAACTCTGAGCACGTAACAACGCTGAAAACCTTATGAAAGAACATTGCCTTCCTCGTGAAATGTCACTAAATCGTTCGTGACCTTGATAAATGCTCTTTGTGATCCATTGTTCAATCGGCACACTCTGAGCACGTAACAACGCTGAAAAACTCATAAAAGAACATTGCCTTCCCCGTGAAATGTCACTAAATCGTTCGTAACCTTGATGAATGCTCTTTGTGTTCCATTACGGGGGGTGATAACTCTAACAAACGCTGTTTGAGCAATACTGTGTGGAACTGAAAGTTGTCCCGAAAATTTGGAATATCTTCCCGATTTTTTCGGAGACATTCACGAAAAAATTTCAAACTTCCGGAAATTTTAACAACATTGTCTGATGTTTGCCCGAAAATTTTTCGAGTCTCCCGATTCCCGGCAAAATCTACAGATTCCCGGAAGAATTTTGTTTTTCTCCCGAAACAGGCCTTCTTAGGGGCCGACCATTTAACTTTTGAGGGGGGGGGGGGGGTGGGTGATTTTGAAAAAAAATTTCCTGCAAGCGCTTGTCGGAAGAAAAAAATTGAATGCAGCACAAATGGAATAGAAAAAAATTCTTGCAGTGCTGTAAGGAAGAAAAAAATGTTACAAAGCTATTTTATTATTTAGACTGAGAGCTGTACAAAATCACCAGCGAAACTGTAACTATTCTTCTCTTGCTTCCTTTTAAACTCTGGATTTGGTGGTATCTTTAATAGACCCATAGATATCCAGACAAGTGATGCTGACCTAGGTGTGTCATCTCATGAGAGACTGGTTCAAATTAGGATGGCCGAATATTTCCAAGTTTTCAATTTAGATTTACAGGCTCGCATTCATTATGCACCTAATGACTCAAGGTCACACATTGCTGAACAGGTGACGAGAAGCTTGAATGAAGCAACTGGTGACGGCCGTTCCATTCCTGTTCCAAAGGTGCCTCTATTTGGGGGCTTTAATCAAGATCAGGTCTTATCACTTACTCAAGATGAGTTTAATGCCCTCGAATCCAAGCGCCAAGAGGAAATATCAAAGCTGTGAGCAGAGGAAGTAGAAAGGCGGTAAGTAGTTATGAAATTGTCCCTTCTAGGGCATATTCCTTGGTACTTTTTTCTCATATTTTTATATTTATTTCTGAGATCCAAAATTTTTGAAATTTTTCAACCCATAATCCCCGTCATTTTCTTGCGAATCCCTGTCATATTTTTTAGATTTTAAAGGGAGATCAAGACCTGATTATTTCCGAGATCTTTTTGTATTATTAGCAAAATTTACGAGTAAATTTATGTTTTTTTAAAGGTAAATAAACATAAATTATACGGCAGATCTTGATTGTTGGTTCACTTTCTGTTTATTCAAGTGAAATTCAAATCATAGTAATTTTCATTACGTAAATAAAGGGGTTTACTCCATACTCTTTTGTCTTAGTGTAAAGTTAAACACAACTTTTCCTTAAAAAAAATAATCAAAAGGTCTTTATAACACAGAATTAAAGAGGATATACTTCAAATAAATTAAATAAATGTAATAAATTCAAAAAAAATCAAGAAATATAATAAAATCTTGAAATGCTTTAAATTCTAAAAAATTATGAGCTCGCCCTTCGGGCTCGCGGGATTCGCAAGAAAATGACGGGGATTATGGGTTGAAAAATTTCAAAAATTTTGGATCTCAGAAATAAATATAAAAATATGAGAAAAAAGTACCAAGGAATATGCCCTAGAAGGGACAATTTCATAACTACTCAAGGGGATTCCCCGAATTATGCGTATTGATATTTCTTGAATATAAACACCTGCAGTTTGTTTTGACTATGGTTGAATAATTAATGATTTTACACATGAATATTCTAGAAGGGGTTTTCCCCTTTTTAAACCAATCAAAACTGAAACAAAACTGAAACAAAACTGAAATAAAACTGATAAATTTTACAATTTGGATTTCAATTTGTTTCACAGTTTGGTTTCAGTTTTGTGTATTAAATATTTTAACACCTGCTTTCAGTTTATGAAAATATCTAATTAAAATAACAGCGTGATTTACAAACAAGCCTGGATTTATTTAATTTCTTACGTCTTAAACTTTTTATTGTATTTCTTTTCAATCTTCGATGAAGTAGGTGTTAATTCTATCATTTCTTGATCTAAAAGTTTCATATCAGATATGAATTTCTGATAATCGAATTCACCACCTCTCATTGCTGTTCGTAAATTAGTCAATACTTTTTCATAAGTTGTAAATCCAAATTTAACCATGTCTAATTTACCTTTGTAATTTTTCATTTCATGATATGTTTTTAATATTATTCCAGCTCCAGTTAAAACACTTAAAATAATAGGGTTTAAGGTTATTCCACCTGTTATTACACCAACTGAAGCTAGTAATACAGATGAAATATTCATTATATAATTTATTTTTTTATATTTACTTTGACTGTTTTTGTATATCCATGTTTTTTTATGATAAAAAGAGTATAAATCCTTTAATTGTTGGATTTTCTCAAGATCTAAAGTTGAAGAAATATGATTAAATTCGAATATATCTTTTTGTTCTTTGTGAGATCTTAATGATTTTATTCTTTTAATTGTCATTTTATTATATATTTTCATAATAAATTTCAAAATCAATATTATTTAAATTTAATAAAGAAGATTGAATATTTTCTATAATGATTATCCCTCGTAAAGAATTTATATTTTTATTCACTCTTATTTCTAATGTTTGATTATTAGTATCTATATTTAAATTAAAATCATAATTAGGATTAAGTCTATATTGAATAATTCTTAATATAACATTATATTTTTTACTTTGTCCTTTATTTATTAAAAATATTTTATAAATTTTAGTATTATTAAGAGTATTTATTGATTGAAGATCAGTTTCTCTTATTAAAAAACTATTAATAACTTTTCCTTTTAATATTTTAATGTTGAAGACGTTGAAGATGGTTTTAAGTTTATTTTCAAGTTCAATTAATTTAGGAGTACTAAAATTAAGTATATCATGATTATTCATATCAATATCTGTTTCCATCACCATTTTCTGATTTTCAAAAATAAAAGGAGAATCATAAACACTTGATTCAACATCATTAACATAATTTTTTACACCATAAATAATTAAATAAGCTTGTGCTTGTACTAATGGTGTAGTTTTTGATGCATCACAATGTAAATCAACAAAAAAATATTCAGGTGGGGAAATTTTATATTTATGCATATGAATAATTGATCTAGTATATCCTTCTTTTTGAAAAATTTTTGTTGATTGTTGACCAATATTTAAACTTGTTGAAGTAGCATTAACACTAACATTATCCATAGTAACAGGAAAAAATTCTATACATATAGTATATTCTCCTTCTGGTATTTTATACATATTAAAACTTAATCTGGAAACATATTTCTGATTAAAATTTACATGAAGAAGTAAATCATAAGCTTTTTTGTTAAAAATATGTGGACTTCTAGCAAAATCATTAATACCAGTTACAGTAATATTACTTTCTGATGAACTTTCATTAACATTCTCCATTAAATATCTGAATTCATCTTTTGGATGAGAGGATGCTGAGATATGAGATTCATTTACATATTTTTCTAATTCATCTTTTTGCTTACTTAATTGAGTATCAACATATGTTTTATCAGCTTTTGTATTATTGAGAGTTGTTGCAAGACCTGTATAGTTATTCAAAGTAGTATCAAGATAAGTTTTATCATATTTTTTATTATCAATTTTTGTTATTTCGTTATCTACATATTGTTTATTTGCAACTTCATGATCATATGTAGGTAATTTTGATAAATTAAATATTCTATGATTATTGATATCAATATCAACATACATTGGAGAGACTTCTTTACGTGATAAGAAAACATTCTTTACATCATTATAGGAAACTACATTGTTATAATTTTGTGTTAAATAACTAAAATTTTGTTGCTTACTTTGTACAATATTATAAAGTTCTTTCAAATCAATATTTGCACTTATATTTTGTGTATGAGGAATACCACTAATTCTTCCATCAACATATGCTTTATTAGCTGCATCTTTATCACTTCTTGGAGTTGTTAAATTTATTATTCTTGTATTTTTTGCATCATAATATCTACCTCCATTTAATGTTAAAAAAATACTTTTCCCATAAAACAAAGAAAAAGCATCATTATCACCTGCTGTTTGAATATTTGTTATAGAATGATAATTCATATCAAGATGATCTTCCATTGGATTTTCTTCTTTACGATTTAAGAAAATATTATTTGCATCATTATAAGAAAGTAAATTATCTTGATTTGTTTGTAAAAAATCATAACTTTGTTGCTTACTTTGTACAACATTAAAAAGTTTTTTCAAATCTATATTTTTAGTAACTTCATGAGTATGAGCAGGTACATTAGGATGATATTTCTTCAAAGTAATCATATTCACAGCTGATAAATCATTATTCTCATCTGGGATCGACTATTTACCGAGTTAAGAGTTGAGTTGAGTTAGAGTTGAGTTTGAGTTGAGTTTGAGTTAAGTTTGAGTTAGGTTTGAGTTAAGTTTGAGTTAACCGTTTTTACTAAAACGTCGTTAAATGGTAGAACAAGATCTTTTTTTATATAAAGAAAAACAGATAAAAGATAGTATGACGGACAATAAAACCGTCTTTTCGCATTTCAGGAATGATAAAGTGAAAAATTTACATTCTAATGCACTGTATTGTCTCTATCCGACTTCCTACCGAATTTTTCGCGTAGCTTTTTAGTTGTCGTTTCCCAAACATTATGTCGTTTTTCTTAGCAGCCTGTTGATATTTTTTCGAGCGCTTTCGCTTCCTCTTTCAGTTTAATTGTCGGGGACAGAAGAAGAAACACCGAAGAAATGTACAGTCGCGCCGAAATGGATATCACTGTGTGAATTATTTTCGCAAAGAACTGATCAATAAAGTTTGCGAATCGACAAACTATTAAAGCGCTGGAACTTTGGATTGATAGGAGAAAATTATTAAGTTCTGATCAGAATACTGGATTTGATTTTTTCAATCAAGTGAAAGACGTTTTCATTCAGGAAAATGAAAAACAAACATGCTATTAAATTACATTTAGCACGTAATTTGCATACATCTCGGGGTTGTGTTTTTGCAGCAAACTTTCAAAGAAATTGTGTGAACCTTTACTGGAAATTATTCACACTACATAAAATGTGCGGATTTTTGATAAAGGAAGTCGCTCGGATCGGAAATATTTTATTTTGAGGTGGTATTTCGGTTCGATCGAGTTCATTGTGTCACGCAATGTGATTTTATTGAGACAAATAAACTTTGGCGAAGAAAAATAGCCGCAAATTGGCGATTGCTGGGTACATTTTAATCCCCAAGGTAAAACATCTATTTGTATTTTTCATTTATGCAGAATTTCCTCCCTGTCATATTTTTCTGGCCTGGCTTGAATATTTGGTTGGTCACAGGATTGCGCAATCCCGCACAATTTCCCGCACAATCGACTTTATTTCCCATACAGTTTGCCCCAAAACTCCCGCACAATTTTATTTTTTCCCGCACCCTGCCGAAATCCCTGTAAATTAGCTCCGTTCAGTTTGATCAGTATAACCTATCACACGACGTGGGAATATAGTATCAAATTAGCTAAAGACAAAAACGAAGTCGAATTTCTCCCGTGCCTGGAAAATATTGATTGGGGATCAAGGATCGAGGAACACGGATCAGGGATCGGGGATCAATGAACAGTTCAAAATAAAAAGTAAAAAATTAAAGATAATGAACAAATAAAATCTTAATCTTTCTTTCCTTCCATCGCGCTTTCTAAAATAGGACTGATTGATTCAGGCTTTTATTTATTTACGATTCCTTAGCTCTAAAATTCGAAAATTGTTTTGCCGTAGGGTTTTGGGCTTCAAACATGGAAAACTTCAAGGATCGGATGGAATTTTTTTTGTAAAATGAAAACAGGTAATATCGAAAAACAAATAAAAATCAAAGTTTGCTTTAAAAAGCTGTAACCGAACGCCAATGGATCAAGGAATATATTGATTCAGGCTTATAAGAAAATGGTCTTATACGTGCTTAATTGTTGACGAAAATCATTTTTTGCGTTTCAGGCAAACATACGTCCTTGTTCAGCTCTGAACATCGCATCACCTTTTGTCGCGTGCAATTTTTTGTTTCAGTAACAGACACTACTGTGATTGGATAAACCATTTTACACCCGTTTGCCCTCCCTTAATTGGCTTAAACGGGTATGTGCCGCCCAACAGCGTATGGTTTTCAGTGTCTTGTGTCTTAAACAGTGTATACAATTTCGCTATTTAGCGTCTTTAACATGGTGTCTTTCTGAACCGTACCGGCAGCCATGAACAGGGTGTGAACGTTGGCTCAGTGCGAAGTCTACAGTGTGGTACCAACAACTTTTTAATCTAATTCTATGATGTTTATAAAAAATAATTCTGAATGGGAAATGAAAAACAATGCAGACAACAAACGCAGTTTTGCTTATCCACGTGTGAATTCAGTTCTCTTAAAGCTCTATAGAGTGCCGTCGCTTTAAAAAGGAGATCCTGATGTTCTTAATCTTGAACAGGGTGTTATATTTGGGCCGCACTCTTAATCAGGGTCACGAAAAAAGTTCTCTTGGGGTAGCGAAATGAACAGATTTTGCCTTTCCCCCGGGCTTTATAAATAGCACGAGTAGCAGGAAAAAAATTTCTTCAGTCACATTATTAAAAACTGTGAAAAGAAACTAAAAAAGTCTTTAAATTCACTTGCTTGTTCAGGCAAACAACCAGTGGTTCGGAAAAAAATGAAAAACAAAAAATGAGAAAAAATAAAATTCGCCGTCATTCCCGAAATTGTTGAGTTGAGTTGTTGAGTTGTATCACGTTACTCACACGTGCAGTTGTGATTACATCACTTGATGATCGACCACTCTCTAGTGCAGTGCGCGGGTACTTTTACGTTTCGGGTTAGAGTGTGAAGAATGTCAAAAAGAAAATATTCGGATGTTGTGTCGGGTCGTCTGGAAGAGACCTCCTCAGGTGGCCCAAATAGTTCTTCTGAGGAAAGCTGGCTGAGGCAGTATCAGCAGGAACTGATGAACGAAGAAGACGCACTGCAGAAGGCCATCAAAATGAGCAAGGTACAGTCAATTAGGGAACATCATTATATCGGGGTTGTGTAACATCATCTTCGTTTTATAGGAAGCCAAAATACCGTTTAGATTGCCCTTTTCACAATTACAACTATGACTGAAGCAGAAGGTAAATAGTCGCTGATTTCACTAAAATTAGTCGAAATGGTCTTTTAATATGATAGAGGCACTTCAGCCACACCTCGCGCCCAATCCAGTTTACGGCCGTTCGCCGGTTCGCACAATTTTTTTTGCCGAGAACAAATTTAAGCCATATTTCTACAAAAAATATATATATATTTTGGCAATCGAAGAGCACAGCAAAAGATACCAGGGAAAGCAAAGATGCGTAGCTAAGAGAATCCTTTTGCGACACCAATGTAACAACATGAGCGCGGCACGATGGAATGTAAAAAGTTGACCGCAGATTCGTCAACCACCGTGTGAAACTTATAGCAACCTATCTGATGAGTGTAATGGACACATTTTTTGGCCTAAAAATTAGAGATGAGAGTTAAATATTTTTAGCCTGTGAACAGGCTTCTTTTTGGGGAATTGGGTTAGGTTAAAATCGGTGAGGTGTACAGGAAGATTTTTATCTTTCTCTCAGTTTCTACTCCTGATAGAATGGGGGCAATATACCAACAAGACACCATCTTTTTAGGTGGGGGAGAGGGGGTACATAAAGAGACCACCAGTCTTTTTGTAAAATGGTGGGTCCTGTCCGATTACAATAGTTTTGACTATTTCCTTAACCAAACGGTTGTGCTGGTGGTGGGAGGTAATTTTAAAGTTGGGACAAGCGAAGCTAAAACGCGCGGGACTTGGGAACAGGCCACTCTTTCTTCCCTCATCCCCGCACGTTTTATTTTAGCCTGCGTAGCAGGCGCATGAAAATCGCGCGAGGGAGACACGCGAGGAGGAAGCGCGCCCCGTTCTTTCTTGCGCCCATTATTTTCATGCGCCTGCTACGCAGGCTAGTTTTATTTTTGCTGGTCCCGACTTTTTTCGCTCACCCCACTATCTGAAAGCCTGGAACAGGCTAAAGAGTATTCGATCGTTGTTAGGAAATGCCAAGCGATTCACACTATGAATTTGGTTTTGTAGTTGATGAATTTTCTGAGTTTGTGCATTCTATAAAATCGCTATGTTTTCGACAAAAATAGTTTTTGAATCGCTGCTCCCCGTTATGAAATCGAAGTTACCGCTCTTTAGCCACCCTGAGTGATGTAATTTTATTTGTTGAATAGGATGACCTGATTGTGGTAAGCGATTGTGATGAATCTTGTTCTGCCGTAACCTCGAGTTGTAACGACGATACTTCTTCTGAACGATTCTGTGCAACGGTGAGTACCTACCTATGCATTCAAAAGGGGCTAGGTCAAGATGTTTCGTCTATTCTGATATACGTGTTTATGTAATTATAGTATCAACAAGTATATCAAGCGTTAAAAATTTGAATGTGGTTTTCAATGCCAGAAAATGATTTTCATGTAGTTAATGCTAGATGTTAATGTTTTGAATGCCTTTTTTCTTAGAAAAATCGGCGTAAGATAAAAGCATCCGAGTTTGAGTCATGGGAAGAAGAGAGCTATTCTCCCGGCATACCTGTCCTGCCGTTAGGTTGTTTCCCATACAAGTTTGAAAAGGCAAGTTGCCGCTTTGTTGTACTATTTTTGCACTATTTTTCTCTACACTCGGCCCATAATGTTTGGTATACATGGCTGGAATTAACAGTAAGTTTAAATAAAATACTAAATAAAATATCACAAGTTGATAGGATGTTGCGCACACAAAAACCTCTTGATTTACACGGCGCTCTCTTTCTCGGCAGAATGATGGCTGCTCCAGGAAAAAGGAAAATACCAAAACAACCATAGACTTAACACTGGATTCTCCAGTGAAAAGGTAAAACCTTCCGTCCATCTACTAAGGTATAATGCATACAATTCAGATATAATGAGACACTCCTGAAGGTATATGGTAACCTTTTTTGTGGATAACATTATTGTCTTTCTTTTAATTTTAGTGAAGGCAAAGTAAAAGCGGATAAAGACATTGATAGTGACGAAATGCTTTCCAAATCAGTCTTTTCACTTACAGAGTGAGTAAAATTTGTTATGCACATCGCTTACAGCATATATATATATATATATATATATATATATATATATATATATATATATATATATATATATATATATATATATATATATATATATATATATAGAAATCAGTATACATCCATTCCCGAGATCCCCTTTATAGTTATTGGATCTTTTAAATTGCCTATTAAATCATAATCATAGTTTCTTTTCTTCTCTTTTTTTTTTGCCTTCTGACAGGAAAGCATCTGGAACTCGTATCTCCGCTATTAACCTTGACGACAGTGCGTCTGATCTTTCAGATTCGACTAATGTGCAAAAACGGTAAGTATACAGGAGCGTTTTAAAATGCTAATCGCGTAATTTTCCACCGAGGGCAATATATGTATCCTGCGATGAGGTGTTTTTTTTTTGTCGAAGCGAAAGTCGGCTGAGGGCGGGTGATTCCCGCGCTCCGCTGACTTTCACTTCGAAAAAAAAAGAGCGCCTGATCGCATGTTATAATATACATATAGAAACCTGCAGTAATTCTAATACTGTAAGGTGTTGGTCAGTAGTCGAATCATCTTCGGATCATTCTCGAAAATCGTCGACAACTTGGGAAATCAGTCAGTTTTAGGTGTATACACTGCCAAAACATGTAGCCGAAGCAAAATTAAACGCAGAGGACTGGACAGACGCGTTCTCTCCCCGCAGTCTTCGCGTTGGTTTTTCAAAGTAGTTGGAACATGGGAACTCCGTAGATATTAATAGCAATTAAAAATGTTTTTTTATTTGCCATGTCTGCGTAATTGGACTGCACAAACTTGTTGTAAACGATGTCAGCATCTTAGGAAAATGTTGCAGTTATCTGGTTATTAAATAACTTTAAAATAAAAATATTTATTTTTGTGCCTTAGACTTATGAGGGAACGAACATCGAAAGAGAGTAGTTCAGAGGATGATGATTCCGTAAACGATAACATTCCTGATCGTTTGAAAGAAACTTCACTGCCACCTCATTCTGACCTCAAAAAAAGGTAACCTTTTCAACCTTTATCAGATATAAAGGCAATAATAACATTAGTGTTATTGTCTTGTTCAGAATTTATTTTTAACATTTTTTAAGTACTTAGCATGATTGAAAAATATAAATACTGAATATCAACAAAAATTGTCTTGAAGACAAAATAATACAGTTTATAATTTTCATCACACTAATGTTAAAATCACGTATCTAACGAAAAGTACCTACTGTCATTCTCCACTCCACTAAAGTTTAGTTTGTAGTATCGCTGTATTTTTAATTTCTTGTCGTTTGATCACTACAGAAAGAGACTCAAGCTGGATCCATCTTTATGGTTTGGAGTTGATGTTGAAGTGGTTAACGAGTTACCCTATGATATAGATGGTTCGAGGGTGTTCCAAGTTCGGTTTCACAAAGAGGAATGTAACGTACACGATGGTCGTCCCTGGAAACCGTGGGTCACCTCAAGCCGAAAGGGGTTCCGTGGAAAGAGAAATGTTCAATCTTGTAGGGGTTCTTACCTTTGCACAAACAAGAACTGTCCCTACAAAAAACAATTTGGAAAGGCAAACAGTGTCCAGTTCGTTAGATCTGGAGGAAAGGAACGTTGCAGATCTTGCAACTCCAAAGGTGAATACATTTCCTGTCCAGCTAGGAAGGTCAGTGAATATCCAGAAGGTTCTGACATTGCAACCATTTACCATATTGGGAATCACACTTGCACAGCTATTCGTAAGCCAAAGCTACACGCAGACAGTGACATTGAACAGTTTTTCAAAACGCATTCAATGGTTAAGCCGTCTGCAGTTCCAACTGCCAAGCTTACAAACATGATAAGAGAAGGCAGAACGTGGTCGGAAGTTGAGGATGTTGCCGAAGCAATGCTAGACAAGAAGAAGGTGCAGAACATAAAGTCTAAAGTGGCAAATAGCATGCATCCCCATGGGCACAACTTCGATGCTGTTGCAGAAATAAAGAAGAAAACAGACGAGAAAGATCAGTACTTAGTCTGGAAAATTAATAATCGTCACTTCAATAATGGGCAACAAAGCCTTGTCTTTAAAATGAGCAGAGAAAAAGCTGAAATATGCGTTCAAATGGACAAAGATCAAAGCGAGCATCCTCTATCTAAAGAGTTCTGTTTCCTTGATGCCGTGCACAGTCGATGCCAAGGCTTCAAAACACTGACCCTTTGGGTGTGGCATCCAACTTTAAATGAGCTTGTTAACTTAGCTACAATGGAGTGTGAGGCAGAGTCCAGTCTTGTAATACAGACGTTTTGGAATAATCTTAATGAGGTAACTTTGATCTTCTATTTGTTAGCTAGGCAGTGTTCCAGCGTTCTATTAATTTCTACTTGGACCCAGACTTCCTCGGGGGCGTGGGGGGTGGGGGCTCCCCTAGATACGCCACTGGAAAGTTATGTAATTTTATGTATAGTTTAAAGGCTTGATGGAAGAATGCTTTCAACTACTCTGGTAAAATTCTGTGCTCGACTACCTGTTCAGTATTATGGTCTTAATCCCCATTATGTTTTACTCTTAGTGATTCTGAAGAATTTTGCGGCAATTTTAATCGCCTGCAAAGTTTTCAAGTTCAAATTGCCTGTGTTCTGCATAAAACATTTTCAAAATACCTTGGTCGTTAAGACAATTGTTATCCTTACGTCGCATGCGCTCCGCTTTAATCGGATTAAAATCGCAAGCAAATCGCTGTAAAGTTGCATTGAAAATCGCCGGTGGTTTACACCGGTGATTTAAGGCCTCACAAATCGGCTGTGCAGGCACTAGAGGGGAAAAATAAATGTAAAAAAAGATTGAGTGGTAAAAAACGCGCATAAAATTGGAGGGAAAAGTTTAAAAGGGTTTCAACGATGACGCTCATTGCGATCACGAAATCGTCCACAAAAGGAATACCCTGCGAGCGGTGGATTCTTCTACGCCGAGCTACGCCGGACGAGAAGAATCCACTGCTCACAGGGTACAAAGGAGATTCAAGACCAATAAACTTTTGTTACGTTAAGTTTGCCTGTTTTGTGCATTTTGCATTTATCTTGACGCATTATTAATAATTTTATTATGTTATGCATCGCTCAGACATACAAAAGAAACACATTGCATTTAATTTGACAACTTATTCAAAGATATTGAATTTGTCATTTTTGGGTTAAAGACCCAGTATCACCCAAAATGCATTGCGCGCCCAATGCCTCTGCGAGTGAATTTAACGCAGTCGAAAATTCCTGAAAGAGCCAATCACGAGCGAGCTCGTCATTTGAAAACAAAAACAAAGGACCGCAAAGCGGAATGGGTGATACTGGGCCTTTAAATTCACAAGTATAATCAGCGATGGATGTGCACTGCAATGTTATTAATTGCAATTCATTCGACGTTGTTTCCTAGGTTCTACGAGATTTTACAGGGGACGATGAATATATCTTTAATCCAGCGGGATGGATGTTCGATGAAGCAGGTGGAAACTGGGATGCCATCGAAAAAGTATTTGGCATTAAATCCTTAGAGCAGTGTGTGTCTTGTGAATTTCACTTTTTTCAGTGTTGCAACAGGCAAATACATACGAACTGGAGTGATAAGTCAAAGCATACGTTCAAGACTCTCGCCAGGAACATTTTTGAAGCACCGACGCCTTATCGTTACGATCAAGCCAGGAAGGAACTCGTAGCATTTTCAGATGAAAAGCCTGGAAAGCGAGGTCATATCATCAGCTGGTTCAAATGGTGGCATAAAAGAAGGACCCATATATTTAAGGCGTTTAAATGTGGTGCACCACTTACCCCAAACGTCAATTTGGCTGAAGTTGGTCACTCGCAGTGGGCCAAAAAAGGATCTTACAGGCTAACCCTTGCCATGGCTGCAGAGGAGGATGTGGCAGAAGCAATCATGCTGTCAAAGAAACTTGAATCATACGGTTATGGAACTTACAAAGGAGGAACACATCGGAGCCAAAGTGACAGACTCAAAGTCAACTATTTCCAGCAAATGACAAGGGCGAAAGCCTTTGGAGAGGAAATTTCGGCAGGTGTTGTCGACAGTTCCTTATATGTAGAAGCAGAGTCTTCTAGAGCTTCATCTGTAGATGCTAACTGTTCCCATAGAGCAACACGAAAACGGAAACGTCAAGTTAGTGTTTTTAGCGATGGAACTAACTTAGCATCTTCGTCTTCCGAGGATGATTCGCATCAGTCCACACCCAAAGCTGGGACTGGTGAGGATAGACGTGACGGCCGTTTCCGAAAAAGTGCCAGTAAGGCGTTCCAGCGCTCCTTGGAGCTCGCCAAGAAGGACAAATTCGTGCTTGTTGACTCTAACGAACTTGGAAGAAACGAGAGGCAATTCGTAATCAGATCGGGACTAAACACATATAATGTCAAGATTTCTGAGCATCCAACATGTAATTGTCCGTATGCTAATAGTGCTAATATTTGTAAACATGTTCTTTTCGTGCTTTTGAATTTCTTTAAAGTTCAAGATGAAGACTATCGTCTCTATCAGAAAGCATTGACAAAAACTGAATTGGACGACTTATTTAGTAAACTGGATTTGAAATCTCCAGTGGTGACTAAACCAACAAATATGGCCATTTTCAACGCACACAACGCTGCAAAAAGGAAGCAAGTTTGGCAAGTGCAGCGATTTAAATCACATCCTGGCCCAAAACCAAGGTGTGCAAAACCAGGCTGCGAAACTCATTTCTCAGACGGAGATATCTGTATCTCAGTCGAGGGGCTGTATGTTCCACCGAATGCAACCGCAGATGGAAATCGCTTCGCGGTACTACGTAATTTTCGATTTTGCCCCCAAAAAGATTGCATAAGCACGCAACCAAGACAAAGCAATTTGACTGTACCTCCGATGGCTGTCGCACTAGACGAGAATATCAACATATCTCCCGAAGAATATCAGAAATTGATTGACGAGGAGATAATCTAAAGAAATGTAAGGAACTAAGAGTGACAGGAGGTAGAAATCCCGTTTTTTTTGTTGTTGTTGTTGTTGTTTTCTTGTGCATATCATGACTAGTTTCCTTTGTTGTTTGAATATACTCTCTTTATTTCGATTGATATTTCAAAACATTAACTTAAAGGGAAAGAATTAAAAAATAAAACGTTTTTTTTTTCTGTTAAGTGGCCACTCAGTGTCAATGGTGTAGTGTGACACAAAACAGGAAAGAGCAAGCAGACCTACATACAGCCTCCAATAATGCTCACGTAGTCGACGTCCTATGGGCTCATCACGCAATCGGGAAAAGGAGTGCGTGACAAGCCCAAAGAACATCTGTGAAGGCAGGCGCCTGTCTCTTTAATATACCTCTTTGGCTTGTTTGTTTTGTTTTCCAAATGTAGTTCATGTGATGTTACCCTAGAGAACTGTTTCTTTTAAATTTTGTTTTCTTCACGTGCATATATATATATATATGCATAATTAATGAAAACACAAAGGACAAATTCCCTTAAGAACATCACATGACCTATAGTGGGGAAACAAAACGTACAAGCTAAGGAGGTCTATTGTTGTTGTTGTTGTTGTTGTTTATTGACGATTTGATCAGATTCACTGGAATGCAAAGAGGCGTGACAGAAGGGCAGTGCTTGTTCTGCCAATCTGCATATACAACTTTTTCTGATGGCCCATAAAAAAGTGGTCGTATTAACGGGATGGTCGGGTTAAACAAGGTTTCTCAGACAGGGAAATCAGGGCTGAATGAGCGCTTGTTCGTGACTCCGAAACTGGGTGGTCCTAAGGGGGTGTCCCGAAAACTCAGACCTGGAAAACTCAGATCAGAACTCAGACTGGAGATCTCAGACCTGCTGTTAGTTTTTCCATGTTTGATCGACAGCGATGAACCGAGGAAGATAAATATCTCGCTGCATTCTAGCGTTCTTGTTATTTAAGTTGCCAATAAAACAGGAACAGGAAGGAAGTGCATTCTGTCGACGACTAAATTACAGTTCAGTTGTTCTGGCAGCATCGGAATCAAAGTGAATCTGCAGTCGTTGGGTGAGTGCGTGACAATAATACATTTTACGCGAGGTGACAAGAATTGATCATGAGTGAAGTTTATTTCTTTTGTAATTTCAAGGGGTCTGAGTTTTCTGGGTCTGAGGTCTGAGTTTTCGTGACACGCGGTCCTATATATGGTGGGGTTCATTAGCAAGTTTTGTATGCTTGATAAGAGCAGTTCACGTGAGCAATTGACGCAAAAGAACTCGGCGTATTTGCTTCGCTGTCTAGCAATTCTTAACCAGCCAAGGGAGGCCATCGAAGGATATTCTGTCGGACGTGAGATGTGATAAAATATTTTAGCTTCTGAATCATTTTATTAACCCGTGAATACGCTCATGCGTAATAGCGACAGATATCCAACTTCCATCAGCTGTAAACTTAAGCCCGGTTGCCGGCATATGATCGCTACGATCGCTGAAAAAAAAGTTCAGCGATCGTAGCGATCATATGGAAACCACTCTCCGGCGATCGTAGCGATCGCAGCGACGATCGCTGCGATCGCTGTGATTCTATCTCAGCGATACTCTCCAGCGATCACAGCGATCACAGCGACAGCAAAAATACCAAGATGCACTGCGTGCGCTGGCTCAAAGGGTGCGATTTGGCCCTTTTTATGGAAGAAGTGCAAAGATACGACTGTCTTTATAACAAATTTTAAAAACAATTCACAGCCGCTATGTTGAATTTCAAGATTGAGGCGAAACGATATTGTCAGACCCAGGTCCCCTCGATCTTCATTCACTTTCTCAGCGATCGTAGCGATCGCAGCAATCAAATGGAAAACCATCAATCGCTGCGTTCGCTGAACTATTTTTTTCAGCGATCGCAACGATCGTAGCGATCATATGGAAACCGGGATTTAGTGACGTAATGCTTCGGGAATCCAGCGATAACAATAACTAAATTGTTGTAAACGAATATAAACAACAATAAGCTTAAAGATGTTTCGCATTTGGAGTCTTTAATGTAACGTTAAAATCGATCTGAAACGATTTTTCAACCTAGACACGCGTTTTGATGCGTATCTATCTTAAAGTAATTCAATTTATCCCATTCTTAACCAGTGATCACAGTGGCCGAATTGTGTAAAGCGCAGAATAACAGCCGAAAAGCTCCAGGTTCAAAGCTCGCTCGTGCCGTCCATTTCTTTTTTCTTTTTTCTTCAGACTAAACCTTATGAAAGTGATCTACTGTATTTTTTTTTTCTGTTTTTGCGTTTGTCAAAAATCCTTACGTTTAATTTAAAAAATATATATTAAACCGCGTCAGCGTGAAAACATAACATAAGCTTACCGCAGTATTGCGTTACGCGTTAGCATTTCTTTATTCACGGGTTGATTACTTTTATTACAGAAAACAAATTATATGTTAGCCAGCTGGCAACTTCAAATTAATCGTTATTAGCGCGTCCAACAAGAGCATGAGTCAAAAACCAGTTACGGGGAGTAAACAATTGTTGTTGCTGTGAAATGAGGACGATGTAACGATTAACACTTTTTCACCCGTGAAAAGAGAACATACGGTCTATTTTCTTTAGAAAAGATCTGGATCCTCCATTAATCACTTTTAAGTTAAAAAAAAATGAAAGCAACGGTAACTCAAACTTAACTCAAACTTAACTCAAACTTAACTCAAACTTAACTCAAACTCAACTCAAACTCAACTCAACTCGTAACTCGGTCATTAGTATCTCTCTTCTCATCTGTATCCATATTTGTAATTAATTTTCGATTCATTTCAATTCCTCCAGGACGAATTATATTATTTCCACCTAAATCAAGATGACCAGTCATATGATTTGCTCCATTAACAAGAATAACTTCAGTAGGATTAGGTTTTGATTCTAATCCAATTTCAAATTGATGTTTAGTTATAGCATCAGAAGAATTAATACCTTCACTAAGATTTACTAATCGTTTTTGTTCAATATCGTAATTATTATCACCATCCAATTTCATTCCTGTATTTGCATGTATTTCTTGACTGACTTGTCTAATATATTCGTTGATATCAATATTAGTGTATTGATTGATATTATTGAATATTCCCATTTTTATTTTATAATTATATTTTTTCATCAAAATTCTTAGTAACTGATTTTTGTTCTTTATCTAAAAACAAGAATTCATAAGGTCTAAGTTTATTAAAAAGATTTGGATCAATCAAATTTTCTTTTGCAATAAGATTCAAATGATTTTTACTCACAGGTGGATATAATATCATATGAGAACAATTTAATCTTAATTTTGAGGGTACATCATAATAACTCTGACTTAGATAAATAGGACTGATACCATGATGTCTTCCATCAGTATAATGATTTGCTATTTTTTTCTGAATTCCATCTGTAGCATTAACAAGATCGTCAAATACAACAATTTTTCTATTATCTTCTGGATATTCTGTTGTTTCCATTATATCTTCTGGAAATTCTAAAACAGTGTATCCAACTTTTTCACTAATTTTAGACATTATTTTTTTAAGATCTTGTAATTTTTCTTGATTATGATTAGGACCATAATAATAAATTTTATCATAGTAAACTAATGGGGATCTTATCATATGCATTAGAGTATTTGTTTTTCCACAACGGGTTTGACCAGCAATAAGCATTCTATAATCTTCATCTAAGAAATCACATAGTTTTTTAGACTTTATTTTTTGATTCGAATCGTAATTTGGGATTTTCATACTTTTTTTATTATAATGCTAGATAATTGAAAATAAAATTAAATGTTATTTTTACAAATAATTATATAATCTTATAATAAAAATGAATTTAGAAAATGTCAAAAAGTATGCAGATTCAGAATATAAAGGATATAAAATATCTAAAGCTGTTACTGCAGCTAAAAATGAAGTGAAAGACAAAGGTCAAATCCGTGATGTTGTTATGAGTGAATATTTTAAGACATTAAGAGAACCATTAAAAGAAACTATTGTTGAACAACAGAAGAAGACAGATGAAAAACAGGGTAAAATGATTGAACAGTTGAAAGAAAATCAATTAGCTATTACTAGTGGTTTAAATCAATTAACATTAGCTACTGGAAAAAATCTTATAGAATTAGAAGATAAACCTTCTACATCAAAATCATTATTAGATACTGAAATGCCAGATGATGAAGATAAAACACCAAAAAAACCAAAAATACCAGAAAAACCAAAATCAATAATAGAAAAATATAATTTAGATAAATTTTTAAATAATAAAGAATCAATTGATATATTGGATAAATATGGTTATGAATTACCATCATCTTATAAAGATGTTGAAGATATTAGTAAACATATTAATGATGTTAATGAAGTAATTAAAGAATTAAAAGTCACATCCGGTATAGCTGATATTACAACAGATGAAAAAGGTATTAAAAAAGCTGAAGCTAAAGCAAAAAATCCTAAACCTGAAACTTTGGAAAGAATAAAAGATTTTAATCTTTTAAATACTTTTAAAGAAAGATTGATAGGAATTGAAATAAGTCGTGGAATAAAAGGTAAAGGTTTAGGAAAAAGAAGATATAAACAACCAAGAAGAAATGCTTATAAAATTCAAAATAATCAATATGGTGGATTAATGATTGATTTACCAAACTTAATGAAAAATTTAAAACTGAATGCTTATCGTGGTGGTAAATTAATCTATGAAGCAGATGCTGATAAATCTCTTATAAGCCTATTAACAAAGAGATACAATCCTAAAACAAAATATTCAATGAATGCAGTAAAAATCTTTAATGATTTAAATATGTTAAGTAATATGCCACCTCATAAATCATCAGGAAAATCTAAAATGGTCGGATCAAGTATTACTTATTATCAAGATCCAAAAGAATTAACAGATAGATTAAAGGTATTAATTGGCTCAATAGCTGCTGGAAATAATTCACCAGTTATAAGAAATGATATTTCACAAATTAATGATGAATTATTAAGAATAGAAGCTATTGATAAAAAATTACATGAAAAAATGTATAATAAATGGGTAAAATCTTAGATTTTAATACTTCAATTAGTATTAAAATCAAAAAAAAAGATTATATAACTTTTTATGCTTTTATAAGCATTTTTCCAGATGAAGTGTATAATTCAATTTCTTTTTCATGTAAAACCAAAGCATTCAATGTATAATTCGTTGGATTAGCACCACTCAACTCATATCTAAAAGTTAGTGAAACAACGCCATTTTTTACATCTTCATCTTGATTTCTAAGATCAAAATACAAAATCCCAAAAAGATTTTTGAAATTTGCTCTATCAATTATTGGTCCACTTAGTAAATCATTATAAGCTGAAGAATATGACATTAATGTTCGATAAAGTCTTGATTCTTCTTTTGATGACATTTCTAATTGAGGATAGTATATACTATTATTTACTTCTAATTGTGCTCTACTAAAATTACGATTATTTGCACCAATACTGAATGTTTTAAAAGTGAAAATATTTTGTTCCTGATTTCCATAACTTGCTGTAGATACCACCCATATGAAAACATGTCTTGGTCTTCTAATTCCTGTAGTTATACGAAAGTAACTATTTATTGATGATGTTTGTAATATTTCACTATGTTCTCTCAAGTAAGTCCACTTTTTTGGTTTTAAATAATCATTAAGATACAACTCCGATCCATCTCCATTAAAAATAATTTTTGGACACCACAATCGTAAATTAGTAATAATGACTTTTGAAGCTGGAGCACCAGTATTTCTTAAAATAATATTATTATCACTTTCTAGTTTTAATAAAATATTCATTTTGATATTAGGATGAAGATTATTTTTAAAAGCTGCAAAATAACTATATAATTTCATAGGGATTGAAAAAACAGTTTCATTTGCAGCATCTGTTAATTTTTTCCGATCAGCATAACCTTTATTAAATAATGCTTCTGTAGATCGTGCTTCTGCAGCTCCTGTATTTGTATCTAAATAGAAAAATTGATCTTTCCCAACTGTATCTGCATAACTTTTAGTATATTTCAAAAGAGATAAAACATTTGATGTTTCATTAGCTCTTGTATTATTATATACAGTTATTCCATTACATTCAACTTGGAGTTCATTAATGAAAGTATGACCATTAGTTGTTGTACATAATTTGTTAACATTATCAATTGCTCCTGCTGTTATTCCAGTTGCACTATCAGCAAGAGTTACAAGTTTAAACTTAACTTCTAAATAAGCATTATACCAATCAATTGGATTAGCTTCTGATGAATTATCAACTGTGAATCTATAATTATCCTTTACTTGTTCAACATTATTTGGAACATTAGCATTCAATGGTGTTTCCAAATCATAATATGTATATTCATATCTCTTTACTAAATTCGGGTTTCTAAAATTTCCATTCATTTTATTTTAAGATTATATAAAAAAAAATTTTTAAAGAAGATCTTTATAAACATCTTTGACATAAGAATATTTATCATTATTTTTTTGTAAAAGTTTAACAATTTTTTCACCTTTATTTTCTTTCGGTGGATTTTCTTTTTGTGGTATTACATAATCTTGAATTTCAGGAATAAGATCTTCTGGTATAGTTTCAATTTCAAGTTTCTTCTCTTTCTTTTTTGATGATTTAGGTTTAGGTTTAAATTTATCATAAATCGTTTCACCAATTAATTGTCCAGTTTTCTCACCAATCTTTTCAGAACCTTTTTCTACAAATTTCTCTGCTGCTTTTGAAGCAAGTTTAGATGCAGTTTTTCCAGTAAGTTTAGCTCCAATATTACTCAATACATCAAAAACACCACCACCTTTTGTCTCTGTATCTGTATAATAATCTTCACCAGTATCATAATTTCTTATTCGTCTTTCCATTTTTTATTTATACAATTTATTATTTTCTTTCACCAATAACAACAGTTAAACTTATATCAATATCATTCAAATCAACTTCTCTATCTTGGTCATCTGTAATATAAAATTTCACTTCAAAAATTTCATTTCTATTTATTCTATTCCATAAGTAATTTATAGGTTGAATTTCAAATGGTAATGATCTTGTTTTTGTATTAGTTGAAAATGTGTATAATACATTTGACCGTTTTCCTGAGATAATACTATCAGATAATAAACTAGTTCTAATATATAAATTATCAATATCATTACTAATATTAGGAAAATTCTTTCCATATGCATTCTTCTTTAAAACTTTCTTTTCAAATCCTAATAATTTACCAAAATTACCACTATTGGAAAAATCAATGTAATAATTTTCATTTAGTGCAATAAATACTTTATATGTTGTAAGATCAAAAAGAATATTAATACCATAATTTTCTGTATTTCCAAGTTTACCAATTCTTTTTTGAATAAGAGTATTTATATCTTGATAATCATAAATACCTGATGGAAATACAATTGTTATATAAGTTTTACCTTTATCTTTTGATATTTTCAATTCATTGTTTTGATATTCAGGTCTAATATTATGCCAACTAGCAGTCATAGAAAGATGGTCTAATGCTAAATAATGAGTAGTGTTTGGATCCAATTTCAATTCAGGAGTAAATTTTAGAGTAAAATTACCTGGTTTATTTGATGGATTTTGTTTTTTAGCATCAAGACTTTTAAAAACTAATACTCTATTCTGAATCATTTTATTTAATAACTTATATAAAATAATTTTTTATAAACTTTTCATTATAATCCTGATCATCAATTTTAAAAACTTTTAAAAGATTATAAAAAGATTTCTTATAAATATTATCAAGAAAATATAAACAGTAATAACCACATCTAACAGAATAGATATCTTGAATTGGATAACCTTTATTATAAATAAAACCTAGATTTAATCTTTTTGCATGATCTATAATTTCTAATGGTGGAGGAAGTGAAAAAGAATCAAAATAGTAAATATATGGTGGTTTTATGAATTCTGCAACCCAATGAGTTCCTTGTCCTACTTTATCATCAAGATTAATTATACAACATCCTTTTTCATGAAAATGATCAATTGAGTCTCTAGAAAAAATTCCTTTAAAATTTGGTATCTTAAGATAATCTATATATTCTAAAAGATCAAAATTACTGAGAGGAATATCTTTGAAAATAGGTTTTAAAGTATTGCTCCTAATACTGGAATTTGGTTGAATGGACTGTTCGGTCCTAGTAATAATCCTTGTCCTTTTTTTTTTTTACCTTTCCCTTGTTGTTCCCATGTTCCAAAAAATGGTGGTGGTTGATAAGGTATCATTCCTGGTCTAGCACTTACTTGTAATCCTTTTCCTTTTCCTTTTCCTTTTCCTGCTATTGGTACTTGTAATCCTTTTCCTTTTCCTTTTCCTGTTCTTGGAACTTGTAATCCTTTTCCAAATATTTTTGAAGCTAATTCTATAGCCATAGGAATACCAATTGCAGCTAGAGTACCTAAAAATCCTCCTTCAATTTGTCTTTGTGTTGGTTTAAAATATAATGCTCCACGTTTTTGTATAGCTTTATTTAAATCATCAATTTGTTTTTTTGTTAATTCTTTTTTAAGACTCATCAATTTAGATAAATATTCAGATGGAATATCAATTCCTTTACCAAAAATTTTATCAATTCCAAGTGATCCTAAAGCTGTTAAAGCACCCTGAGCAAGTGCTGGAGCTGCTTTACTAGCTGCTTTTGCAGCCATTGGAAGAACTTTTGAACCTATTGAAATAAGAGATCCAAACAAACTTCCACCTTCTTTTACTACTTTTCTAATTTGTGTTTTTGTTATTTTAATATCAGAACCAACTCCATTAGTTTTAGCTTTATTAAGTTTATTAATTTGTGTTTTTGTCAACATTAATTCATCTG
Organism: Cladopsammia gracilis; assembly: GCA_022457155.1. Lineage (NCBI taxonomy): Eukaryota > Metazoa > Cnidaria > Anthozoa > Scleractinia > Dendrophylliidae > Cladopsammia > Cladopsammia gracilis. The sequence goes on along the minus strand of JAJGOT010000059.1, from coordinate 1,157,538 downwards.
ATCCAACTAAATTATTTTTAGTAATTCTTAAAGTAATCTCTGATCTATCCTTATAAGCTTTTGCTAATTTTTTTAATTGAGATTCAGATAATTTTAATTTGTATGGAAAATAATTCGTCATTCTTTTTTATTTAATGAATTATATAAAAAGTGTAAAAGTTAAATTTTTTTTATCTAAATATATAATAAAATGAAATCTTATTGTGTGAAAGAAAAAAAACAAACAGAATGTGTGAAACCAGAAGGTTATCAAACTGCTAAAAATGGAAGAAAAATGTATTGGTGTACTTGTGCTTCTTGTGGAATAAAAAAAACACGATTTGTTAAGAAACAGGGAAACTAATTCAGCCTTCTTCTTCACAAGCACAAGAAGGAGAAGGCTTGGGTGAATTAGCATTAACAGGTTTAACTCATGCTTTACCTTGGTTAGGTAAAAAAACAGTAGAAATGGGACGATATGGTATATCTGAAGCTATGAGAAATAAAAACTTACAGAAAAAAGCAATTAATTATGGATTAAATAAATTAACTCCAATGATTCAAGATGTTGGTAGTAAAGCATTGGATGAAATATCAACAAAAATAAGACCAAAATTAAAATATAAAACAAATAGAAAAGATCTAGACCAAGGAGGTAGTGTAGATATTCATAGCCTCATTGGAAAATTGCCAAAACCAAAAGGTGGTTGGACTCCTGGAGAATACAAGTATATGGGTCCGTATAACCCTTTGAATGAACAATTAAGATATGATCCTGAAACAGGTGAAGTATTAGAATGGATGGTTAAACCATATAATAAAGTAGATGAAATTGCTGCTTATCATGATATATGTTATGATATGGGAAAAAATAAGAATGAATGTGATAGGCAAATGGTTAAATCTTTAGATCAGATTCCATACGGTGAAATACCGAAATGGGGACAAACAGCGAGATTTATTATAAATACTAAACAAAAACTTGGTTTGGGTTTACCAAAGAAGACAAAAAACGTAAAGCGGCGTTGAGTAATAACAGTGATTGGACTCAACAATTAGCCGATGAATTACATAAACCAATCACTAGAAACTTTTCAAAGAGAACTGTAATATCAAATGGGATTGATGAAATCTGGGCTGCAGATTTGGTTGAAATGCAAAAGTTTAGTAAATGGAATAAAGGAATAAATTATTTACTGATGGTAATAGATATTTTTAGTAAATATGGATGGATTGAACCATTGAAAAACAAAAAGACTGAAACTGTTAGTAAAGCATTTGATGATATATTTAAAAAAAGTAAACGTAAACCAAAAATGCTTTGGACAGATAAAGGTTCTGAATTTATCAGTAAACATTTTAAGGATTTTCTTGAAAAGAATAAAATCAAATTATATCATACAGAGAATGAAGAGAAATCAAGCATTGTTGAGAGATGGAATAAAACAATGAAAACCAGAATGTTTAAGATGTACAGTGTAAATAACAATACTGTTTATTGGAACATCCTTGATAAATTAGTTAATGATTATAATAAAACAAGACATTCTAGTATTAAAATGACTCCAATTCAAGCTAGTAAAAAAGAAAACGAAGAAAAAGTTTATGCTAATTTATATTCAGATTTAATTTATTTGAAACCTGGAAAAATAAAATTTAAGGTTGGAGATTTCGTTCGTATATCAAAATATAAGAGACCTGTATTTGATAAAGGATATACTCCAAACTGGACAGAGGAAATATTTGTGGTTAATGAAATATTAAATACAAAACCTATTACCTATAAAATTGTTGATTTAATGGATGAAGAAGTAAAAGGATCTTTTTATGAAAAAGAATTACAAAAAGCAAAACAAGAAATATATAGAATTGAGAAAGTATTGAAACGAGACACCAAGAAAAAGTTAGCTTTAGTTAAATGGAGTGGATATCCTGACAAGTTTAATTCGTGGATTCCTTTGAGTGATTTAAAAGATTTTTAATACTATTGTAGTATTAAAAATTGTTTCAAGCGACATAAAAAAAAGCCCTTAAAAGGGCAAAATACTTTATTTCAGTTTAAAACAAATCCTGTGAATCACCTTCTTCATTTTCTTCATTGTCTTCATCACTTTCTTCTTTAATCATTAATAATGATTCTCTTGGTTTTAATGGTCTAACATAAACTTCATGAACTTTAATTTGAATAGATTTTACTAATTTGGAAATATAAATACTCTCAATTATCAAAGCTAATTTTACTTTACAATATTGATTAAGGTATTCAAATGGATCAACATTTTTATTTCCTTTTGTTTTGAATAAAGATAGAATTTTATTAGATTTTTCTGAATATATAAGTTTTGCATATAAAACTGGTGAAACACTATCATCAATTACTGTTTTAGTTCTTCCTTTTTTATCAGTATATTCTTTCTTTTTATAATATAAAATATGAGATAAATTTTGAGATTCTTCAACACCAATTGTATCTTCAAGATGGTTATAACAAAGTTGTTGGATATTTTCTAATGTTTTAAAAAAAGTTTTTTCTTCTTTTGTTGGATCTTTATCTTTTTCCCATAAACAAACAGGAATTGTATATCCAACTAATTCTTGTGATTCTTGATTCTTTCTTTCAGATACACCAAAACTAAAAAGTAAAGGTGTTTCAATTATAAGAGGACCTTGCTTACCATTAGGATAAGTTGTTTCGATTTTAATACGATGATATTTCATCTTAGAATTCTTGACTTTATATTGTTTGGCTTCGTTAAAAATTAGATTTTCTTTAGAAATGTTTTCGGGAGATATAAGTTGCATTTTTATTATATATAAATATTTTTTTTTTAAATTTTATTATTTTTTTTTTTAATTGTAAATTTCAGCATAAAAAAAAATCCCTAAAAAAGGGATATAATTATTAATAAATATAATTAACTTGACTATCACTAACACTAACTCTAGCAGAATCAGAATCAGAATCAGAATCAGAATAATCGGTTTGCCAATGAATAATAACATCTTTTTCTTTAAAATAACTTTTAAAATCTTTAACAATTTTTCTTATTTCTTTAATTATTTCTTTATTATCTTTTCTCAATGAAAGTTTTCCCTGACATTTATAAATATCTTCACGATATAATGATTTTCTATATTTTTTTTGTCTTAACATAATACTTTTAATTATGCTAAAACTTAAATAATTAGAATATGTAAAATCTATTAACTTTTCATAATTTAAAATTCCGAATTTTATATCATCACCTTCTATACAATATAAAACTTTTTTTTTATATTCTTCTTTCATTAAATATTTTCTAATATATTTTATTTCTTTTCTTATTCTATTCAAATATTTTCTTTTTTGTTTGTCTATTTCATTACTTTTTTGACTTTTTTTAAAATATCTTAATATATCTTTTATTTTTAAACTATTATCTGATATAATTTTATCTTCAATTTCTCTCTTTCTTAACTCATAAAATCTTCGATAATTAATATATATATTGTGAAAATGAAGATCAATCATAAACATTTTACCATATAATATTTTATCAAAATATGTTACACCAAAAAGAGTGATAGGAATTGCTTTGTATTGCGTATTAACAGATTTGCTTTGTGAAGAATTCATTTTTATTTTATATAAATATATATTTTTTTAAATTATTATTTTTTTTTCTGCTACAACTTAATTTCAAAACTTAATTAAAATTATGATATTATAATTTCTTTTTTAACTAATTCCCACCATTCTTCATAAAAAGCTTTTGTTTCTTCTGAAAGTTTTAGTGGTAATAATTCATCAACATTACTATATCCAAGAATAATTAAAATCTTTTTTATAATAAAAGTGATATTAATGATTCTCTTTCTTTCAAACTGTGTATTTACTTTCTTAATTAAATTTGCATTATCAATTTTATAAAGTATTTCATTTATCTTAGAAATATCATCATTTTTTATATCAAAAATGTTTTGTATTTCATTGATCTTTTTCTTAAAAAAATACTTTCTTTGATATACTGATTTTTTTCTATAACAACATCTTTCCCAATCAAATACACCAACTTCATAATTTAATATTCTTTGAATTTGAAGACCACAATCACAACAAACTTCAGCATAATCAATAATTTCTTTATTCTCATGTTTGCATTTTTCATATATTGGAATATTTCTTTTTTTCTTTTTTTTAATTTTACTTTTTTCATAAGATTTTAATATGGAAGAATATAATTTAATCTCTTCTTCTGTATACATTATAATCTTTTATTTTTTTTTAAATTTTTTAAATTTTCTCTTTTATAAAATCTTTCTCTCTTATACCTTTTATATCTAATTTCTTCATCAAAATCTTCTATTAAAAAAAGTCTTCTTAAATATATTAATAAAATATCTTTTTTTGTGAAATTAATCATTTTATTTTATATTATTATTTTTTTTTATTTTCTCAAAGCTAAAGTATTAATTTTATTTTTACAAATCAGTCTTTTATCGTCATTTGCAGATAATGCTACTTTATTCATTTTCATCGAGTAAATTTTATGTTCTTTACTTCTTATTATATTCATTGTTCTCATTTCTTCTTTTTCTGAGAATAAACATTTCTTGAAATCTTCAAATGTTATTTCCCTTTTAATAACATTTTTCTTAATTCCTTTACATTTCTTTACTTCAATGTCTTCAACTTTAAAAGAATAAAGCTTAGGTCTTAGACCAACAAAATGTGTAATTTGTTTTCCACAAGCTTCATCTTTAAACATTCCTATTACTTTCTTATTAATTCCAGTTTTAATTCCAGATTCATGATTTTCTGGATAATCACTTGTATCAAACTTTTTTTTGATGTTTTTTCTTATATCATAATAAAAATCATCTGTATGAATTTCATACATTAATGAATCTGTATCTGTGAATAATAATTCAGCTTTATTGGAATACTTCTCTCTAATATAATTATAATGAAAATCATACATATGAAATTTTGACAAATCAAGAACAGCTTGCCCCACATAAATAGGTTTATTAAAATATATTTCTGTCTTTTTCAAATGAACTGCAATTAATTTTTGATCAAATATTGTTAATCGATCAAAATTAGGTTTTGATGACAAATTAATAGCCTTTTTCTTATTATTTACTAATTGTATATTTTGTCTTTTTCTTATATTTTCAATTGTTTTACCAAATACAGAATTATTCATTAATTTAAAAAAATCTTTTTCAAAAGAGTTTTTAGATTGTTTTCTTAATTCTGTATTTTTTTCAATATAAGGTTTCATCCATTCAGATTGATAAAATGATATTCCTCTGTGTACTTTTTCAAGTTCAAGTCCTAATTCTAAACATTGTCTAAGATTTCTATAATGTATTACATAATTCTTTTTATTGTAAAAAGATCCAACAAGTTTCTCTACTGTTCCAAACTTTAATCTTTCTGTAGCAAGTGGATAATCATTATGTTCTTTCCATAGTTTTTTTGGATATTTAAGATCCACTTCAAAAATATAACCAATATTTGTAATTTTCTTTTCTAATATTTTAATTACATTTTCTTTTGTAAGATTTTTCATCCATTTAAAACCATGAGTTGGAAGTTTTTGTATCATTGACCAACCATAAAGATTATTAGCATCAAGATATGTAATAAATTTTGATTCTTCATTTGGATTATAATTTTTCATATATTTATTGTTTGCTTCTGAATATCTTTTTGATATATGAGTTATACCACCTCTAATTCCTTGATCAAACATCATTAACATATCATAATCATGTAATAATTCAAGTCTTTGTTCTGTTTCTTTAAGACATGCATCCCAAGCTAATCCAGGAGATGTATAATAATGAGCTGGATCTAAATTATAATACTTCAAACAAGTTTTACGAAAGTTTTCAAACACATCAGCTAAAAGTAATACATCTGTTTTAAGATATAAATCATGGTAATCTTTAATAGTTTTACAATTAAATTGTGACCAAACCTTTTGTGCATGGGTGTAGTCTTCATCAGTTATGTCTTCATCATTTAATTTTGAATAAAATTCTTCTTTTGGTGGTAATTGTGTTTCTTTGAATTTTTCTAAAGAATTTACATAATCATAAGGATATACTCCTTTTCTTGTTAATAATTCTATATTTTTATCATAATAACTTTTTATAGAATAAAAATCATCAGGTTGCAAATTATTTACAAGACTTGAAAGGGAAGTTAATAAAAATTTAAATGAATCAATAAAACGTAATTCAAAATTAATTGTAATTTTTTCATCTTCTCTCATAAATTCAGCTACTTTAATTTTCTTAGAAAATGATATATATTTCTCTTCTGTTTTAGGAATAAAAGTTAAATCTCCTTTCATTTTTGCTAATTCTTTAATAAAAAGATGTGAATCATAACCTTGAAGATTATGAAATATTACAGGAAGTACTCTAGGTTTTTTACAAAAAATATTACAATTATTATGAGCAGCTCCTCTAAACTTACCAGTAAAATGACAATGATCTCTAACTTTTTTATTCTTAAAGTCTCCTTCAATAAAAGGTTTTTCACAAATATGACAATTTGTTGATTTATTAAACTCTATTTTATCAGAGTCTGTAAATATCATCATTTGTGGGAAATTATAAAAACTAAAATTAATTTGTTTTACAATTTTTTTTAATTCTTTTACAAAAACTAATGCAATATTTTCATCTTCTTTTTTCTTTGTATAAATAATTGGATTAATTTTAAATATTCTATCAACTCTATCATCAAAATCAAAAGATTTAATATAAATACAAAATCCACAAGGTTCATGTTTTTGATATTCCATTGAATAAGAATAATTTGGATCCGGTTCACAATTATTCATTGGTTTTGTAAAACATTCAAAATCAGCATAAATAACAAATGGTAAAGGTAATTTTTTATTATAATTTTTAAAAGATAAAAATGAGTTTTTAGGAGGCATTTTTACTGCAGCTGTCTCATTATTAGAACAAAATATAATGTGTTTCTTTAGGAGATCCTCTTTTGTAAAATGAGATAAACATTTTTTACAAAAATATTTTTTTATTGAAGTATTTTTACTAACTTGTGAACTGATTAATCTTGAAAAATTTTTAATAAGTGTATAATGTGTTTTTCCGGTGTCTTCATAAAGAAATAAATCTATTGTATTATTACAATCTTTGTCATTAATTCTTAAAGGATAAAATTTATTATATTCATTAATTGAAAAAACATTAATTCCTGGGAGATTCGGGTTTTGATTCTCAAACCTTTTTATATCTGTTAATTTAAATGGAAAATCTATACCTTTAAAATTAAGATCGTTTTTGTATTTTTTTAAATTTGAAATTCTTTGAGGATCTTTTTCATGTGGATGTAAATATCTTAAAATACACCACATGAAACATTTATTATCTTTTTTATTTTCTAAATTTATTATAGCTTTTTTACTTGAAATAAAACCAGGAAGTTTAATATATGAAGATCCTTTCAAAGGTTTATATTTTATAGTATGAATTTCTAATGATAAAATCTCTTTAAAATACCAACCTGAACCATTTCTTTGATAAATTAAAATTTTACTAAGAATTTCTAGAATTATTTTAGTTAAAATCTCTTTAGCATCTATACCTTCAAGATTAATATGTGTTTCAGAATGAAAATAAGCTTTATCTTTAATTTTATCTTCATGCTCCATTCTTTCCATTAAACAAACTAATATAAATCTAACTTTAATATTTCTATGATTTTTAAGAAATTCTTTTAATTGTGAAGCTTTTTCTTTAAAATAATCTTTAGGAAAGATTTTTGGTTTTCCTTCAATTACATATTTTTCAGCAAAATTATCAAGAGCAGATTTTTCAAATTTAATTCCAACGTGGTATTCTTTCATTGCTCTTTCAAGTGCTTTCTTTAAATATTTTGGAGTATCTTTTGGAATTTTTTTATTTTTTATACATTCAAGAAAATAATCATCAAATGTTTTAATTTTCTTTGGTTTAGGTTTTGATTTAGGTTTAAGTTTTATTGGTTTCTTTTTTAATTTATCATTTTCTTCTTTTTTATTTTTAATATATTCAATCAATTTTTGTTTCTTTCGTTCTTCTTTAATTTTTCTATTTTCTTTAGTTTCCTTTTTTGCTATTTTCATAAGTTCATCATATGATAAGTTATTTAAATCAGATGAAGACATCCTTTTTTATTATATATAAATATTTTTTTAACTTTATTTTTTTTTTTTTTCCGCAAAAGTTATAAATTTCAGCATAAAAAAAAGCCCCATTTTGGGGCTAAAATTTATCCATAAATATAATCAAATACTTCTTCTGTATCAAGATAATAATTTCCATAATCTTCATCGTGGTCTCTATTTTCATCTTGATCTTCACTTTTTATCACAATCTTTTTATAAAATTTATTTAATAATTTCTTAACAATTTTTTTCTCATTACAAGTTGGATATCCATTTGAGTTTTCAAAAACTGTCATACTTCCTTCTCCAATATTTATAAAATATTTGAATAATTCACCTGCATAATGAAATATTACAAAAGTTACTAAATCTTCCATATCTTCAGGCATATTATAATATAAATTCAAAACTGGAATATGATCCAATTTATAATTTATATTTATAATAATTTCTTTCAATTCTTTTTTTGCTATTTTCCTTTCTTTTTTATTTTCTAAATTTAGAGATTTTTTTAATTTTTCCAAAACTTCTACAAACAAGAAGTCAATAGCATGAAATCTTTCTTGTAGAATATCTCTTGAATCCATCTTTTTTGGATTTTGGTTTTTCTTTGCGATTGGTTTTTGCGTAGCGATCATTTTATTATATATAAATATTTTTTTTTTTTAAATTATAATTTTTTTTTAAATTATTTTTTTTCTTCCGCTCCCATCCAACACCACCTTAGTAGTTATGAAATTGTCCCTTCTAGGGCATATTCCTTGGTACTTTTTTCTCATATTTTTATATTTATTTCTGAGATCCAAAATTTTTGAAATTTTTCAACCCATAATCCCCGTCATTTTCTTGCGAATCCCGCGAGCCCGAAGGGCGAGCTCATAATTTTTTAGAATTTAAAGCATTTCAAGATTTTATTATATTTCTTGATTTTTTTTGAATTTATTACATTTATTTAATTTATTTGAAGTATATCCTCTTTAATTCTGTGTTATAAAGACCTTTTGATTATTTTTTTTAAGGAAAAGTTGTGTTTAACTTTACACTAAGACAAAAGAGTATGGAGTAAACCCCTTTATTTACGTAATGAAAATTACTATGATTTGAATTTCACTTGAATAAACAGAAAGTGAACCAACAATCAAGATCTGCCGTATAATTTATGTTTATTTACCTTTAAAAAAACATAAATTTACTCGTAAATTTTGCTAATAATACAAAAAGATCTCGGAAATAATCAGGTCTTGATCTCCCTTTAAAATCTAAAAAATATGACAGGGATTCGCAAGAAAATGACGGGGATTATGGGTTGAAAAATTTCAAAAATTTTGGATCTCAGAAATAAATATAAAAATATGAGAAAAAAGTACCAAGGAATATGCCCTAGAAGGGACAATTTCATAACTACTGCGGTATAGAGGGAAGAGGTGCTTGGGAACCTCTATACATTCTCGGTGCCCAAGCTATTCTCAGTCTGCCAATTTCTTCTTCGACGATGTATTCATGAAGAAAGTACATGATTCCTCACAAGCTAAACAGAGGTCTTGTGCAGGTAGTGCCTGAAAAGGTGGATTAACGACAGTAAAGAAAAGCACAAAGATGTGTGTGATGAGAATAGACCTTATAGAATAACTCAGGCCGGAATGATGTCAAAATGCAGGAAATGGCACTTGAGAGAACCTAAATTTGCAAAATTTCCCGGGGGGGGGGGGGGCATGCCCCCGGACCCCCCTAGAAACTCGCGCCTTCGGCGCTCGGAATAGCGCCCACGGCGCTAATAATTACTCCCTATTTTCCATCACATGTGGTTGGAATCTCTGTTACATTTCCTTGATGTGCATCACTTTATGATATGACAATATTATAATGACTTCATATGACATGCGTGTAAAGAATGACTAAATACAAAAGCATAGCAGTGGAAACCTAAGGCTTGTGGGATGTGGCTAAAAGTGTAATGCACAGAATACTACACACTACATACTACACACTAAAGTGCACAATGTCAACTGTAGCCACAAATAGGGCACAAAGTCCACATAGGTAGCAAGTATTACCCCTTAGCTACCAATAAAAGGAACTGAACCCAAGAATTAGTAGCCATGGACAGATGTTTCAGCCTAAGCCCTTGTTAGGCCTCATCATCAAGGCATAGCTGATACTAATGGCCTCAAGTATCCCACAATACATAAAGATAACAAGCAGTGAAAATGTAGGGCTTGTTGGATATGACTAAAAGTGTGATACACAGAACACGAATGGTATTTGTACAGCAAAGAAGAAAGATTGTGTAAAGCTTACAAAATCTTAAGGCTCCATATCAGGACTATTGCTGCAATAGCCACAATGTAAATGTAAATCAATTTTTGGAAAACTTGGACTGACCCTTCTTCAGGAAAAAAAATGCTGCAGAAAACTGAGAAGGGAAAAAAAAATATCCTGCAAAGCATTGAGAAGGGAAAAAAAAATCCTGCACACCGGGTCTCTAGAAAAAAAATTTCTTGCTGACCAGAAATCACCCACCCCTTTACTCAAAAGTTAAATGGTTGGCCCCTTAGAGTTGTCACCCCCCGTATCCATTGTTCAATTGGCAAACTCTGAGCACGTAACAACGCTGAAAAACTCATGAAACAACATTGTCTTCCACGTGAAATCTCACTGTATCGTTCGTAACTTTGATGAATGCTTCCAGCAACAAATAAGTTTGAATTTGGCATGATACATTCGCAAATAGGGAAAAATTTCCGTATAATCCCATACATTTATTATCCATGCATACTTCATTACTTATGTATGCGCGCTATTGTTTTCTTAAACAATGGCAATTCCCGCGTGTATTGAATACATGCATCAGTAATCGCTACGTACTTCAACAATAAAAATGGATTTAGTTGCGTGTCTCGTTTTTTTCTTTCCTCCCGCTTTCTCCTCCTTCTCATCTCCGTTTCTCTTTCCCCAGTCTTTTCTCTCCTCAGTTTCTCGTCCTGGTCTTCTTCTCGGTTTCCTTTTTACTTTTCCATAGCGGCGACACCGTATCTCGAACCGTGACCCCTTGATCACATCTGGTTTACTAGTCCATGTGCTATACCACTACACCACAAGAGCTCGTTGAAAGTTACTGACCAATAATTACATTCTATTCATGTGTTCTATGTTAATTATTAAAAATCTACATAACAATTTAACCTCAACTCCCATGGCAGTTTACACGTAGGAATCCTTGTCATGTCTTTGCTATTGGTTAACTGTGAGAATAAAAAGGAACGTATTTCCATGCAAATTTCTTCACTGAGTCGTCTTTCAGTTTCCTTTCGACTTTCTGCCGTGTTGTTATTATTATTATTATAACGTTATGACAACAGTACCTCCGTCTTCATCTCCGTCTACGTCTTCGTCTGTCCCTTCGTGTGCGTCCTCTCGTCCTCTTGTCAAGTTGAATTGGTTTTCGTTGTGTCCTCTATTACAAGATCACGAACAGTGCATAGATTGGTGCAAGGAACAGAACCTACTCGTGTCGGCCGCGAAGTGTCCTGGACCTGAGTGCTGCAAAGCACTAACCTGGACGAAACGCGCGAAATCGAGACGGGTTGAAGTGGCGATGCTCGAAGAGACATTGTAATGGCATGGTTTTCTACAGGAGGTTTTGTGGCGTAAGCATTATGGAGAGGATCTCTTTGTAAACATCATCAAGCATATCGCTGAACTTTACCAGGTGTACAAAGACTCGTGAAGTGTTCCGCGTAGCAATCTTATGCACCATTGGAGATCTTCTTTTGTGAAATCAATAATACACCAAGTAAAGATTCAACGCATCGCATCACAAGGTGGAAAACCACCACAACAACATCAACGGTGAGTTTCAATTTATTTCTCTCTGGTCTATTTTTCATTCGCACTACAACTCGAAAAAAACGGAAAACGGCCCATTTTCTTCGACAAATTTTGATGAAAATGCTCTGTTTAGACCTAATTTGAAAAAGACTAAGGGCCTGTTTACATGAGGTAGGGTGCCCCTAGGGTGTAGGGCCAACTCTCTTTGTTTTCTTTTCCCTGGAGGTTTTCAAACAAAGAGAGTTGGCCCTACACCCTAGGGGCACCCTACCTCATGTAAACAGGGCCTAAGAAAAAAAAAATCAAAAAAAAAAAAACCCTGCAGTCTATTGTTTTCTCTATTGTTCTCTTTTATAATAGCGCGTATGCATAATTAATGTATGGGGTTATACAGAAATCTTGCCTCAAAGGAAAACAATTACTTTCAAATTTTTATTTTTTATCTTATTTTATTATTTTGCCACACACAATGAATTACAAGCAGAACAAAAACGATACAAAAGGTTTCCGAAAACTGTCAAAGACCCAAGGTGTTTTCATTAATGCATCTGCAAAGCTTGTAAATCTAGAAATAACGAAAAATTTCGAGGAAGATCCAAAGATGTTTTCATTATTATTTTATTTTTATTTTATTAGCTTCGCCAAATCAAGTACATATATATACAAAAAAAAAAAAAAAATGAGAGAGGCAGGGTGCATTGTTTGTAAATCTGGGAGTGTTGTCCAATATAGACGCATGGATACAGTCTGTCATGATCAAAGCCACGTTACGATCTGTACGGTCTGACAAACTGTAATAGTGACCAGTCCGTCCGTTGACAGTCCGCAAACTGCATCTCATTAAGGGGACTTAGAATATTTTCGCTGGATCCTCCGAGTGTGGGGTCAAACAGTTTGACGGTCTGTACGGTTTGTACGGACCTTAAAAGAGAGAGTCGGTCCGTTGACAGTCCGTAAACGTACTTGCTTTAATAAGAATCAATTTACAGACTGTCAACGGATCGACTGGTCACTATTACAGTTTGTCAGACCGTACAGATCGTAACGTGGGTTTGACAGACTGTATCCGTGCGTCTATATTGGACATGAGTGATCCAAGATGACTTGGATCATGCTGCATCAAAGGAACCGACGAATCCTTGTCCAGAGTGGATTCGTCGGTTCTTTGATGCAGCATGATCCGAGTGATCTTGGATCAGTGATCCGAATCCGGATCATCCCAAAGGAACGCACCCTGTGTCTTTCTAATCTTTTGCTTTCTTTCCTTCTTTTTCAGCACCACTGTCGGAATTGCGGGTAATTATATTGAATTTCTTACATTTGCCGCTAGTACAGGACCACTCAGAAGTTCTGTCGAGGATTCCAAAAATGATGACACACTTGTATTTCCTCCTTACCTCAAAATACTCATCTAGGGGATGTTGTCCTCATGTACACCCAAATGCTTGTGACAAACATCTAATTTCTCCTTACAATTTCAATATATCGATTAGTGGTGAGGATTAAAATGATCAAATGTTAGTGATCAGCATCTAATTTTTCTCTACAGTGTGAATACATTGTCAAGCTGATACATGACGAGAACACAGAAACTGATCAGTATCCAGCGAATGTTCATGCTGTCTCTTGTTTCTCACAGTTTGATTTACTTTGGTGATTGTACAGCAAAAATGCGCCACTCATATCGAGCAAGAAACCTGTACGAGTGTGTGACAAGTGTTTTGATGATGTCACGTCAGGAACAGCTAGGGTGAGTTTAAGGATTACGCTACATTACACTTAATAGAAAAGTTGCATTACAACCCATATAACCGCAATTTGTGTTACATAAAACCTTACTTAGCAGCGATTGTGTTACGTTATACCCCATATAGTGCTGACCGTGTTACATTACATTTAATAGAAAATTACAACCCATGTGTATAACAGCGATTGTGTTACATGAGACCTTACTTAGCGGCAATTGTAACGCCATGTAGCGATGATTGTGTTCTACTACAAACCACATAGCGGCGGTGGCGTTACATTACACCCCACATAGTTAAGATTGCGTTATATTGCACTTCAAAATCCGTAAAGTTACCAACTTTCGACTGCTCACGGCTCTGCCCAACATTTCAGTTCTGTTTGGTTTTCATAACACATAAGAGAACATCGGGTTACTCCGCACTTCGTTGTGTTTCTTGCCTTTCTCATTGCCTTAATTAATACAGTGGGTTTTTTTTATTTTTCAGTCATATTCTTTAAGTCACAAACAAGCTTTCAGCTGAAAACACGCCACAAGATTATATATTGGTGGTAAATAATTTGTATCAACATCAAATTTCTCCTTACAATATCAATACATTGTCAACCAGACAGGTGACAAGAACAAAGACAATCGTCCAATGGAAGTAGGTGTACCACCAAATTCTGTTGATCAACATGTAATTTCTTCAATATTAATACATTAATAGGCGATAAGAATTAAGGAAATAATCAACTGACGAATACTAGAGAGATTTAACAATTTACTGTTTGTCGGCAAACGGCAAAAAACAAGCAGACGTTTGTGGGTTGCTGTTAACCTGATGCTCAATATTGGTTCAATATTGGTTCATTATTGTCCTGATATTGTCTCAATATTCTACAAAGAATAATTAGGCATTGAGAACGTTGTGTAACATGACGATTAGCAACGGAAAGTCTGGTGTTTCTTTTAAGGTCACGCTACTGCTTTTCACAAAGAAAAGGAAAGCGCTTCTTTTAATGGGTGTGCGTAACACTGTGAAGACAGAAGACGCAAAGAGGAATACAGTCTTGTCTCTCGCTAGATGATGACAATTAGTAAGGAGACTTTGTATTTTAATCTTGTGATCGGATTGGCCAAAGAATGCCGGTTAGTACTTGGAAGCTAAGGTTTTTCTAACAAAGACAATTAATGCAATATATTATTGTTTTGGTAGACAACAAAATGCAGGTAATTAGAATAACCAATAATAATATAAGAAGAACTCATAAGATGTAGGATTTAGGAGCTTTTTTGTTAGAACGGTAAAAAACTTATATAACATTTAAAGCGACAAATCTAAGTATATTTTACTACAGCGTGTTAAAATTATTAAAATACAATTAATCACTTATTCATTAATTTAAAAATTAAGTGCTTGTCCTTAATTAGGTAAATTAAATGTCAAGGTGTCCATGTTTGCTGTAGACTACGAGCAGTCTCTCTTTACCAGCTTAGTCCGTCGAGCGAGAAACGAAAAACACATTAGCGAACGGATAATTGGCCGCGCGAAACTGGGGGCGAGGCAGGCATGCGCACGTGCCTGCTTCGCCCCAGTTTCGCGCGGCCATTATCCGTTCGCATGTGTGTTTTGTTTCTCGCTCGACGGACTAAGGTGGAAAAGAGAGACTGCTCGTAGTCTATGTTTGCTGTATTTGTTATGTTTTGAGTAGATCGTACAATAAGTTAAAGTCCCGTTTGCAGTGTAAATAAACAGGGAATAAATATATTATAGTTAGTTGTATTTTTGTAGTTTATATAACACAAATAAATAAAATTCTATCAAATAAAAAGCTACTGAACAGTGCCTCGTATGGTGCTGTTAATGATCCAATTTTTCCAGAGTGGAATCACATTCATGTAGACAGTGAAACAGGACCTTAGAAAAGTTCTTAATGTTGTACTTAAGTTTTTCAATAGCTATTTTTATTGTATATCTGAAAGTGTCTCTCATTCTTCAAAAATTATTTTTTTCCGTGTGTGTGTGTGTGTGTTTTTTTTTTGGGGGGGGGGGGGTGTGGGGGGGGGGGGTCTTCTGAGGCTAAAAGCGATTATTAATCGACGTTTCGGCCTGTTTAACCGGCCTTCTTCAGGAAATTAAGAAAATCAAGGTCAATATGGCAAACTGTTGTTTCAGTCCGCCATATTGACTGTTGCTTTCTTAATTTTCTGAAGAAGGCCAGTTATTTTAATCGCTTTTAACCTCAGAAGAATCCCGAAAAACAACTTTTAATTTTTTTAACTAGGAAATTTTTTCTATCAAATAAATAAAAATTTCGAAAAGCCGAAAAAAAAAAATTTCGGCTTTTTTTGCCTTTCTTTCTTCTTCTCTCTCTGTCTTCCTTCTTCCCCGCTTCTTATCATCCTATCCTTGAAACCAGAACCACATCTCTTGTAAAATAAACAACAAAAATCCCGACTCACTTCCATTATTTCCTCCAAAGCACGCCGGGCCAGGTGGCTCAAGAATTCGGCAGCCCAGGAACAACTTTTGAATGCCTTAAGTGAGGGAGCTTAAACTTTGCAAGACGACAGACATTTGAATTCCAAACAATCGTATGTTTTTTATTTTTTCAGTTTAACCGTTTTTGGCGGGAAAATGACGTCACAAGTGTAATACCAAAATTATTTTTTTCTCGTTATGGCAAAATTAGTCAGTGATTTTTAAAGAACACATTAAGACAAATTCAAGTGTGAAAAAATGATCGAAAAACCACGATTGGTTAAAAAGTTATGTCGTTTTAAAAGTTCCTATTGTTTCTAAAAATAGTAACAAAATGGCGGGAAATTCAAAATTGAGATCTCTGTATCTGCCGAATTCTTGAGCCACCTGGACCGTGTGAAGCTGATTTTTGTTTTAAACTGCACAAAAAATAAATGAATCATAAAACTATTTAACGTCATAACGGTAAATCATAAAAATCAATTACAGAGTCCAGAGGAACAGCCCCACTTTTTGCAAGACAATTACTGGCAGCAAGGATGGTTTGTTCCCCTTTTCCATGAAATATTCAATTTGGTCATTCAACATTAGGAAGTGACTGACAGTATTACTAATCCATCACGAGGTTACCCTTAAGCAATTTATATACTATTTATATACCCATTTATATACCTGGATAGAGAGAGACAATTTGGAGCATGTGAAAGTACTGCTGAAGAGGTTTTATTTGAATGGTGAGTCATACCATAGGATTTCATCGACAGCGTCAAAAGTTAGAACAAATGGTACCATGTAAAAGTACTGCTGAAGAGGTTTCATTTGAATGGTCACACCATAAGATTTCATCAACAGACTCAAAAGTTAGAAAAAATGGTACCATACAAAAGTACTGCTGAAGACGTTTCATTTGAATGGTCACACCATAGGATTTCATCCACAGACTCAAAAGTTAGAACAAATGGTACCATGCAAAAGTACTGCTGAAGAGGTTTCATTTGAATGGTCACACCATAGGATTTCATCAACAGACTCAAAAGTTAGAACAAATGGTACCATGCAAAAGTACTGCTGAAGAGGTTTCATTTGAATGGTCACACCATAGGATTTCATCAACAGACTCAAAAATTAGATGAAAGTGTGATGTACTAACCACAAAACCACGGCACCTAACTAGAGGAAAGGAATTAAAAATACAACAGATATTAAATAATTTATAATAGTTACATTGTTCTGTACTCACCCACTTGGTCCTGACACAGGTTCTTTCTTTTTACTGGCAGGCATCGCAAAGGTTACTGATACATGTAACAACAAAATAACATCAATTTTAATTTTAATTTTTATGATTATTTCCACAAGGAAAAGTTTCCTAATATACCTGTTTCACTAGTACTTGAGCAACGTGACTACAATACCCACAGTGCATCATCTAATCAAGTAGTCGTACCCTCATTTCGAACTAACCTCAGGAGATTCTGCCCGAGCGTTACTGGAAGATTTTTTTGGAACGGTATTCCATAATTAATCAGAGACAAACCATCTAAAAAGATGTTTAGAAAAGAACTTTTACGCTGGTACCTTGCTCAATACTAATGAAACATCACCTTTTTTGAATTTTACCGAGCTATTTTCATAAGCTTTCCTTTACTTTTTTACTAAAATATTACAAGTTTTTTGTTATACTGACGTTTCTTAACGGGCACAATATTAGTTTATCTAGACGTGCCCCACTCCTCTCCTTCCTATATACATGTGATTTAATTTAAGTGGTGTAATTTTGTACTGTATGTTTTCTTTCCTTGAAAATTTTATACTTTTTTACTTACTTTTCTTTTTTCACCTTATATTCAATTCTGTATTATCATCTGTTAAGGTTTGGAGAAATAAATAAATGAAAAAAAAACTTTAACTTTTTTATACAACAACTGTAAAATTTATATCATTAAATTTAATACATGTTTATACTAAACAATGGTTTCAAGGGATATTTGGCATAAATACTACAAATTACAGTAATAGTAAATTAAATTTAAGATTTACAGACATCAAAATTCAAGAAAAAAAAATTCATTTTGTTAAATACTGAAAAACAATGGTACCATGCAAAAGGACTGCTGAAGAGGCTTCATTTCAATGGTCACATCATAGGATTTCGTCAACAGACTCAAAAGTTACAACAAATGGTACCATGCAAAAGTACTGCTGAAGAGGTTTCATTTAAATGGTCACACCATAGGATTTCAACAACTGACTCAAAAGTTACATGTAGAACCACACTACATGTCTCCAGCTGTACTGTTCAGTATTTTCTATGTGACGTATGGCAGAATAGGCAGAAATTTCTGAGGGGTTGGGGGGTGTCCACATGAAAAATTTGTCTGGAGGGTAAGGAAATTCACTGAAAAATCATAAGCAAGGCACAAAGTAAACTTATCATACATAGGTGAATTTTTTTGACAATCACGAAACAAAACAAACGATAATAGTGACCTTTCATGCAAAAACGATACGAACGGCAAAATGCATGGCTACTGAACGGATGAAAAAACGGATGGCCAAGCCATTTAAAACGGTTACCATGAACGGACAAACCGCTGAGGAGCAATTTTGAATGGATGAAGTTGAATGGCTGAACGGCAGAAGAAAAGTTTCGAATGGATGAAGTTGAACGACTCAACAGCAGAAGAAAATTTTTGAACGGTCACAGTGAACGGCTGAACAGCAAAATCATTATTCTGAACGGCTGGCTGTGAATGGCTGAATGGCTAAAAAATTATTTTGAATGGCTCACACTGAACGGCTAAATGACAAAAGAAAAATTTCAAACGGCTGGCTGTAAACGGCTAAAACGGCTATCGAAAAATTGTGAGCCAACAATCAAAAACACAAAGGGCTATACAGTATATATATACCTACAGTAACCTAGCCGACCCTCAAACTGAGAAGAGGGTTGGCACTGTCTGTGATAAATATATACCTACAGTAACCTAGCCGACCCTCAAACTGGGAAGAGGGTTGGCACTGTCTGTGATAAATATATACCAACAGTAACCTAGCCGACCCTCAAACTGGGAAGAGGGTTTGCACTGTCTGTGATAAATATATACCAACAGTAACCTAGCCGACCCTCAAACTGAGAAGAGGGTTGGCACTGTCTGTGATAAATATATACCTACAGTAACCTAGCCGACCCTCAAACTGAGAAGAGGGTTGGCACTGTCTGTGACAAAATCACTGGACTGTCACCAATGTGTCCCAGATCAGAGACTCTCTGTCAATCAGGATGCTTTATGCAGTGGTTTGTTTACGTTCATGTAACTCATTGTAAATGGTGAATGAAATTGAACTCTTTGGCTGCCATGAAATACAATAACTATTTATATTTGTAAAATAAAAGTATTCAGTAATGCTTCTGTGTAATAGATTCAGTCAAATTATGTGCTTTCTTAAGGATATCTTTTGAGGTTTTGTATCGTATGAAACCTATATCGATTTGCACAATGCATCCTGGTGGCCAGGGAATCTTTAAAATCCCAGATTCTACATGTACATTGTCGCTAGGTTGACTTAAACATTCAATCAAATTTATGCTGATCGCGACTTGACTGTACTATCTTTGTTATCCTCTCTGTCCCTAATGGAACATACATGTGGGGCGGTAACATTAATTACTCTTTCAATTTGTCCCTGTATGGACAGTTTTCTGTAGTTTACCTGAAAATATGGTACACTTAACATGTTGATTGGATGTATACAGTAGTAAGTATTGGTATTCTTGGTTTGCACTAACATGTATGTCATATCATAATTCAGAAGCATTAAACAACAGTTTTGGATACCAATTATATGGAATTATAGACAGTTTGAAACTACACATGTGGGCCAAATTTTGAAGCGCAAAAGCATTTTGTTCAAGATTTATAAGGGAATGAGTATTTAGAGATTTTTTAAGAAGAAATGTATGGAGTGGTCATCATGGTGCCCCACAAAGGGGCAACCACATTGCGGCCAAAAATTCAAAATCATAATTACGCGAAAAATCTCATCACAAAATATTGTATTCACTATAAGTTCCATAAAATCAGCTTATAAGCATCTAAAATGCAAAAATAGCTTTCAACTATCTGACATAGCCGTGAAAAATAAATCGCAAGCAAAAAAACTGTTAAAACCTGAAACTTTTTGTGAAAGATTATAACACTGGTATCCACATACCTTGTTAGAAACAGCTTTGTAGGATGTATACTTTAGATTTTTGAATTTTTATGACGTTATGTGCAAACCAAAAATGCACATGAGGCAAAAATTATAACTGCAGAATACCCTGCCACATCGACCACAGTTAGCCGGCCAGGTATGCATACCGCATACCGAATAGCCACCTTCTACGGGATGGACCATTAGAAAAGTGATGGGGGGGTGGGGCAAAAGCAAAAAAAAAAAATTTCCCCAGTAAATTATTAAGAAAAAAAAATATTCCCACGCATTATCGCAAAAAAAAAAAAATCTGCCCAAGGACAATTACAAAATAAACTATTAAAAAAAAAATATTCCAGCCATCGAGTGAAAAAAAAAAAAAGATTTCCACCTTAGGTGGACAAAAAAAAAATTTCTTGCCTCTCCCAAAGTTCCCACCCCCCCCATCACTTTTCTAATGGTCCATCCCTAAGATAGTTTGTCACCTTGAATTGAATTTATTATCCAGTGCGTACTGAGTAACCACACCTTTTTATTGACGGGCTCAATGTGGCAGGGTATTCTGCAGTTACTCCAAATTACGTTTATCGGCCATTCTATGTTAAGTCCAGGTCAGATAAGGACGAAAGAAATGCTGATGATCAAATTATTCACGACTTAAAGATTTGTCTCTGAATATTAGCTATAAGAACTTAAGCTTATTATATAATTAGTCTTAATATATTTTTCACGAAAACGGATGGAGAGATACACAGACAAGAGCATGTTTAAGTGTTTTAACCTTCCGCTCTCAACTTTCCAACACTTCTCGTTTCGTTTGGTCTAGGCTTCAGGCAATACTGTAGTAATTTTTAAACGTTTATTTATCGTACCGGCAATCTCTACTGATTTTCTGTCCGCATCAGGAGTGGAATCTAACTGAGTCGACTCACACAGAAACGAAAATTACTGTATTAAACAAAAAAAAAGTAGCCCTAAGATATTCTCCTGTCACGCAGTTACCTCTGATTCTCTTCTTTGCCGTGGTAGAAGATCTCTAAGCTTTTGGCCTGGCCTGTAATGCCTCTCTCTGTTACCGATCAATACTTCCCTCCATCTTGGAAGAGCAAACGGGCTTAGGAGCCACGCTTTATGCTGACCTCTTGAATCGAGAATCGAACATAAAAATGCTTTTGATCGCCGGGGGGAGGGGGGAGGGGGCGCAGAGTGATGTGAGGGCGGGGAAAGGCATCCCAGGATTGATTTGTACTCTGAAAAAATGATTTCAGCTCCACTACACAGTAAACAACATGATCAAAACCATTAGGTTTATTTTGGCGGTTTTCGGCCGAGCACCAGGAACTATAACAATACGTTATACTACAACCTCTTATTACATCCAAGTATGCGATACGTAACATGATACAGAGCTGAGCGACAGTTTACAAACATAGTACTGTCAGACGGAGGCCAGAAAAAACCTGCCGGAAAAAAAAAAAAACCCGGTGGGGAAAAAACTCGGCAGGAAATCTGGGTAGGAACCATGGCTCAAGCTCTAAATAGCCCATCCTACGAGGCTACACGAGGGACGACATACTTAAAAATAAAGTAAAATAAATAAATAAAATAAAATAAAAATAACGTTAGCTAAACTGAGGTGTTCGGCCTAGAATGATATCCCAAGTGATATTCATCTCTTATATAGCCCTCCCTTATATGCACGTGCTCATTCCACTGGGCTAGCCCCAGTCCCCACTGTTCTCGTGCCGCAGAAATATTTCATTTCCGGCTAATTCGTTTCCACTCAAACGCCAGAAATTCCATTTTCTGTTTTCCCACTTCCGAAACGATTTTAAGTAATTTTTGCGTGACCACAAAGTCGTAACGATGTTTGGTGAACTTGCGTCAATGTTAAAAATTTCATTTCGATTGTGTTTAATTAAAAGAAAGAAAGAACTCAAGATCAGACTTTTCATAGAGGTAAATTTCTACCACTGCCCACCTACACTGAGGTGAATAGTTGTTTTAGTATATACTGAAACAGTGAGATAATATAACGAAAATGATGCTTTTTAACTTATTTTTTCCTGTCAACGATTACAATTTTCGCGCGCAAATTGCTGGGAGGTGAATAGCACTTGCTATTCCGAGTTTCAGTAGCCAATCAGAGCGCGCCAACAATGCTATCCACGGTTTCAGTATATACTAATTGGAGATATACCACCTGTCTCTGAGACTCAGATTTAGTAGCCACTGTTGGAGAAATATCATCTTTTCGAGTGCGCTCGGATGCTTTAAACTACCTTTCGGCCAGTCTTTCCGCTGATCCATAGCATAATAGAGAGATGGTATCTAGTCATTCCAGTGACGGTCGCCAATTGGTTAATATAAGTTCTTGCAGGTCGCCACCTTGATCTTCTACCATCGCTTGGATCGCAGAAGAGCAGTTATGAAACTACTTCGTCCATAAAGCGAAGGGGCAGCGATAAACTTGAGGAGAAGCAACGAAGCAATGTTACGGTTGTCCCTTTCGGCGTGAGGTGCGCACCTTCAGGCCGGACACATGGTATATGTAATACGTCCCATGAGAACACATCGTCACAGAGATAGACCCTCCCCCCCTCCCCCCCAATCCCCCTCGCCTGAGATTAATGGCAAAACGCCAACATTGAACTTTTCTATTTAAAAACGTTTCGTCAAAACATATGAAACGTGACGGAAAAAAAAAAACAGACGAACGAATTCTATGCTTGTTTATTCGCATGCTTGTTCGACGTATATCTTCAGTTGCAGAAATGTTGTCATAGAAAATTTATTCAGTACCTTTAGTTAATGATATTCATAGGGGTTTTCTTTGAGGCAGTACGCAGCTCTTACAAGGTCTTCTCTGATTTGCTGAGAAAACAATAGAACAAACAACACAACAATGGACCCTAGCCCTGAAAACAATAGAGCTGCATGATATACAGGTCCAACGAAATTAGAGGTTGTTAAGAGCTGTGTGGTATCTGTATTCTTTCGCATACAGGACCTTTCAACAGATATTTCTTCAAAACAAACTTCTATCAAGGAAATGAATTAATTTGGCTCATCCTCGGTGTAAGAACCTGTGAAACTCATGAGTGACGTAAAACAAAGAAAACAAAAGGCATAAAACAATAGAGTCAACTGGGAATGCAATACTACAAAGGTAAAAAACAAAGGAAAAAGTAACAGGTTCTTACACCGAGGTAAACCCATTAATTTTTATCTCAGGAATAAATAGCCATTTTTTTCTCAACAATTTCTCTTCTTTTATCCTTTGTGAATATCATTAAGGTAGTTAATTCCTATTTGAGAATAAAAGTTAGCGAAATCACACTGCAACGTTAAGTTTCGATATCATCTTGATATTACTGATTTTCAAGTGAAGAAATAAAAATACGTTACATTATAATATACAATTCCTACTTGGTATTTTATATTTTCTATAACAACGTCTGCAATTAAGTGTATCTTTCTGTGATGCGTCATTTTGATTCAAAGAACTGGTAGAGATTAAGCTGCGTGATAATACGAAAATGTTCTGCGAGGTGGTTAAACTATTAAGTCTTGGCAGATAAATAAGTTCTTACTTCAACTGTATGTTTTAGGCGTTTATTTATAGCTCCCAAAGCGTCTTTTACAACAATTTAATTAAAACGTTGTTATATAATTATTTTATGGTACATTTTAATCATGAACACAGAATTCCTCTCGATCTGCTTAAATCTCTTGATGTCAACTTCTAGTACATCACAAATGTTGTCATTCCCAGCAAACCAAATGTTATTTTAAAAGAGGCTTTCCTGCATACATGGACAAAATGTTTAAGAAAATGATTATTTTAGTTTGTAACAATATATCACTGATCCTGATTTGACCTGTCATGTAATCATTATACCTTAATAAGCACGTTTAAGTGCGACAAATGGGAACCTTTTTACCTTTATTTACCTTATATTTTAAAAAAAGCGATATTAGTAATTAATAATATCAAGAGCAAAGCACTTAAGACCATGTTTACAAGTACTATCTTATTCGCGAAAAATACCGTAATTTGTACGATCATATCTTATATTCGTGATTCTGACTTAATCAGTTAATGAAAATTAATAGCTATAAACTGTTGAAAAATATCGCTGCCAGAAAGCACATAAAATGTTATGTATACGACCACTAATTATTATATTCACGAATAAAAACTTATCTCTGATTAATTAATGTAATTTTTAATTTTTTTTTTGTTTTGTATTTTTTTAAACTTGTTATTTTCGCGATATCCTGATTGATCATTTATTAAAAGCTACTGCTATCTGGATAATAATATCAAAAACATAGCATATAAAATGCCATGTATACAAGTACTATCTTATTCGTAATTTGTACGGTCATATCTTATAATTATTTGCGATCCTGACTTTACCAGTTAATGAAAATTTATAGCGAAGTGTTAAACAATATCGCAGCCGGAAAGCACATAAAATGTTATGTTTTAAACCACTATTTTATTTTATTCGCAAATAATAAGAAACCGATTAATTAATTTTTTCGTTTTTTTTTGTTTTTTTTTTTAATTATATATGTTATTTTCGCGACATCCTGACTTGATCAGTTATAAAACCCACTCTAAATGGATAATATTATAAAAAGCAAAGCTGAAATAGTTAATTATAAGAGTATACGTAACTGCTACACTACGTTTTCTGTAATTAGACCAATAAAACATGTATTAAATCAACCTAGTCGTCCCTAAGCCTTCACTGCTCTATTCTGCTCCTTCACTGCTCTATTCTGCTCCTTCACTGCACTATTCTGCTCCTTCATACCTGGACTCTACCTTAAGTGGTGACGTCACAAGATAACACTCGCCCACTCTCTCCCATGCCTACTCTTCACACTAAGAAAAAAAGGTCTGGGAACTTAACTGCTAAGCTATATCTATAAGTCTGTCGAACTTTCCAATTCTGAACTGATTAGTTTATGAAACCCCAAATGAGTTAACTTTACTTTATCTCGAAGTATTTATTGAATTATGATAGCAAACAAATATATTTCGATCTTTAAAAAAACCGTAGCGGGTCTTTCCTACAACATGGGAGAACTGAGTACTCTCTGAGTACTCTCTGACTAATAATTCTCCAAAAATCAAAGTATCCGTCACTGACACGTTTTCATTAAACACAGCCCTAACACTGTTCTAACCGGCACCCACCATTGTAAACTAGACCGTAAGATTTGCTACCAGCCGCTACCGTTACCAGATAAACAGGGCGTTTTATGATAACCTCTGTGGCAAATCTTTATTTTTGCAGTGATGGGCTTTATTGATATAACCTAAGCAAAAACCCAAGAAACAGTCTGACCAATGGGGGAAAATGTACTATTCTTTCACCGATCACTGACCAAAGACAAATCCACTCAGTTATAAGCTTATCTCCCTCATTTTCTCTGTTTGCCTCACTCGAATGCCTTTGGTAGATTGGAGTTTTGATCCGTTGATTGCATCTTTACGTTGTTTTGATTTGGGTCAGATGTAGTAACGTGGGTTTTAGTTTTTCACATGACCAAGAAAGCAACTCTACCCAGCATTACTGATTAGAATTTAAATGTTTCTCTGCTTCTTCTTCTATTAGCAACTACTCAGTCTCTATTTGAGACACGGAACAGCCCTCCACGATTTCAAAAAAGTGAAGGTTACTGGATCTGTTCTTAAACAAATGTAAAACAACACGGCTAAGTGATCTTTCCGGTGGAAAAAACGACTAAGGCAAGAAGAACAAAATATCCCAAAATAAAAACTATAACAACGAGAGAGACTACAAGAACTACAACAACAATAAGAACTACAGCGACTGCAAGAACTATGAAAAATACAGCGTCTACAGCAAATATAAGAACTAAAACAACTACAGCGACTACAACAACAATACGAACTACAGCGACTGCAACAACTATGAAAAATACAGCGTCTAAATTAATTAAAACAAATATAAGAACTAAAACAGCTACAGCGACTACAACAACAAAAACTACAGCGACTACAATAAATTTAAGAACTATAACAACTACAGCGACAACAACAAATATAAGAACTATAACAACTGTAGCGACTACAACAACAATAAGAGCTACAGCGACTACAACAACTATGAGAAATACAGCGTCTACAACAAATGTAAGAACTAAAACAACTACAGCGAGTACAACAACAATAAGACTATAGCGACTACAACAACTCGAGAAATACAGCGTAGCGTTTACAACAAATATAAGTACTACAGCAACTATAAGAACTGTAGCAACTGTAAGAACTAGGGCAACTATAGAGTGTTTGCACATGACGTCAAAAAAATTAAAAAATCTAAAGTATACGTCCTACAAAGCTGTTTCTAACATGGTATGTGGATACCAGTGTGTTTTGCTTCCGATTTATAAAGGTTTTAAATGGTTACGCAATTCGTCGCGCTATTTTAGATAAGCCGTGAAAATAAACAAAATTCAACCAATTGAAAGTTATTTTTGAATTATAGATGCTTATAAGACGATTTAATGTCACTTATAATGAATACAATATTTTGTAATGAGAGTTTTGAAGTAATTTAGACTTTGCATGTTTGGCCGCCATGTTGGTGTCCTTAAGTGGGGCACCAAGATGGCCGCTCCATACATTTCTTCAGTACTAAAAATGTCTAATACTCGTTCTCCTATAACTCTTGAACGAAATGCTCTTGCATTTCAATTTGGCCCAGATGTGTAGTTTTAAACTCTCTACAATTCCATAAACATTTTTGAATCGAAAACTGTTGCTTAATGCTTCTGAATTTTGATATGACTTAGGTGAAAACACTCTATAAGAACTACAGCAACTATAAGAACTGTAGCAACTATAAGAAATACAGCAACTATTATTTTTTGTTCTTCTTGCCTCTGTCTTTTCTCCGCCGTAAGTATCCGTTTGCTGTGTTGTTGTACATTTACTCTATTTGACCCTGTTAGTGATTTAGGCCCAGTTCAAACGTCGAACTTCGCATGTGCCGAACCTAATACCTATTTAGGTCGACCCAAACTATTAACCCTATTCAGCCTGGGGGGGGGGGGGGGGGGGCACAAAGTGCCCGCGCTAACTTTGAACATTCATAACTTCTTTAATACGTATTCAAACGCCATCAAACTTTGTGACTTTTCCTAAAATTTATCTGGCAACAATTTTACATGATAATTTTTTGATCACGTGACTTGACGTTTCCATGGCAACAAGATTTTGACAGCCATGTTTTTGGAAATTTGAATATTTTTACCTTTGAATGAAGAAAAACAATGTTTATTGGTATAACTTTTGTATTTTTACGTCATTTAGCGTTTATTTATTGATTTTGATTAATTTTGCGTCAATTTGGAGGGTTTTAAAGAGGTTTTTAAAAAATTCAGAAATCCAAGATGGCGGATCCAAGATGGCGGCCGTATAACTAATTACCTAATAACTACGTCATATGACGTCATCGCTTCAATGTGCGGACCGCAAAGGAGACAGTTTTGGACGTACTACTTACTCTCTAGGTTTCATTGTCATAGCCTTAATGTTCTTGAAGTTACGAAGGGGGGGCACAATGTGCCCCCCCCCCCCCCCCCCCAGGCTCAGGAACTCAAAAAAAGCCCAGGCCGAATAGGGTTAAGTTCGACTGTTGATTAGCCGTTTTCACACTAGAGACGGACAAATCGTCTGGACGGACAAGTTGTCTCAGCCGGACAAGTCGTCTTAGTGAGAAAACGGGACGAACAAAATTTTGGACGTAAAAGTCTGTCCGTCGATTTGGCCGTCTATCAAGACGATTTTTCGAGGACGATTTGTTCGTCTAGACGGATAAGTCGTCCAAAGTCCGACTTAAATTCACACCAGACGAACAAATGGTTGTATCTCGGTGCCAGTACTCGCTAAGGGGAATGGAACTAGTAAAGGGAGTGATGGTTTATGGGAAAATCAAAATGGCGGATAGAAAGCAAGGTAACCAAGCCTGTTAGTGTCAGGCCCCTTGCTTTCAAAATCGTCTGTTTGTTCGTTCAGATATGAATTTACGATGACCAACACAAGGTGAGTTGTCCGTCTAGAATTCACATTACACGAACAAATCGTCGGACGACTTGTCCGTCCAGACGATTTGTCCGTCTTCTAGTGTGAAATGGGCCATTCAGACGGTCGAACTTTACATGTGCCGAACCTAATTCGTGGCGAAAAGAAATATCATCCTTACTGCTTAAAATAGAGAAATAAACCGAAAAAAGTAAAATTCACCAATCCTGGAAATTCTTGTTTTGATTTTTGTGTGCTTTGTGTTCTGTTATGGCAAGGAGACAGCTGAGGAGATCGTGATCGTGATATTTGGACAAAATAAAGTAACGCCATAAATTTTAAAATACATTACGATTTCTTTATGTATATAAAGAAAAGCAACTTTTTAGGAAGACCAATTTAAGCTGTCCAGTTTCAGTATAAAAATCTACAACGCGAATGCTGGTAACCGTCGTTACGCTTCTGTGAGTTCTGTCTGCAAAGGCGCGAAAACCCACTAAATAGCCAATCAGAAGCGCGGTTATATCGAAAAATACGTTAACATAATTTATGCATCGGCACATGTGAAGTTCGACGTATGAATCGAAGTCGATCTTTTGCCGGGGTTCTATTCGACAAGCTCAGTCGAATAGAACGGCAGAGTCGACCCAAATACAAAAGTGCCGTTCCTAATTGATTCATACGTCGACCTTTACATGTGCCGAACCTAATTATTAGGTTCGGCACATGTAAAGTTCGACGTTTGAACCGGGCCTTAATCACTCTACTTAGTGTTGAACACTGGCGAATTTTCTTCTAGGGGGTGGAATTGGCCTGATGTTGCTTGGCCCAGCTGCTTGTTCCCTTATTCCTCCTACAGCACCAATGACTTCAGCTCCATTGTCTTCAACCTGTGAGTATTTGGCTGAATCGTAATTGGCAAGCAACCCCTCATACATCTAAAATAAAGATATCCATTTAAATAATTACAACATTTCAATTTTAGCCTATGAAAAACGTTTGGCTTTCGTTTCTTCGATATTATGATTTTAATTATAAAATAAAAAATGAAAATAGGAAATTAAAACTTGAATCAAAGTAAAATTTAATGTATATTTTATTTATTAGTACTCGCTTTTAAAAAAAAATGATCTGCTAATGTATTTAGTTTTATTGCTGATTTTAACGTTTTAAATTCGTTAATTTCGCAAAAATAAACCAACAGAAAAGAAAATGACCTAAATACATGCAGCGGGATGTTAATGTTATAGTTCGTTTTATGTTAAGCAAGCAGCGCCTTTATATTTCTTTTAACATATGAAGACTTGAGCGACAAATAGTAACGGCCAGTACCTTCGAAGCGCATAATCTACAAACACGCTACCTAAAGAGAAGTAACACAGCATAATTCGATTATAACGTAGTTTTACCTTAATGGAAAAAGAGGACGTAACATGAAAACTAGCTAAAACTTTGTACACGTGTTACCCTGTAGCACACTGGTTTGACAGGGTGAGAATTAACACTGGACGAGAAATGATGGCTACATTGAGAAATTACACTGGAAAATTAGTAACGATAAGTGTAAAAAAGTAGTGAAATATTAAGCATTATAATATGACCGTACGGCCCCGCTGACGCAATCCTACAGAAAATAGAATCGCAAGGTGACGTGAGCGGGGCCGGACGAGTTGACGTGAGCCGGTCCGGAAAAAGCCTTCCGGCCCCGCTCGAGTTCAAGTGACCTCGCACTGCACGACTATTCTGTACTTTCTAGTCATATTATAAAATACTAACTTTTATTGAGTGAGTTAGGTCGGGCCGGACGGGAAAATATTTGGCTCTCGATCATGGCGTACGGACCGAGCGCAGCGAGGTCCGTACGCCATGATCGAGAGCCAAATATTTTCCCTGACCTCTATTTTCCCTGACCTCGAGTATTTTATAATATGACTAGAAAATACAGAATAGTCGTGCAGTGCGAGGTCGCTTGAACTCGAGCGGGGCCGGACGGCTTTTTCCGGACCGGCTCAAGTCAACCCGTCCGGCCCCGCTCACGTCACCTTGCGATTCTATTTTCTGTAGGATTGCGTCAGCGGGGCCGTATGGTCATATTATAAGAGCGGATATTCTTGGAGTCCGTGATTTATGACTTCCAAAATTGAATCCATTGAAGACAGACGACTTATGTTTTGTACTTGACTTATTGAAAGTCGCGAAATTTTTACCCGACAAATCTTGCCGGTCAATTTTGGACGATTTTCGCAAATTGTAAACTCATTAAAGGAATTAGAGTATTTGTCTTCTAAAGTCAAATTCCAAGCTCCCATGATCAGCTGAATTTCAAATCGTGACCGTTCAAGTGCTGCCGTGCTATAACCAAAAAACCATATTGGAAGCTGAAGCCCGTGAAACTGAATAATCACCTTCTAAAACAGATGCAAATGCATGGCCGTCAGCGCAAATCCAAGGCAGTTCTGGGGGAATTCCTCGGTACGCTTGCCTTTAGCTAGCCATTAAGAAATACGTTAACTAGAATTATCACTTCCTAAACTTATTCTTTTCCTCTGGTTTTGACGTCTTAAAAACCCAAAACGTTGTCACGTTTTAACACAAACAAACCTCTTGCTCAATGTATGTAGCCAATTGCTGCCGAATAGATTCAAACGGCGGGCGGAAGTCAGGGCTATGATGCCAGCATCTGTCCATTAAGCGATACCTAAAAATAAACAATTTGTATTTTTTAGCTGTCATCAAGGTTTATAATAACTCCTGACAAATGTTCCAAAATAACAAGAAAGTAGAAACCTCTGAATGCACATCGCGTAAATAAAACGCACTGGTCGTAGAGTTGCTCGAGCCAGGTGTCACTTGAAGTGTTATAAAGGAAACTGAATTTCAAGGCTGGAAATATGACAATTGATTGATTCATTTAACGGCCAACATTTCGGCTAACAAAATTAGCCTTCCTCGGGGCCTGGGCTATAATGAAGGAAAATACTGCAACGCCTCCTTATATTCGAATTTTAATAATAGCGGAGCACTCGCGGGCCAAAGGCCCGCTGCGGAGCCCTATACTCATAGAACCTATGCCCGTCATTTTTCTTTGGTAGCGGTATGTTTCGCGGGCGCGCGTCCGTGACATGTGTGTCAGTGCGTCGGTGCGTCGCGCAAGGCCAACTCGCGGGCGCGTATGACGTCGCAAAACATGCGCGTATGACACCACACAATATCCGGGATCTTAGCAATTTTGAAAGCAAAGCGAGGCTTTGTTTTTCGCGCCGCTACACAGCCGTCATCTCGGTAAACACTTTAAAAATTGGATCTTTCGCTGTGTTTAGCGGAGCAGTAAAGTCGTTATTTCCCTGCATTTGTTCGCGGTTTGCTACTCAAGACAGGGATACTAATTAAGGGATGCTCACAAGCCGCTTTCGTGGAAAAAGAAGAGCTTTCAGGATAAAATCTTGCTTCGAGGAACTTCATACGTACGTTTTTATCAATGCAGGAGCAATAGGGGGAGATGTTTGTTTTTATTACGGATTTCATAAATAAAGAAGCGGAGATTTAAAGAATTTCCAAGCAGTAGAGGGACTATTTAGAGAGAGGGTTATTTATGCTGATATCAATCTGTGATTGACGTTTTCTTTGTGTTCTTGTTAGTTTTGGAGAATTGTTTATAAAACGTGCTTAAATTGTATTGATTTCTTGAATTTAATCGAAGACAGCTTGAACTCGATGCGCTATAAATGGTACACGTTTTGCTTTTAAACATAAACTTATGGAGATTTGAATAAAATTTTTCGAAAGAAGACTGTGTTGTCCATTTTTATGTGCTTCAGTGTTCATTCAATACAAAGGTTGAAAAGCGATTTTATGTAAACAAAACAAGACTTGGATTTTATAGTTCTATCTTCACTCGCGTCGCCTTATGCAAATATATGTTAATTGTGTATTTTTTTGCAATTTTGATTTCCAAATCAGTTTCTCGGGCAAATTTTGATACGAAACAGGTGTATTTTATTCGGAAATTAGTCAAACTAGTTATTCTAGACCGAGAAAAAGTTGTTTTGTGAACTTTTGTAAGGTCTAAATGTACTGTGCAGACGGTCGCGTAATACTGTTTTTGATAAATGCTAAAATTTAAAAATAGCCCAGTCGTCAATCTTAATTCTTGTGTTTCCGACCTTTCACCTCAGTTAAGCTTACCATCGGCTTTCTGTTCAGAGAGCGACGCTGTTAGGCTCAGCCTATCTATATATATTACACAAATGATTCAAGTCTTGCATTCAATTTCGTTTTATTGCACATCCAGTGACGTTTGGCTCGCGAGCATCTGCATTAGATCTAGAGAGACTTTTAGTCGTCATTGATTTGAAAAATGACTGGGACAAAATATGTCCTATGCTTACTGGCTAAATTCGGTGAAAATAATACCCAAAACAACTAAAATCAAAAAGGGATTGTCATGTTTAGATGACACAAATGAGGGGTGGCTAAATCGGTGTCACAAACCTGCCAAATATTTTAACAAATAGATTTCAATTGGCCATTATATGTCCTCTGCTGATAAACAATGTTTGAAGTCATAGCATGGTGAAAACAGAGATTTCGCAACTGTTTTGACCATGCTATGATGCTATGACGTAAAACAGTGTTTATCAGAAGACATATAATAGCCAACTAAAATCTATTTGTTTCTTTACCATAACAAAAACGTTTTACTTGGAACCATAAGGTCAGTCAATTTGGCCTCAAAATCCAGGAAAATGAACTTAAAAAAGGCATCGAGCGCATTGAAACTTTGATCATCACGGAAACTTTTGATTTCGGAGACAAGAATATAAAGTAAACTTGCAAGTCATTTGTTAATTATTTTTCTTTCCACTTCATAACGAGCGTATTTTCTCTGTGGCAGTGACGAAAGTTTGCTGAATGAAGTCTAGCGTTTCGCGTCCTCTTTCGACTTGCCGAATATGTTTACCAGGTTACCGAAATCCTCGAGTCTACAACCGTAACAAGTTCTCCTCCAAACGTTTGAGCTTTGACTAGCGTGGACTTTTTACCAATGCCAAATGTAATCTTTAATTAGAAATGGCGAAAATTCGCCGAAAATAGAAAGAGAAAACAGCTATCTTGCAAACCAAACCGGCTGCATTTTATTTGAGTTAATATAGTTGGTAATAAATGATATAGTCGTAGAATGTATGTATTATCTATATGTTTATCTGTTCACCCTATTGTCTGTATTGTTGTGTAATTTAAATGTCACATTGTAATATTTTTTTGTTTGTCAATAAAGTCAGAATTAAAAGTAAAAAAAAAAAAAAAAAAAAAAAAAAAACCGGCTCAATTTATTTCGCGCGCTAGACGCGGGTGGCGTGATCAGTGACGTCATTCATTGTTTGTACTCTTATAAACAATAGTTTTCGGCCAATGAGTGCGCGGGAAATTTAACAGTTATGGTAAAAATTAAATAAGGTAGTTGTGTTGTCTTTAATTATTGAAGGGAAATATCCTACCTAAGCGGACAGACAGTTCTAACATCACAACAGTAACTTACATGGTGTCGTCGAGGTGTTCGGGTTTCGGCATGCGGTAGCCATTTCTTATTTCCGCAATTATTCTACCCTCTGGCATCCCCGGATATGGAATGCCCCCTGTTAATGATCAAAGTTAAGTATTTCATTTTTTAATCGTAAAGAACGTCGAGATGCAAGCTGATCAGTGTTTACAGCCACACCCTTTTCTACCACAAGGGTGTGCCGCACTCATTTAAATAATGGTACTTCCCAGTCACTGTGATTTGATGTACTTTTAGTAACATATTTGTGCCAAGGAAATCACAGCCAGTCCATTTTGTAGGCTTTTCGAAATCGCTTTATGTAGTTTGATAAGCCTTACTCCGCCCTCTCCCGCCTCCACCCCAACAGGATGTTATCTAGACCAGCTTTACATGTAAGAGCAGTGTTTTTCTTTCACTGTTTGACTGCTTTGAGTGTTATTTAGACAGGGTGATCTAAAATATTATTCACTAAGATGCGAGAAATTGTAAGAATTGAATGACAAATGAAACAAAGATTTTCTAATAAATGAACAGACATTGCGGCGACGCATAGAGAATATACTTCGGGTACAATTGCCCTATAGTTGGTTATGCGAGATTGCTTTAATGCTACAAGGTATTCATTGGATGTCAGTTTTGTGTAAATTATCATACATACACAGCGTTCAATATTCATAAAACCCTTTTTATTGTTTATGGAAGAGTCATTGGCACTGAATTGTTACGGCCAAAAATAGTTACCTGTTCTAAACTATTAAGAGATCAAAGGGCCCTAAGAACCATCTCGTGAATACGGAGCGACAGTTTGCCCTAAATGCTACAAAATTCACATTCGAAGTCCACAGATCGGTTTTAATTTTTCATAGTGAGTTTGAAGCCAAAGAATTGAAAAGTAAAACAGATTTAAAACGACCACAACATCTTAGCGTGACATAAATACGCATTGTGTGAAACGGAACTGTCTAGACAATTGGATTGCGTAATGCGCTGGGGAATGAAAAAGAGTTTACATCCCTGTAATTAATCGAGTGAAAATTTGCATATTTGCCACCGTATACTATATCTCGTTCAAAGCTTCGCGCATTCACGAGGTAAAATTGATGCGTTAGAGAACTGGTCCCCCCTTAGGGTGTTTTGTCAGCACATTCCGTCTTTAGTGGCTGTTGTCCTACCCTGAGACACATTTTGGCAAAGTTTGTGGAGAATCGATTACTATGGTAACGAAATGTGATGTCATAAGTAGCATGAGGTCAAGCAAGCCATTTTTGAATAAAAATGTGAAAATGCGTTTTTTCCGTTTTTTGGTGAAAAAAAAAAAAATAAAATGCCACTAAAAGCAGCATAATATTTTACTATGTCACAGTTAACAACTCCAGCAAAAACATTTTTAATTTCCGTATTTTTAAAAAGTAAAATGCAAGATGGCGGCCATCTTGTCCGCCATTTTGGATAACGTTACAAATCCCCAGCAGCGCCGTAACCCCTACCCCCCCCCCCCCTTAATAAAGGTGGGAGCGCAAACTCCCCGCTTCTTATACGAGGGTTGGGGTATAACTTTGAGTGTACGTCCGAGAATTAAACTATTTAAACACATCAGTTTAGGGTATCACATACCAAGGGTGAATATCTCGTAGAGAACGATTCCAAATGACCACCTGTAAAACGCAAATGCAAAATATGAAAAAAAAGACTAACGTTAAATCACGCATTGCTTTTTATCCTCTGTATCGTAGTGTCGATTCTGCATGATAACATTCCACTGAACGCTCAGTAAGCAGTACCCGTGTGGGGTGCTACTTATTACACTGCACAGATTGTTATTAATTTTTTCAGTTTGTGTATAATTTCCTGTTGGGTTGCCTGTGTATAATTTCCTGTTGGGTCGTCTGTGTATAATTTCCTGTTGGGTTGCCTGTGTATGATTTCCTGTTGGGTTGCCTGTGTATAATTTCCTGTTGGGTTGGCTATGTATAACTTTCTGTTGGTTTGCCATCCAAATAAATGTTTCAGAGCATTTCTTCCCAAATCCCAATTTTGTTATTGTGTACAGGGACTTATTCCTTTATCATTCAAGTGAAAGCTACTGACTAATAAGCACACTTTGTGGAATTGTTTATTATGTTGTATGAAGTAGTGCTATTTTGTGAGTGTGTGCACTGGATGAAAACGTTTTTAAACGGGTGAAGTTTATATAAAATATTTTATAATAATAATAATAATAATAATAATAATAATAATAATAATAATAATAATAATAATAATAATAATAATAATAAATCCTTCCTTATACAGGGTGACCACTTCAGTTATAAAAACTGCTATCACCGTGGCCTGTGCTTGTACTCGTCTGTGGTTCTATTTCCGTACACTGTACGAGATAATTGAAGGGTATACAGTACGTCGAAAATGTTAAAGGGACATTACGACGACGTGAGCTGCGAACAACCGCCATTTTGTTTCTCCTATATCGGATTTTCATGATATCACAAAAGTGCCAAAATATATTTTTAAGGGTCATCTGTAGGCTATAAAATAATAGTTTTACATACACGTCACTTTTGGCGGACAGTGCTGCGGGATTTCCGTAGAGAATCTCAGGTGCCGTCCATTTAACTGGGATGCAGCCCTGTAAAAGCAGCGAACAGTGAGTGAATATACTAGAACTGGAGTGCTATTCTTCTAAATGGGATAAACCTCTGGAAAAGAAATGGAAATGATAAAAATTCAATTTGTGCAACAAAGATTTCGAGGAAATACCAAAACATCCCATACAATCTTAAAACACAATTAAAAATCATAAGGAAAATGAGAAACAAATAATAATTTAACAAGACAGTGCAAAATCTCGTGGTTTTAAAGCAACACTATAAACTATCTATTGATGACAGAAGAATAATTATCGAAAGTTTATATTAAAATATAGGGTAGCACAAATTTCAAATAAGTTATTAAAAAATTGAAAGCTATTAAGAGTGACTTTCTCCAAGGATTGAGCATGGATTGCGCTCATTTTTTGCTCATTACAATAGAAAACTGTAGTACTTTGTTTCTGCTAAAAGCACTTCTGTTACTTCTGTCATGCGACACGGGAATAGGCCATTTCCGAGTTACGTTATGCCTCGTTGTCAAAGCGAGGCTAGGTGCACAACCTTTCATATGGAAATGAGTTTTTATTCAAATGCAAATAAAACTCATTTCCATATGAAAGGTTGTGCACCTAGCCTCGCTTTGACAACGAGGCATAACGTAACTCGGAAATGGCCTATTGCGTTATCATTTCGAATAGCCGCCATCTTGGATTTCTATCATGTTAGAAAAGCGCCAAAATTGATTTAAAATTAATCAAAATTAAAAGAAAATCCTTAAGTCATCTTAAATTGCAAAATTTACTACAAGGAAGTTAAAAAAAATTCTGTTGGAACGTTAATTTAAGCAGATAGTTCAAAATTTGGATAAAAATGCCTGTCAAAATATTGTTGCCATGGAAACTCACATGTCATGAACAAAAAATTGTCACAACGAATTGTTTCTGTATAACTTTTCGAAAAAATCCCGAATATGGGTATTGGTTACATGGTTCTAAAGGTATAAACGTCAATGTCAGCGTGGGAACTCCCCCCCCCCCCCCCCCATTGAGACGGGGCTTTTCTAATTTTCTGGGACATGAGGGATTCCTCTCTATCTCTCGTAACTTCAAGAATATTAGCGCTATAGCTTTGAAACATGGAGGGTTTATAGTACGTACACAACGGTAAACACTCGTTTCCATATCTTAAACTGACCTTTCCTTTTCACTTCAAGTACATGAAGTAAAACCTATTTCACACTTGACCCGAGTCGTTCGCTTCATAACTATCCTTATCCACTATACCAACGTGGATTAGCTGCCGGGAGATGTAATTTTTAACCTATTTATAGAGTTACCCATAACAATAAATGAAAGCTTACCGTTTTCAAATCAGTGCTTAACCCTAAATACTGTAGATCAATGCTAAACCCCAAAACGCTACTCTTTGCTTAACCGGAGCTCTGTTCTCTCAGTTCTCCGGGTTCTCTGCGCAATATACTACGTTGTGTAAAACCTCATAAGGTGTCCAAGGTCAGTTTGAGAGATGGAAACGAGTGTTAACCGTCCACAACTGTCTAAGCTAAGGTAGGTCACGTCATAGGACGCGGGAATTATGTCACCCTTCCAAATGGCCGCCAATGTTCATGCCAATTCAACTTGTTTTCCTTTTACACTTCTTGACAAAGAACAGTTTGATATTTAAACATACTGTACTTGTTTTAACTAAAAGATCAAAGTCTGTGTACCTTTTTGGCTTGCCCGTGGCCATATTTGAAGTTTTGATATGCTAACCCCAAATCAGTCACCTTGCAAACAAAGTTGCTGTCCAGAAGAACGTTCCTTGCTGCCAAATCACGGTGAATGATCTAAAACAAAGACAAATAATAGGAAATCAATTTCCGACTTTTTAAGGATAACTATAACCACAACCACTTGAATTTTAGGAGCATTTTTTCTGGTTATTGTGTTTGCTGTTGTTATTTGAGAACATTATACTGTTGTTGTTGGTGTTTCGTTATTCAAACCATCACGAAGTGCTTAAAGTAGGGCCCCAGATTGTGACGTTTACATGACGTCCGCCTTGTGCTTGCTGCCAAGAAAAAGTATTAAATTAAAAATATTTGTAAGTGCCAAATATAGACGTGGTAATGTGAGCTTGTTACCGTAGTTAAATAGGCAGGTCGAATCCTATAGCTAAATCTTTATGTCCGGTTTTCAGGGCAACTGGTTAAAAGGCCCATAGACGCGACTTGATTTTCTTTCGCAACAATTCCTCTTTTTGATTGACTGACTCATTAATTAATGCTATTCTCACTTATAGATAAATGAGCCTCGATTGTCCGTGAACGAAAAGATCGCAGATAAAGAAGTCACATGATAAAATTATGTAGATTAATTCAATAAAAAATAAATAAAATAGAAACAGTCGGTTTTTGTGATAAAATATATGTTTGTGTGCAGCAAGAATTAGAGAATAAAAAATAACAAGTACAGTCCAACACCCTGAATACGGACGCCATAGCGACCAACGAAACCGTTCGTACCAGAACGACATAACTGAGGTATTTGCAGTTAAAAAAGGAAAGGTAATACCGTCTGCTTCCACATCTAACCGCAATAAAAACATTATTAAAGAAATAATGATTGGACAGAAATATGCAGTTTTCTTTTAACCGACGTCATAAACTCGTGTAGGTGTCTGACCTAGCGCATTCAGTAGATTTTCAACGCTTATATAAATGCCAAAATTTAACATATTAACGAGTTTTATTTTGTTTCGTTTTGAAGCAGCAAAAACATGTCCATTGTCCGTATTAATGGATGTCCTTATTAAGCGTGTCAATTTACAGAAAACTGTTGCACGTTCTGCCTGGACTATAAGAAAACCGTCTCTAATTACGAGGTGTCCGTATTTTAAAAGCGAGTGTCAGTATAGTGGGGTTCAACTGCACTAATAAGGTGAAATTGCACAGAAATACTTTTGCAAAAATTCTTGGTTTGCACATGACGTCGTAAAAATTTGTCAAATTGGGGGTCTGGGGACGAGTTAAAAAATTAGAGGCAAATGTCATCCAATTTTTTGTCATGAGAATCAACCTTACAAAGCTACTTCTAACATGGAGTGTGGACTGACCAGTGCTGCGATCTTTTTCC
Organism: Cladopsammia gracilis; assembly: GCA_022457155.1. Lineage (NCBI taxonomy): Eukaryota > Metazoa > Cnidaria > Anthozoa > Scleractinia > Dendrophylliidae > Cladopsammia > Cladopsammia gracilis. The sequence goes on along the minus strand of JAJGOT010000059.1, from coordinate 1,117,817 downwards.
AAAATGTTTCAGGTTTAAACGATGTTTTGCTTCCGATTTGGTAACGTTTTAAATGTGTCACGCTATTCGTCACGCTTTTCTAGATAAGCCGTCAAAATAAATAAAATTGAACCGAATGAAAGTTATTTTTGCATTATTCATGCTTATAAGCCAATTTAATTGAATTGATAGTGAATCCAGTTTTCTCCGCCATGTCGGTGTTCCTTTGTGGGACACCAAGATGGCCGCTACACACATTTTCACTAAAAATGTCCAATACTCGATCGACTCTAACTCTTGAACGAAATGCTATTCAAAACTTGGCCCAGATGTCTAGTTTTAAACTCTTTACCTTTTCTCAAACATCTTGGAATCGAAATTTGTTTTTTAATGCTTCTGAATTTTGATATGACTTGAGTGCAAACCAAGAATTGATTTGACTACATTGATTTCTTTTTAGTTGTTCACATACCCCTCTGGAACCAAGATAAACCATTCCGGTGGCAATTTGCTTAGCAAATAAGACCAGGTGATATGGCTGCAGTTCAAAAGCCTCGCCCTCTCCATGATAGTACTTGTCATGAATTCCTCGGCTTTTTCGGAGATATCCCAGCAAATCTCCATATGCCATGTACTCCGTGAGCATAATTGGGTGAACTATAAACATAAACAAATCATTTTAAACACATTGACACTTGTGACTGTAAACAATACTTTCTTTAGAGGGCTATCAAGGGTCATGGGGGAGGACGATGGACTACGAGACTTGCCATTGAACGGTGTGTAAAGCTTTCAAAAACTGCTTATTCGATCTACAATTATGGAGGGAATCAGCTTGCTTTCTTATGCTACAATTGTAGCTAACGAGCAAAGCTTGATAAGGTATAATATTTGTTTTTATTTCTTTTTGAAAAACCTTGTTGCGGGACAAATAAATGAGATAGCAAGGAAATGACATGAATAAAATGAAGCTGCTTACTCTGGGTTGTCACACAGCCAATAAACTTGAGAATGTTAGGCTGTGGAACTTGTTCAAGAAGTTTTCCCAATTCGATCTCCCTCATTAGCGCTTTTCTTCCTTCCTCTGCAGCAGTGGCTGTAAAGTAAGCGATAAAGGCACATTCAGTCAGCTGCAATATCTAGTACATACTTCATAAAAAAATATAAAAGAGACATACGCCAGCATATAGGCGACACTATGTATGAGAATTACGTCCAAGCAACTACTATATTAAATCCCCCCTTTTTGGATGTGAATACTCTTAGTTATTGTAGTTGATAAAGGTAACTAGTAACTAGTTCTCACGTGTGAAGCATTTTGCTGCAACAGTAATTTCGCTAGGCGGTTCATTTGGTCCATTTGGTCGACGCAACGTTGCTTTCCAAACTGCTCCAAATGCACCACAACCAATGGACCTGTGAAGAGTTATGTCTTGGCGTGGGATCTCCCATTCATCCACTTCGTGATTCAACTCTTCCAACTCAATATCATCAATACCCTGCTCTTCATCAGGTACAGGGTTGGCATGTGCACTGTAAATAAATAAATGTATATATAAAATTAATGTAAATAAAAATATAAATAAAAGTAATGTGAATAACAGATATAAATATTTCTACAAATTAGATCTTAGTATCCTTGGTAGATCCACTGTGAGCTCTTTGTTAGGCGAATAAGTTGTATACAAGCTATTATATGTATGTATTAAGCTTATATCTATAATGTATATCATATGTAATGTTTACTACATGAGCGGGAGTGTTGTATCGGCCTATACAATCACGAGCCGAAGGCGAGTGAATGTACAAGTGCCGATACAATATTTAGAAATTGCGTGATGTTAACGTCAGCACCGTTGTCTGCACTCTCATTTACCACCCGCATCGACCAATCAGATTGCGAGATTACCGACAATTGTGGTAAAAAGAAGAATCGCGGTTTATGCCATAGCTCCCCAAGAATGAATTCATTATAGAGCTTACTAGAACTACAACAAAATACAACAAAGACGCCAATATATAAACAAGCTTGTTAATTAAGTTATTTCTTGTAAACATTGTTACTTTACTTTTCTTTTTTATTTGTCAATGAATCAATTCAGCTCATCGGAGTCAACATTTTTTCCTGTTCTTTGTTTTGTTTTTGTAATCTGTGCACGATTTATAGTATTCAGAAAGATTTATTTTATTTTATTTATTTTTATTTTTTTATTTATTTTTATTTTTTCTTGTACATGAATAAAGTCAATTAATTAACAGATGTTTCCTTTTGACCTGCCTTTTTGTTTAGTTGATGTGTAGACAAACACCCCACCCCCCCCCCCCCCCACCCTCCCTATTCAACTTGTTATTATTTCTTCTGTAAATCTGTAACATCTCATAATTGGTTAAAAAAGGGTAATAAAATCACTGTATTAACTACCGTCTATCTTTGATGAACTGTTTTGTGGTTTTAAGTCCCATTCGTTGCATTATTGAAACCATCCTTTCTACAGTGGCATGAATATTGCTTAGCAGATTATATGAAATCCTCATAAAGGGTTATCTTGAATTGAATCCTTTAATATTCTATATATCTGTATATCTGTAACATCTCATAATTGCTTAGCATCAAGGTTAATAAAATCACTATGTTTCCTTCTGTCTATCTTTACTGAACTGTTTAGTGGTTTTTGTTTCATTTGCTTCATTATCAAAGCCCTCCTTTCTGCTATGGCATGAACATTTCCTAGTAATTTATATAAAATCCACATAAAAAATTGTTTTAAATTAAATCCATTAATACATAAAAAGTGGATATAAAAACTCGGTTTTAATATCAATTACAGCAATTACAGATCATATAAATGTAGTGTTACATTTATATACCCTAAATATATCACAAAAAGACCAATTACAATATTTCGTTTCCTAATTTTTTTTTATTAATAATGAATGGCGAGGGCATTTATCAATCAAATCAAAACCTTCAAGTTTTGACAGGTAGTAAAATAATTATTAAAACTTACATGGCCTTGGCTGTTACCCCAATAAAAGACAAAACGATATAAAACCAATTAATGAAAAAAAATAAATTCATAAATACATAAATAAATAAATAATAAGTCAGGTACAGGTAAGATTAGCGTATAAACAGGGAACTGTACAATGAAGACTACAAGTGTGACACTGCAAATTAATCTCAGAGATATGGCACTCAGCTGACCCATACGCATAGTAAACAACTGTCCATCTCTGCCACTCCACAGGGTAATTCGATTTCGCGCATGCGTGAGCTACTGGGCATACCGCGGATATTTTGTCGCTTCTTGCATTCTATAGTTTTCATTGAGCTGGCGTGGCCAAGAAAAAAAATTATCAAAGAGAACAGAACCCATGCCGCATGATAATTATTTTCAATCTAATATTAGCTTGCGACCATGCTGTGGAGGTTATTTGGATTCTCGGTCCCATGGCCGCACGGTCTCTATTCCTATTCATCGAGTCATCAATGCTGGAGCTATTTTGTTTGTACAGTGAAGGGAAATCACGTGTCGTGTGAGAGGCTGAGAAAATCAATAAACCCCGCCAACTGTAAAATTACTTGACGTCATTCAAACTGACCAATCAGGTGTCGGACTTAAAATAACCACGAGCATTACACCGAGCTAATAATAGATTAAAAATAATTTTCAATGGAAGAGGCTCATGTCTGGGGGATCTGTTGTCTTAGATTATGTTCTCTTGGGAGGGGAAGGGGGAGGGGGACTCCCTATAGTGGACTATATGATGTAAAGTAATTTTCATTGGAAAAGGCCCATGTATGAGGGATCTATTCTCTTAGATTATGTTCTCTTGTGGGGGGTGGGGGGTATGAGGGATCTGTTGTCTTAGATTATGTTCTCTTGGGAGGGGAAGGGGGAGGGGGACTCCCTATAGTGGACTATATGATGTAAAGTAATTTTCATTGGAAGAGGCCCATGTATGGGTGATCTGTTCTCTTAGATTACATGTATTTTCTCTTGGGGGGTGGGGGGGTCTCCCTATAGCGAACTATATGATGTAAAGTAATTTTCATTGGAAGAGGCCCATGTATGGTAGATCTGTTGTCTTAGATTATGTTCTCTTGGGGGGGGGGGGGGGGGGTCTCCCTATAGTGGACTTTATGATAAAAAGTAATTTTCATTACAAGAGGCCCATGTATGGGGGATTGTAATGGTAGAAATGGCAAACTGATCTTTACGGCAAGAAGAAAAGATAGAGACAGAAGTGAAATAAAAAAATAATAAACAGTTGAATATATTCAACTGTTTATTATTTTTTTTATTTCACTTCTGTCTCTATCTTTTCTTCTTGCCGTAAGGATCAGTTTGCCGTTTTTACCATTACTATTTCAAGATTTTTACTGATCCAGGTCTACGATAGATCTGGTACTCTGTCTTCATTGGTTTGTCGTTGTGGTTTTACCGTTATCATAGTTTTTATGGGGGATTGGTTCTTTTAGATTATGTTCTCTTGTGGGGGGGGGGGGGGGGGAGGTCTCCCTATAGTGGACTATGTGATGTAAAGTAATTTTCATTGGAAGAGGACCATGTATGGGGGATCTGTTCTCTTAGATTGTGTTCTCTTGGTGCGGCCTGGTTCGCACTTGTGAGAAATTCTTTTTTTGTCTGTCTATTTTTGCCCTCACATTGGGAAGATAATACCTTAGCTTGTTTGTCTAATTGGTGGTCGATGAAATAATCAACAATAATAATCGATATAGTCGTGCATTCTGAATTGTTGAATAAAACTGGAAAACAAACACGCGACCGAAATACATCGAATATTTGCTACCAGGCATTTTAAAGGATTTGTGTCGAACTGAAATCTCAGTTAAAACAAAAATAACAAAATATTTTCATGTAGTGTTTTGAATTGGAGGCATATTATTCCCAGAACCAGCTTAAAAATGCAAATTTAACTCGGAAAGTAGACAGCTGGAAACAGCTGGGCGAAGTTGTATGCATAAAACTTATTAACTCCAGCCATAACTGTTAATCGGTCAGGCGTTCAGTCCACTCAAACTCTTTGTTTTAACGTCTGACTTTGGCAGTTACGACAGACGTTAAGTTGTAATCAGCTTGCGCGGAGTGGGTGTGTTAACATGCACTAAGAAGTCAGTTGTCCATCCTCAAGACAGCACTATGGCTCTCTTTAAGTTTTGCCTCTTTTTTAAAAATATAAATTATATCATCACAACACTTATCTTTTTAGATTATTATCATCCAAAATGCGTCAACGAATTTCAAAATTATCACATGATGTGCAGCCACGGGCTTATCAAATGACTACGCCTGCAAAGATTCATTTCCTTAAATTGTTTGTGTCAAAAGAACATAGCTCTCGTATCTGTAATTTTCTTATTTTTAAATCTGAAGAAATATATCGTCCTCTGTCTGACCAGGGTCTAAAATGCTAAGATATAAAGGGTAAAATTAATATATCTTATTTTTTGTGACCTTGCATTCGTCGTTTGTAAATGTACCAGACGCCCAATATGAGAAAGATGAAAGCAGCCACCGGAAAAACAATGTGATACCACTTCACCAATTGGCCAACGGGACGTACCACTGTAACCAAAAAAAATGTATTGAGCAGCAAATAAAATTTTATGTATATAATAAGGTAGCTCTTAATCTTACATGTGAGTGACGTGGAATCTGTGAAAAACTGTTGCGGATGTCATGTTACGATTAAAAGGGGGTCATTATTCTTGATCTTGTGAACGCAATCTTCAAGAACGTCAATGTTTTGTAACATGATTAAATGTTTATCTGTAGTAACTATCCTTAATTAGATTTACAATATACTTGTATTTGTTGTAATTGCTATATTTCAAATAAGTGCCGTTTATCTTATTTATGTCTGTATTAAACCTCACGCGGTAAAACTGTAACCAAATGTCATCCTACCCCTAACTTTGATCTCCACAGTAGAGGACTTAGAAAAGCCCGCGTCGTTGTGTGCCTCACAGGAATAATCACCGCCGTCACCAGTTTCAACATTTTCAATAAGAAGAGTACTCTCGGCACTATCCTGACTGATGCGAGCTCTTGGAGTCACTGGGGAACCGTTCTTCTTCCATTTGACCTCCACTCTCTCGCCACTGACTTTGCATGTCAATATAAGTTTATCACCGGGCAGAAATGGAGGATAGGAGTCTGGGCTTATTTCAGCGGTGGGTTTTTCTGTTATTAAAAGAGAACAGACAAACAATACGAACTAATAAATCAAATTAAAATCAGTTTAAAGATGCCTAGTAAAACCACCCTCAGTATCAATTTACGCTTTGATTCTGCTGACATCACGCAAGTGGATTTTGAACTGCCAAAGCTTCAGTTGGTATTTTGATGCTTTTTGTAGCCGAAATTAACTCACATGTTATCATGTACTGTCAAACAGTAATGGTCTCAAAAGCTATGTCTAAATTTTACTGTACCACCTTAGCATTTCAGTGCTCGGTCTGGCAAGAGAAGGTTGTAAAAGTAACATTTCATTCCTATCAGTTTTTGCCATACACACTTTTTCAATACACAATGAAGGCCTTGTCTGGGCAAGCCAAAGGTTATATGGTCTTATATGGATGTTTGAGTTGGTGATTAACGCTAAGCTAAGCTGTTAACCCTCGGACATACAGCGGGAAAGGAGGGATGCCTATTTGTTTATTGCTCAAACACGTTTTTGGAGACAACCGGTTGCTATGGTAATGAGCTATGACCTCATAAGTTGCACGCGGTCAAGCCATTTTTGAATTAAAATGCATGTTTTTCACCTTTTCTTCGGTAAAAGAAAACATAAAACACTTCTAAACGCAGCGAAATATTTGATTATATCATATTTTACAACTCTAGCAAAATATATTTTCAATTTCTCATTCTTTCGGCTATCTTTGCCCTATAACAGGTTATCTGTTAGAGGTAAAATATTTTCGAAATATTGTAACACCGCAAAACCAGGGGGGGGGGGGGGGGAGTTACAACACCCTTTTCCACCACGGTTGGGGTATAAGTTTGCGTGTACATCCGAGGGTTAACTAATATGAAATAGTAAGTCAGAAATATTTACCAATAAGTACTATGTTACATAAAGGCCGTAACCTTGGTTTAGTTTCCAAACGTGGGTGTTTTGCTGTGCCTCTCCACTATGGCGCCAAGGTGCACGGGTTACACTTTGCTTATATTAAAAATAATTCGACATCGCGAAGCCAAAATTTCAATTTAATCAGTCGTCACAGACAAGAAAAGATGTCCGAGTGTTCCGTTGTGACCAACCACACTGAATAGCAAGCTTAGCAACATCAAAACTTTAAGTTTGTTTCTCTGTTTCTTTTAATATTGCGCAAAAAAATGAACGCTCACAGAAACAAGAAAAAAGAATATATAATCTTTATCCATCGGCCAATTGTTTTCTTCTTTTACCTGTACATAAGCGACACCAGTTTATATAGCAGCTTTAACAATTACAAAATGCATGGGATCCTCTTCAAATGCAATACGGCTTACAGGCTTACAATAGGCCATTTGCACGATGACGTCATTTGACTACTACTACCAGAATCCTTCAGTTTTTTGTTTTGTAGTGCAAATTAGGGCTATTGTTATTTAAACCGCACTGGGATTGCAAAATTTAAATAAGAATTAAGGAAAAACGAAATGAATTCTGGTAGTAGTAGTAGTCAAATGACGTCATCGTGCAAATGGCCTATTGGGTGTTGATACTGTTAATCAGTCATGTTAATGTTAATGTCATTTTATTGTTAATGTTAATGTCATGTTAAGTTAATGATTATCATAGTATGATAATCATTAACTTAAAATCAACATATAAACCGGTGATACAAACTCAAAACATAGTGTTAAAACATATTGAAAATGAAGACCAAAACATACCCAACACACGAAGGGTTGAATAGGCAATTGCTTTATTTGCTTTGTTTTCTGCCACGCACTTGTATGTTCCTTCCATCCCTTTTGTAGTGTGTTGCATCTGAAGAACTGATCCGTTCTCAATCTCTGTTACCAATGCACCTGGGGGAAGACTTCCACCCTCAAAGTTCCAGGATAATGATGGTTTTGGGACACCAGATGTGACTTTGCAGTTGATGTTGGTTGCTTTGCCTTCATGAGCAGTTTGGTTTGTCGGAGACACATAAACCTGAGGGGAGACTGATTGAGACAAAACTACTGATTAGAGCAGTTTTCAATTGAGTGTGAAAAGTAATTACACAATTGATTTGGTTTTTCATTGTTAAGCTTTGTGATTGGCTAAACAATCTCGCGCCATTATCTCGATATCTCGACCAATCAGAAGTAAAACCAAAACCAATCGTGACATGGCACCGCTGACATGTAATTGCTTCGAGCTCTGATTGGTTCATTGGATTGTTTACGACTGTTGTGATTGGTCAGAGTAATTACTTTGGTTTTGGTTTTGCACACTCAATTGAAAACTGCTCTATAATTAGGGATTACCCGTCACCGTTTCCGTATCTTCGAGACACTATTGTCAAATGTATATGCCTATACTTAAATCGATACATAAACATCACTAATCTAAGAGAATAGATTGAAAACTTTAACACAACTATTTGAGCTTGACAATGACAAGATGCTTCTCAATCCCGGGATTATTCCTTGGAATTGTTTACTAACATTTCGTGGGACCCATTTTTAACTCGTGAATACGCGAAGCGTAATGAACGAGTTATCGCAGACAGAGACAGCTTTGTCAATTTTCTTCGATTTGCTGTAAACTTGTGGTATGTACTTGGTGTATCCCTTATTATTTTGTATTTAAACACTTAGTTTTTATTTCAGTAGAAAAAGAAGATAAAAACAGCAGAATAGGGAATCGAACCCGGGCCGTATGATCTGCTCCATGCGCACTATCCACTACACCATCGAGGACTAGCTGCCGGAAACTGTAATTTTTAAGGGATATAAGATAATATGCTGCTAGCCCAGACCATATATAAGAACTAACCCTTTCGATACACTGGAAATACTGGAATCAGTGCTTAAACCTAAATACTAAAATCAGTGCTTCAACCCTAGATACTGTAATCCGACCCTAAATTACACTGCAATATATCTAAATACATTACAATAAGGGATACATGAAGTACCATACATTATGATCAGGGATACACCAAGTACCTAGGAAACTTGTATTTGTAATTCCGCTGACAGTGGAGGCCTTTTATGCATTCCAAATGCAAATAAATATTGTTTGGGAATTCCCGACCGACGAAAAACATGACATTATGAACACGATGTACTGATGTTTCGCGTTTCCACCTTGAAAAATTAAAACCAATCTGACGACTTCAAATAGATTTTTCAATACAAACACGGAATTCTCAGTCAGTGCTACCGGGAGCGCTGGCCCATGTTCAAATCCCAGTAAAGTCGATTTTTTTTCTTTCTTTTATTTTTGAATGGAAATTTGATTAAGTTGACAACCTTTATCGAAAATCTTAATTTCAGTACATACTTTATTTCTAAAAGTGTGACACAAACATTCGACACTAAAAATCTGTGGCGGATTTTTGTCATTAAAGTCATTTACTGCGGTGACTTCAATATGGATCTGTTCCTTAAGTGTATACCTCTATATACCATAATTTTTTTGTTGAAGAATATTTCATTTAGAGCGTTTCATATTCACGAGTTGACTCATTGGAGCTTTTCATTGTATCTGAGGAGAGAGAAGAGGCGGACTTTTTCTAAAAGGAAACAACACTTCAAGTCTTATATATTTACAAAATTTTGATCCAATCATTTTTATTTATAAATAAATAATAAAAACTATGATTATATTATATTATTGATTTATTTATAAATTCGGATCGCTAATATCAAAAGTCAAAAGTCCGAGTGGCTCAGATCTCGACACAACGCTTAAATTCAAGCTTGAACTTCTATACAAGACTGCCACAATAGGTGTCACCAGTGCTTTAAAGAGAATAAAATCAGAAACACGTCTTTAAACTTCACCTGTTACATCCATCCAGAAACTCTTGTGGATTTTCCCTGCCCTGTTTTCTGCACTACATCCATATTGGCCTGCATCGTCAAAAGTCACGTGACTGATGCGTAGTGTAGTGCTGTTGTTAGCAAGATGTCTTCCATTCTTGGTCCAGTTGACCTTTGGTGAAGGATCACCGCCCACAATGCATTTCATTACAAATGCAAAGCTCAACGGAACTGATTGATTCGTCATCTTGGGGTTCACTTCAGGTGGAACTAAATGAAGGAAAAAGCGAATCTCCTATTCGGCATTCTAAGCGTGTGTATATAGAGTTATGGATGCACGCTAAAAGGAAAGCGCAAGAGTTACTCGAGGCGATTGCAAAAAAAAAAATTAATGCAAGGTCTCGGCTATCGCATAATTCAATTTTTTTAGAAAAGTTAGTTTAAAAAACATACAGTTGAAAATATAGCATATTTTAGAACTAAACGTAATTCGAACTAAGAAATCTAAGGCCGGTATACAAACTAGGGTTTTAATGAACCAGTTTTTTTTTTCAGTCTCAGATAGTTTTATCAAAGTGTGCAATGTTGATTTCGCGTCTGTTGAAGGGCCACCTTCGCCCAAAAGAAGTTGGGGTCGTTTGTTTTTGTTTTGAAATGCTCCATTGTTCATACGCGTGATCTGATTGGTTGCACGCAAGCGTGAATTTCGTGTTATCGGAAATTCAGCACAGAAAGTGATCACGGCGCGCACAGCATTTTGGGTGAAGGTGGGCCTTTAATTTCAAAGCTTCTATGAAAATCGAGAAAAGCGAAACTATACAAATCACAGCGGCCCCTGTTTATCGCTTTTTCTTCTTTAGGTAAGAGCCTATAGAGAGGCAAACTAGAAAAGTGTATGTTCAAGAAAGGAGTCCATACCTTACATATAATTTATTGCAAGGGACAAAAAAGATGCCAATAAGGATTACTGAATAGAAAAATAACAAATATCCTTTGGTACCACTTCAGCGCCCCTTTCAAACGACTAAGGTAACATTTCTTTGACACGTGGCTGGCGGTTGACGGAATTTAGAAACGGATTTTACTTCTCTTACCTTGTCTCCCTGTACATCCGAGGATTAACAGTGATTCTGGTTACGAACATCTACTTATCAATCCAGTTGATACATTCCGTAACGTGATTATGACCATCATACTTAACTGATAAGTAATCACTTTACAAATGCACAGATAGCCTTTTTCCGTTCTCCATTATCATTACGCTTATCACTTCAGGATTCACAAGGGTATATTATATCTTTGGTTTCGATCCGATTCACGCAAAAGGCTAAACTGTCTTACCGTCAACAGTAACAAATGTGCTGTCATTGGAAGAACCTCCTTCATTCTCCGCTTTACAGGTGTACCGTCCCTCATCTTCAGCTGTAACCTCTGTGAGGTGCAACACTGTCTTCTTTCCATCTATGGGGGACTCATCCTTATACCACTGTATTTTTGGAGTTGTACCCTCGTTAATGATGCAAGTCAGGCTTACGTTTTCTCCCTCTTGTATGGTTAGTTTTGGTTCTGACATCTGGATATTTGGAGGAACTAGAAATGGAAAGATAACAAGGACAACATAACAAGTTTGACATTGATAATAGGATCAACCATCAACTGAAAATCAAAGACCACTGATCAGATATAAACCCTTAATCCGGTGTATCACATCTTTCTCATTTCATTACCGAGCTTAATATTTACCATCTTTTTTTTCTTTATCACCTCACATGTCGCTTTCGATATGGCTGATCCTAGCAGTACGCAGGACACATAACATACATAAACCTAGTGTACGGCCAAGAACTCCACGAGTTTCTCGTAGCACAGTGGTTAGAGCATCCGGCCGGTTCGTGCAAGATCATAGGTTCATCATCCTGTCGGAGACTCAGATTTTTTTTCTTTGTTCCACGCTCAACTTTCCCATTTCATTACCGAGCTTAACATTTCCCATCTTTCTTTATTTATCACCAATAGAGTAAGAGTACCTTGTGCACTGTAGTTCTAGCGATAGTTATCATAGGACCTAGAACAGGGGATATAAATTGCTAAGTTTTTAAGTACATTTAAATAGCTACCTCTTCTACTCTGCTCTTTACTTACCTACTACAGAAACGTGAATGGTTCGATATTTGGTGGTGATCCTTTCCTTTCCTTTATTCTGTTTCATAGCACATGTGTAGTTTCCCTGATCTTCCGGCCAAACGGGAGAGACACGCAAGCGCCCATTAGACATCTGTGTGAATCTACCTTCATCAAAAGTTTTGTTACCATCCTTCTTCCACCCGCCAAAATATGCAATAGGTGTTCCCACGGCACTACATTTTAAGATGGCGGTCGTCCCACTTATAAGGGTTTGCCGTGTGGGCGTGTCCTTAAAGATTGCTGTTGAATAAAATGCACCTAAACTTAAGTGTGGTAACTACGAATTCGAGAGATGAGAGCAATGACCAAACTACATGCATGTTTTTGTATAATGGCAGTCTAATATGAATTAGTTGTCTTAATTTTTAACCTGCCTTATCAAATAAAGTATATGTATGAATGCATGTATCGTATTATTTTGAATTGCTTTGTTGCAATTGCTTTTGATAGTAAGAAACATAACAGAACACTTAGTGCTATAAGCAGCGTAGTCCCAAGAAGCTTCCATATGCACTGCAAGGAATCCCCTGGTCTCCCATGTATAAAATCAAATGCTGTTTGTCAGTCCTACAGGATTTGTATTACAATTCTGCGGAGCTTAACTGTAAGTGGCAGTGACAAAGAATGTAAAAACGTTGGTATGAAGCACACGAAAGCCGCTACACAAGGTACGGCACTAAACACACAGGCGCATAGTTCGATCTGACACCCATTACTGTGCATGTTACATTACGTGGGCACAATATTTACCCTCGGACGTACACGCAAAATATTAAATTATACCCCAACCTTGACACAAGCGGGGGAGGTGGCTGCAACCGCCTCTTCCCATCGGTTTTGCGATGTTACAATATTTCGAACATATGTTTTCTTTAATAGATAGCCTGTTAATATGTACTTTGTAAGATAAGGTAAATATTATGGATTATGGCGCTGCTGGTGATCTTTGACGTCATCTAAAATGTCGATCAAGATGGCTGATTTTACTCAAGTTCCAAATTTTTCGAAAAACTGCGGAAATTTAAAATAATTTTTGCTAGAATTGAAAAGTGATACAATTAAACAGTTTGCTGCTTTTGGTCGCATTTTTTTTTATAAAAAAGCTTGACCTAATGCTACCTATATTACATTTCCATGGCAACCGATTCGCACTACGTATTGATGTAGTTTTATATGATCTCAATCAATTCCAGCACATATATGAAAACAAAGGTGTGGTTGACTAGAATCCTTTATATCTTTAATACTAGTAGTAATCATAGATTATAGTGCGTCTCCTTATCCCGTGGCACCTCGTCTTGACCTAGTACCTCAGTTTAATGAATTAATTCAGCCACTGTTTAAAGGGCTATGTCGCGAGATATGTCACGCAGGCAAAAACGTCGGGCCGACATCAAACAAATTCACGCTATCGCCGTTGGATCGGGCAAAATCCTGCCGTGCTGTGTACTCCGAAAGGTCTCAGATTTTTCCGACATGTAAATAGTATATTTGTCTTGATTTCATTTCGGCTATTTCTCCGATTCTGAAATCATACTCCTCAGTACATGTACTAATACCGGAACCGGAAATGAGAAATTTCTGAGAAAGCCTGAAAAAAGTGCTCCCGTGATAAACTTCTTGGACACCGCGTTAATGGAGCATGAAATCAACGATTAAGTCACGCAACATTCAACGTGAATTTCGCAGGATTTTTAGGATAAAATTACAACTAGCAGTTGCAAGTAAGACACAAGACTGTTGAATATAATTCTTTTATTAGCTGGACAAATTTTAGTCACAAAACTGCGAAGTCTTTAGTCGCAAATGCGCCCGATACAGGCGCATTTTCGAGCATTGTAAAGTTAATCTGCGTTCGCCTGGCGCGGTCGGTCAGTGAATTATTACCACAAGACATACAGCGAATTGCAACGTAACGTAGAACATCGCGAAGAACGACGTCGGTATTTAGGTGAAAGCTTCCCAAATCAGGCAGAGAACCACAGCAAAATCAAGATAGAACATTCAAAACATACCAGAACGGTAGCGGGGAAAATCCGATAACTCATTCTTGCTTGATTCCAAAGAGAACCAACAACTTTAATACTTGGTCCGGAGAAGAACCTTCGTCCAATTTTTCCACTGCGTACTTTTAGTAGGCATTGAAATATTGAGCCGTACGATTTCAAAATCGGGAAAATATCCGAAACTAAATCAAGACAAATAGATTATTCACATGTAACATTTCGGAACCCCAGCTCAGTCAGGATGATGCCTGATTTCCACGCGCTGGGAATGCTGGATAGTATTGTGACGTTTCAAGATGGCGCAGATTTGGTACCGACACTTTTCTCGATTCGTTCCGCCTAGATGACGCGCTAAGCATGCTGGATAGTATTGTGACGTTTCAAGATGGCGCAGATTTGGTACCGACACTTTTCTCGATTCATTCCGCCTAGCCGACAAGATTAGGAAGCGTCTCCTTCGTCGACGCAATAATACTAGAAAAATAGGATCATGACTAAACCAACAATCGCCTGACTCTATTTTTCATTAATAAGAGACAGTCTCCGTAGTCTCCTGGTTTGAAAAATAGATTTCGCTCATTTCTTGTGTGTTGAAAGACTGTCATGTACTTATACTAAAACCACAATCCGCTTGTTTCGATTATTGAGAGATTTTGGCTAAGGTGAACCTTTCGGAATGCACTAATAATTTGTCACTTTGTAGAGCATATATAAAGAAACCTGCATGCGAAATTTAGGGTTTGAGAAGCAACACGTTTCCGAAATATAAACAAACAAAGTTTCGTTTCCAAGGGTCCTTTCGCGGGAAAAACAAAGAGTTTCATGGGTCTAAATAAATCCCCAAAGAGTGTTGTGTTGACAGATCTGTAAAGTACATGCACATGTGTAAACTGAAAGATGAAACTCTCATTGCGGATAGAAGAGATAAAACCTCTGTGTTCGCAAAATAAAGCCCTCTTTCACGCCAGACCTTTCAAAATGGAAGAAGCCTTTCAGTGCTTTGATCGAACTTTCCGCGATAACGGGTAAATTGATAACAATAACGGGTAAATGTGTCCGTTGATGAGTCTTTATGCTCTATAATCCAGTCGTCCAGCCGGCGTTCCGAAGCTTGTCTGAGTCAAGCGAAATTCTCAATGAAGCACCAGCGCCACGAAAATGATTCAAATCATTTTGTTTTCTTTCACTAGCAGCCATAAACGTTGTCTTCTTAATAACTTTGCGCAAAAATATAATTCTCAACGCAAGAGCTCGAAAGAGCTGTCAACGCAATGGCATTTGATCTGTTTGCGGTCGGACAAGGTGGCGTTACCATGCATTGCATCATTATTTATAAATAAATTGGTTTCGCGGGAATAATGGAGTCACGAATAAGGGCATAACAACAAAATTTGGGACAATTCTCTTGTGTTTTTTCGCTGGAAAACGGTATTGCAGGCATCAACAACATGGCCGTCAGTGTGTGAGAAAGAAATAGAACGATTGCGGTGAATTTCTTCAAGTTATGCTCGATTTTCCCAGGAAAATTAATGCGTTGAATTTCCGTATTAGTACGCAGTAAATGTGAATTTATGTGAACGATAAATCAGAAGGGTATGAAATTTGGAGGAACGAAACTAGATGTGTTTACGAAAGTTTTCACCAGAGTGCGTCATATTTCTCGAGATATCGAGGACAGGACAAGCTGACAAACTTCATCTAAAGGCGAGTTTATATTATTTCTCTTTAAATTGTTCCTTTTTGCTTTTCAGTGACGCACTCCGGTGAAAATTTGTCTTTTTGCATTATATATGTTTGGGACAATTTTTATTGCAAACGGTTAAATCCCCTTTCAGTGGTGGCTGATCCCTTAAAAAAGGACAGTCACACCAACCCCTTAAATTCCTTAAATTCCACGAATTCCTTGAATTATTTCGAACAACTGAAATTATTTTTACAATCTAGATACAATTCTGTATTAGCTCTGAAAATTCCACTCTTCTGGGGTAAATATTTCTTAATGTTTCTTTCGAAGTAAAAAGTGCATAAAATCACCAATTTTGCCTCCAGTACTACCTTTAGGTTCACCCGAGAGAACACTCGTGGTCGCCCATATTGAGGCTTAAATTTATGACAACTTTGAAGATCAATTTTACAAGAACTAACAAAGTCTTTATAAAACAAACACCACCATCAGTGATATTATGTCTTGTTTAGTTAACAAAGCGACTTTTGTAAACATTGAGTGTAAAACAAGCCCACAGCGAAACTAAAACGAACCCGATATCTCACTGCTTCATGAAACACGTGAAAATGGGTCAAATTCAAACTTTATTTTTGAAAAAGTGGGGCAGTCTATTTCAACCAAACCAACATAATTGGAAAGAAGGTAACAATGAGAATGTCATTACAGAAAGAAACCTTGCGGTACCTCGCTGGTAAAAAAAATTATAGCTGGGGGGATACTTCCTAGTAATGGGCTAATGGGGATGTACCGCTGGATGGGGTCGCATTTTCACGACTGGAATGACTATAATGGGGTTGCATTTTCAATAGAGTTACTAGAATGGGGTCGCAAATTGTCGGGATTTTTTGAGGTAAGAAAATTCTGGTAATTATTTTTTTGGTTAGTTTTAGCTTGTAAATATTTTCGTAGGTGAAGAGTAAAGTTTCCTACATTTAATAAATGTGTCAATTCATTTGAGGATGACCAAGTTAAAAGGGTTCCGAACTCAAGGTAGATGGCTAAACAGAAAGTGACTAAGTTGGGATTGCGAAATTTACATTTACTCAAAAGTGACTAAGATGGGGTCTATAATTGGCCACAAAATAGACTATAATGGGGTAGGGGTGTGAACTTGCCACATTTTCAAAATATCCAAATTTTGCCCCATTTTGAAAGACTCGTCAACAAGACGCCTTGCAGCATCCTCACTCATAGACGGATTTAAAACCATCAGATATAAAGGAAAAACTAATTAAAACGCCTTTTGGTTCATTTTAAAGCGAATAAAACATTTTTGAACGATTAAAGCTTGACTTACCTTGCAAGCATATTTTGTACAGCTTCGCTCGATGTTTCTTCTGGACGATAGAAACAATCGCTGACCCCAAGCTTTGTATATATGTCGCTTATGAATAAAGTTAAGGTATAAACGTTGTGTTTTGCCTTCCATATTAGTCGTACGGGAAGCGTACAGGGATATTTTTCTACGACTAACCCATGAATCGACCGCCATGTTTATCTTTCGAAGGCAACCGCTGACCAACATTCTAGGATATTGGGCTCATGTTGGGTGTGTAATTTTGGGGGTGGGGGTGGGGTAGATGGAGGGAAGAATACTGTTCAAACTTTTTATTCGTTTACATTATTTCACCTGTCTTTACTCGGATTTCCTTACTGCTGTAGCGTATTGTTTTTATTATTATTATTATTATTATTATTATTATTATTATTATTATTATTATTAGAGTTCATTTTTTATTCTTTTATCTATAAGGCGCGCGATAAAAAAAACATATAAGACTGCACAATACTTAATTAGCATCATATTCTTACTTAATTCGTAGTCTATCTTTTAAGGCGTTTTAAAATAAACATGCAGTTTATTTTACCACAAGCTGAGCGGTACATACTGATATACTTTTTAGTGAGCTTTAACTAGTGGAAAAATATGCTTAAAAACTGTGAATGTGCCCATTTACACTTTTTTATGTTTTTTTTTACGGCACGTGACGCAGAGAGCTAAAAAAAGAAAAAAAACGTAATTAGATATGCATTAATCAACCAGATGGCGGTCTCAAATTTAATTGTAAAAGTAAATATAAAAACACCAAGATGAAATGGCGGCAAATTGCCATCCCTGGGTTTACGGATATTGTCTTCTTGATTCTTCATTATTTTTCAAATAAGTTCCTTTTAAGGTGTTTCCCTCCAGTTTCCATGCAGCCGCACCGACCATTTTTAAGCGGCCGTTTAACTAACTTTCCTTTATTGAATTAGTATGAAACTTACACAAAATATTGTACTTAGTTTGAAGTTTATAAGATTGTAACAATTTTGAAAATCGGATTTAAAATTGCGGAGATAAACAAGAAACATTGAAATCGCTTGAGTCTAAATTCCGAGCGATTGCGATGGCATCTAGAAAAATCAAAACTATTACGATAAACTATGACACACGGCAAACAAAATATCTAAAAATTAGAAACTTTTGTCAAGCCGATTTTTAGTAAATCAGGAGAACATTTCGAACTTGTGATTTTGCATGTGTATGAGCACATCAATAAGTTCCTCAATTAAGCTTATAAAAGTTTAATTTATCAATCTCAAATTTACGCCAAAATGTGTGTTTAGACCGTGCAATCAAAGCACAAAGTTTCAATCGCGTTTTGGGTGAACTTTATTATTTTATTTGACCATGTTGCAATGTTTCAATCAAGATGAAACTTTGAGACAATGTTATTCATATTATAAAGAAATGACCATAAAAGTTTAAAAAAAATCTATCTCGCGGTTTTTGAAATATGTAGAAAAGTGCTAAAACTACAATATCAAGGACTCAGTCAAAAAACTACGGTTTCCTACAGAAAATCGAATCTCCAAAACTAAAACGAGAAACGCTTTCAAACTTTCACAGTTTCATCTCATACACTAAACACGCATTTTGGCGTAAATTTGAGATTGAGAAATTAAACTTTTATAAGCTTAATTGAGGAATTTGTGGATGTGCTCATACACATGCAAAATCACAAGTTCGAAATGTTTTTCTGATTTACTCAAAATCGGCTTGACAAAATTTTCTAATTTTTAGATATTTTGTTTGCCATGTGTCATAGTTTATCGTAATAGTTTTAATTTTTCTAGATGCCATCGCAATCGCTCGGAATTTAGACTCAAGCGATTTCAATGTTTCTCGTTTATCTCCGCAATTTTAAATCCGATTTTTAAAATTGTTACACTCTTATAAACTTCAAACTTTGTACAATATTTTGTTTAAGTTTCATTCTAATTCAATAAAGGAAAGTTAGTTAAACGGCCGCTCAAAAACGGTCGGTGCGGCTACACGGAAACTGGAGGGAAACACCTTAAGTTAGTACACTCCAAAAAAAACAATAATTACTAACTGAATTTATATTGCGATAAAGAACAAAAAGTTAGTGCGTGATCAATTGACGCACTTAGACCTAGACTACAATATTCGGTACTCAGTCCAGAAAAAATCTAATTATACTAGTAGTAATCATAGATTATAGTGCGTCTCCTTACACCGTAGCACCTCGTCTTGACCTACATAGTACCTCAGTTTCAGCCACTGTTGAAAGGGGCTATGTCACGAGATACAGTATGTCACGCAGGAAAAAACGTCGGGCCGACGTCAAACAAATTCACGCTATCGCCGTGGAATCGGGCAAAATCCTTCAATTCTGTGTACTCCGAAAGGTCTCAGATTTTTCCGACATAAATAGTATATCTGTCTGATCTTTATTTCATTTCGGTTTATATTTCTCCGATTCTGAAATGATACGCCTCAGTACTTGGTGTGATATCCGCAAGGATTTTACCGACTAAATAAATGTAGATATCTCAATGTCTGGAAGTTGCATTCAGCATATGTTTAATCAAGATGGCGCAGATTTGGTACCGACACTTTGCCTAGACGACGCGCTAAGCATGCTGGATACTATTGTGACATTTCAAGATGGCGCAGATTTGGTACCGACACTTTTCTCGATTCGTTCCGTCTAGCCGACAAGATTAGGAAGCGTCTCCTTCGTCGACGCAATAAAATAAACAAGTTTTTTTTATATATACCAGCAAATGAGTCATGAAGTAAAATTCGAGAGAATATTACACTGTATTCAGTACTTTAAACAATACCTGATCCTATAGAAACGATGATCCCAATCTGAATGCCTTGAGCCATCTGTAAGTTAACAATGTCTTATCCATGGGGACTTTTGTTTTCTCCGCTGTGCTCAGGGTACTGACAAGTTACTTTTGTACTTCTCCAAAACGCCCTTAATATGTGGCGATGCCTGTAGCAAATCCACATTCTCTGTAGATCTTCCTGAGGCAAGTTAAATATAAGCCAGCCCTTGCAAGAATGAGCTCGCTTTCATCGAGGGCTTCTTTGGAAAGATGGCAGCTTATCAGATGGTTTTCTATTTCATCGTTGCAATCCGATAACCGAACAACACCTCTCACGCCACGAGATGGGTCGCAGTTTTGCCCATCTTTACTACCCTAGAAGCAGTCCACAGACATCATAAGCCGGCTTCGATGCCACCGAACGGATGATATAATCCGGTCTTAAAATTATAGTGGTCTTAAAAGAAATACAGGCGCGGACGAAGACCAGAGGTAACTGAAACTAATTGTTATAATTTATTCGTGCACAACACCATGCAAGAAAAACAAACAAGTTGTCCTTCCGAAAAACCAATGTCAAAACTCGGAGAACTTGGATACGACTGATTATTTCACGTCTACGCTGGCGGTATATTATAATGCTGGGAGTTAAAACAAAAAGAAGTTGGTGTCTTTCAAACTCTGAGCGCGAACAACCAAAATCTTAAACGTGAAAAGGTAAGGGAAGTAATAAGATGGTTTTTTAATTCAACAATCCTTTTTTGTAAGTTTGTTTTTATTTCACAAAACATTCACAACTAATACTGACAAAAAAGATTCTCTGACTCGCAATTGCCAGCAAAACCAAGTTAAATATTAACAAAAATTTAATTCAAACACTTGGCTTGCAAAATTGTACGCATCTTCCTCTCTCTTCCGTTCCCAGCCTCGCCTCCTTGGCACCGCCCAAGTTACATCCAACATGAGCCAAGTGCACTCTGAGGATGATCAGCGGTTGCCTTCAGGAGGTAAACATGGCGGTGAAATGGTGGTTGATTACCGATGTTTCACCGTTTGGTCGTGTAAAAAACTCCATTGTACGACTAATGTGGAAGGCAGAACACAAAGTTTATAGCTTAACTTTATTCATAAGCGACATATATACAAAGCTTGGGGTCAGCGATTGTTTCTATCGTCCAGAAGAAACATCGAGCGAAATTCGATTCCAACACGATGAAGCTGTACAAAATATGCTTGCAAGGTAAGTCAAGCTTTAATCGTTCAAAAATGTTTTATTCGCTTTAAAATGAACCAAAAGGTGTTTTAACTAGTTTTTCCTTTATCTCTGATGGTTTTAGATCCATCTACGAGTGGGGATGCTGCAAGGCGTCTTGTTGACGAGTCTTTCAAAATGGGGCAAAACTTGGATATTTTGAAAATGTGGCAAGTTCACACAGCTATAATTTTTTGACCAGCGAGGTACCGCAAGGTTTCTTTCTGTAATGACATTCTCATTGTTACCTTCTTTCCAATTATGTTGGTTTGGTTGAAATAGACTGCCCCACTTTTTCAAAAATAAAGTTTGAATTTGACCCATTTCCACGTGTTTCATGAAGCAGTGAGATATCGGGTTCGTTTTAGTTTCGCTGTGGGCTTGTTTCACAACCAATGTTTACAAAAGTCGCTTTGTTAACTAAACAAGACATAATACCACTGATGGTGGTGTTTGTTTTATAAAGACTTCGTTAGTTCTTGTAAAATTGATCTTCAAAGTTGTCATAAATTTAAGCCTCAATATGGGCTACCACGAGCGTTCGCTCGGGTGAACCTAAGATCTCTCAATAATCGAAAATTATAAAAGATCCGGACAAGCGGATTGTGGTTTTAGTATAAGTACATGAAAGTCTTTCAACACACAAGAAATGAGCGAAATCTATTTTTCAAACCAGATCGGCCGGACCACTTTTACGGAGACTGTCTCATAACATCCGTGAGCGCAACAGGGATCGGGTGGGTAGGGGAAGGTTTTTTTCAAAGCATAAAATAAATCAGTTTAGTTTTCCTGTTACCGAATCGTAATGCCGTGGAACTGAAAATCCAAAAGAACTGGTCTGTCTTTCAAATTTTAGAAAAAATGATTATTCTCTTAAACCTCGGAAGCACACGCAAACTTATACCCCCGCCGTGATACAAGGGTTTTTGCGGCATTGCAATTATTCGAAAACATTTACCTTTAATAGATAGCCTGTAATGTGCTCTACAAGATATGCTAAACATGCAAGTATGAATCCATACAGCTATTTCAATTTAGGTTGTCGGATGAGAGCATAGTTTATAGAACAAACTGGTTATGAAGCTCAACAAATTTGAAAAAGAGTGTACAAAGCTGTTTTGTTTTATGTTGAACGAACCGTGACCGTGCACATTGTTTTGTTTAACGTGTGAGCCCAAATGTTTCTACTGGTCAGTTGCTAATATGCATTTCAATACCTTTTGTGTTTTGTGCACGGTCAAGGCAAACGAACAAAAGAAATGGAGTGAGGTGGATGTTAGCAACATAAATGTTTGCCTTTGCTGTATGGACGAGGCAAATTAATTTGCTTTGCTCAATTTATCGTATACATAAAAATCCCAATGTACCTTGCGGTCTCGTTGCGTACGCTTGAAGCTCTCATCCGACAACCTAAATTGAAATAGCTGTGGTGTGTTGCTCGCATATACCCGTATATACCCGAATGTAGTCATATGTACTCGAATGTACCCGTATGTACTCGTATGAATTCGTGTATTACTCGTATGTATTCGTATTAATTCGTGTGTACTCGTATGTACTCGTATGCACTCGTGTATGCTCTATGCACTCGTATGCACCCGTATATATTCGCGTGCTACTCGTACGTTATCCGTGTGTATTTTTTTATCATGATCTGAAAATAGGGCTCATCCTCGGTGTAAGAACCTGTGAAACTCATGAGTGACGTAAAACAAAGAAAACAAAAGGCATAAAACAATAGAGTCAACTGGGAATGCAATACTACAAAGGTAAAAAACAAAGGAAAAAGTCACAGGTTCTTACACCGAGGTAAACCCGAAAATAGTGGTATTTGGCTATGCTCCCACTGACACATGATGACGTGATGAAAATGACGCTGATGATGATGACGATGGTGAAAATGATGACGATGGTAATGATGATAATTATGATGCATGATGGCGACTTGCTAGTGGGACTTGAAAAATCATGCTTGAGAAACAGAATCAACCTACCATTCACATAGATGGTATAGAACCGAGTGTATGTTAATCCACGACATTCATATGTGCCTCCATCAGACAGCTGGACATTGTTTATGATTAGTGTGCCACCGGATGCCTTAATCCTTCCTCCAGCAAACAGGGAGGCATCTACGCCCTTGACATACCATTTGATCACAAAAGTATCGTTTGGTAGGGAACAGTGAAATGTTTCAATGTTACCAATATCCGATACAAAAGACTTCTTTTCCAACACTTCACGGTTTTCTATAAAGGCAAAAAGGCAAAAATCTCATTGATCAATAATACCACAAATTAAGCATACGAAGATTGAACTATTGACTATGACAGTTGCTGTTTCTGTAGCACAGTGTAAGCCACTGATACTCAATAAGCTGCTTTTATTATTCGACATGGCATTCTAGAGTGCAAATACGCATAAAAACTTTTAAATGCCTCATCTTAAAAGAAGTTAACAACAGCAATACATGTACAAATGATAAATTGATATTAGCGAGTCAGAATAAATGGATTTCATGATACCAATTCGAGTACATTAACTGTTTTCACAATTCAGTGACAATTTGTTTTAGAAAGTGCACCAACAACAAATAACTGCTTGTAGGTTTTGTTAGTAGTAGCAATGTTAATGTTAAAATAGCAAAAAATATTTAAATCACAAAATAAAGCAAACGTTTTGTTTTTCTTGCAATACTCATTCGAAAGTACAGCCACTGATTTGAAATGTTTTGGTAGATTTTTATTTTACAAATATGTAATAAATGTTAAATAAAGCTATCGTAATCGAGTAGAATGTTTTCTTCGCTGTCATTTTGCAGTCAAAAAGGAATAACTGTTTTCTCTAACTTTTGCTTTATTAATTGAACTATGATGAATCATACTTCTAGTCGACGCGTGGGAAAGGCACTTAATCATCCCGCGGCAGTTTTGAGCCACTCGCCTCATAAAAACTTACTTGGTTCACACAATGCCTGAGCTCCCTTGTCATCTGGACAGTCATAGTCTCCATCAGTGCGCTTGCAAGATGCCAGATCAGATTCATGTCCACTGCAAGAAACTTTAGACATCAAGTAAGGAATGTTCTCTTCCTTGACTTCCGAAGCAATGAATTCAGCCAGTGCGCCTTTGAAACCCAGTTGATTGCAAACGACTTTTACATCGTCAAGACCCCATTCTTTTCGACAGATCTTACCCCACTTTCCGCGGTAAAAAACTTCTACTCTTCCACCGTACTCAATATTTGCCCCATTGAGGCGAACAGGAACTAAAATACGAGAATTAACAAATTAAACATTAGCATTTAGTCACCTATTGACTTGATCATGTGTTTGGATAGCAAACACATGGATAGCAACGGCCGACTGGATGGCAAGCTATCCATGCGTCGTATTGCATAACAGAGCTTCAAGTAGCATCGAGCATGGCGGTCATAAGTTCATTTTTTTGTCTAAAAGGCTTTGATCGCACAGTAATTTCGAAAAGGTTAAACATGTCAGCGCAAACGTAACATTGTTCTAGCACTGTGGCTTGTGGGGTGCAACTGAAGCGAACAATCGCAGGTATTTATTTTTTTAGTTCCGGCTTCAGTTTCTCCCCACAAGCCGCTGCTAAGGTATCCAAGCACGTGATCAAGTCATGCAAAGGGCCTTAACCACGCGGTTCAGGAATCCTAATGGCTGCAGAAATCAGATACCGAAGCAAATCGCCTAAAAGTGGCCACTTAAAGTTAAAGTCAAAGTCAAAGTTAAAGCAATAGCATCTCGCTTTTGCATGCTAGTATTTTCGATCCGTAGCTCACAGAATGTGGCAGTTCACATTTTGTAATATAAAGTCATGTTGCGGTCACAAATATCCCAAAGACAATTAAAACAATACCGTCAATATCTACACCAGAACACAGTAGCTAACTACAGCAATGGTTGATAAAACGTCAGCAACACCAAGAATGCGTTTATACTAGATACCTTTACACTTCTGAAGATCATCCTTGCTGTTATTGATGCAATCATCAGTCATTGATCTACAGCTACGGTGGACGGTTGCGTTTGAACCATTTCTGCCGTCCTGTCGAGTGCTATTCTCTTTAGGACCATTGTTAAAGTATCCCATTGCCCTGCATGTCAAATTATCTTCAGCATCATCCCAACTTGCCGTGCAAAGTTTCTCCCAGGTTTTGTTCTTGAAAATTTCCATAGTTCCAAGGGATGGGATCTCCTCTGTACGAAAGCGCATTGGAAACGCTAATTAAAGAAATGCAATGGAATACGTATCAGTACAACGAACTTTGTTTACAGCTGACCTTTGGAATCCTCAAATACTGTTTCACAATTTTACAACAGACATAAGAGACATATACCTTCATGGCAGCTTGAAGTGTTTCCACAATCCCTCACAGCTACTCTGTTTCCACTGCAAGGTTTACCGCCATATCTTGGTTTAGGATTCACGCATTCTCTTCTCCCGATTTGTATCCCACCGATTGCCTTTGTACACAGGCTCCATTTGCTCCAGTCACTCCAACCACCATGAACTTATAAAGACAAGAAAATAATAAACATGCTACGCAAAAGCTAATTATTCCCAAAGTGTGACCATTCCAATTATAATATATGCTTAGCATTGTTTCATGCGCTGGCGTTTTTGTTTTCTTTATAAATACTTTAGTTTAGATGTTTTTTTTTCTCAGTGTCAATTTTAATTTTTGGCGTGAGTATCAGATAAGAAACGTTCATTTATCACTTTGAAATGAAAGATTAAAAGATTTGTCTCCTTACTTGGGCAGTTGTTTGTATTGCATGATCGTGATTGCGGTAAGCGGCTTCCTCGGCAATAAAGGAGGTGCGATCTTGGAGGAGGATTGGTACAGGTGCGGTGACGTGTCTGTGATCCACCGCCACATGTCACACTGCAGGTTCCCCATGCCTTCCAATTTGACCATCCGCCATCTGAACATGAGAAGACAAACAAGATAAAATGAAGCCTGATATTGCCAAGAATTGTTCCTTACACTCAGTCCGCTTATAACATTGTACTTTTGGTTGTTTTAAAAAGAATGATACCACAAAGAAATCAGCGCTTCCTTTATGACATGTCTGTAACATGGGTTGATGGTGATGTTACACTTCTGTAACGTTGTTTTCTTTACATTGTTGCTCACTGTGACCAAAAGTGAACCGAATACTGTTTGCCGCGCGAAAAAGAGAAAATCGAAGGTTTGGGCGACAAAAAAAAAATTGCATTTAATGAACCGGCCTCGACCCCCGGTTGAAAAGAGCTAAATCTTTTCAAAATCTTAGCGTGCAAATGCAGCCTTCTCTGATCGTTTCTGACCGCCAAGGTTTCGCGACATTTAGACGAAAGGAGAGTTGCTTGCACGATGTCTAATAAACACCTATTGGCAAAACATTTTCAGACAAGCATAGCCTGGTATTAAAGTAACGCCCTTTGGACTCGTCATCGGGTGCAGCGTAAGTTGGAATTTAGTATTGGAGAACGACCATGCGTGCAACATTGTCCATAAATTGACCAAGGAAGAACATAAATGTAAAGAATACATTTATTATCAGACGGTTAGTATGAAATGTCATGGAATACTTGATACCATTATCTCATGTGTTTGACCTAGTGACGACTCGCCCCAAAACAGAGAAATCATAGTTTACAAAGATTTATTGAGCGGAGGAGAGCGTTATTAGGTTCAATTATAAGCAATGTGTTTATGAATAAATTAAAAAAAACTTACACCCTGGATTGTCCAAAGATTTTCACAAGAAAAGAAAAACAGATAAAAACATTTGTTAGTAGCATTAAATTTTACTTTTTCAAAATGGGCTATGCCGCGAAGACATTGCTTTTTTTAACCGCGCTAACATTATTGCTAAGTTACTTTCACTTATGCACAGAATTCTCTTTGAACATTCAATAGGAACGTTAACATACAAAATGAATTCACGAAGAAAGGATAAACCACAGATATCTTTTTTATCGATTTTTCAAATGCAAGAGGCAAGAACCTGAAAGGACTTCGTCTCAATAAGTTGCAATCCATTCCCCTCTTTGCCATCCGCAGTATTCAGGAAATAGAAAACGATTTCCGTGTTTCCAAAAAGTTATGGTAACACAAGTGGAGGTTTATGCGAAATATGTGTTACCATAACTATACGGAGACACAGTCGATAGAATTGCTTGTACAGAATAAACTCCAAGAAAAGAAGGATGATAGAGGAAAGCAAGTATTGATGGTTTGCAATCACGTGACCTTCAGTCCTGTGGGACTCAAATGACAAAGGCCATGGCGGCCATGTTGGTGCCAGAACAAAAGAAGTTCATCAAAATTCTTTTGTGGGTGTCCTCCAACATGGCCGCCGTGACGTCATGTGCAAACCAAGAATATGAACATACACATTCTAAGTACGCATTCAACTGATTTAATGCGTTAGCCAATCACAAAATGTTTGGCACCTTTGGTCTTCTTTTTGTTTTTCAACTTTCTAAAAATGAATTTTCACTTCAGATGCTTTTATACAGCAAACTAAAATTATAAACTTAATGTATTTGCTAAAACTCGAATCCAATTTTCGAAAAAAGCAGAGCGACTACATAAATTTACTGAATTTACATTAATTTAGATGAATTTACTGAGCAACAATTTCCACGACCGCGACGAGTGAATTAAAAACACTCGAACGCTGACAATGGTTAGTGCGATCATACACAAGGAAAACATACTGCACACAGGGACACCAACGAGGAACATTTATAAAAAATGCTTGGAATGGCGTTGTACTGTTTTCCCATATTATTTTAGTGAAAGGTAAAAATATTTCTAATTCAAAGCCTAAATTGCGAAACTGGACAATTTAAGTTTATTTTGCTTTCGGCGCATGCTTGTCTTTTTTACACCTCACACAGCTATTTGAATTTTTCAATCTGATTGACAAGTTCAAATCGCTGTGTGAGGTGTAAAAAAGACAAACGGCACCGAGAGCAAAATGAAATTTGTTCAGTAATACAAGAGGATATCTTCAGAAAAAGGCTTTAGAGGTCATTGAGATACAGGGTAAGGCCCCACCCTAAACATCTGCGATCAGTCGAGACATCTTGTCACGTGACTTGGACCAATTAAGGTCACCTGACAAAAATACACTATTTATCACTTAGGAAAAATTCCGCGATGAAACCGAAAGCTCGTTAGCTTTCAAGAACAATTTTTGATCCTGAAAAGGAATATATTTTAATCTTGGAAATTGATTTGAAACTAACCGGATCAGGAAGCTATATAATTGCAAAGAAGCTACCGTACTTATTCGAAATAGCGCCCTACTTCGAATAAACGCCCACCTTGAATAAGCGCTCACCCCCTACACCCCCATCCTCCCCCAATAAAAAAATCTTGTACCAGCTCAGCGTGAAGTTAGAGGAGTATCAATTCTGTTCCGAGAGCATATGCAGAGCTGACTGACAGTTGCTCAGTTTTTAAGACAGTCAATGAACTGTCCATACTGTTTATGCTTTGTTCATGTTCGCTTTTTCACTTTGTTTTGTTTGATTGAAGCGAAATAAACTTGTTTTCCTTTGTTTTGTTATTCCCTAAAAATGTCCTCACTTGCTGAAAATATTGAAAACATAATAAGCGCCCACCCTCGAATAAGCACCTACCCTCGAATTAACGCGCACACCCTCAAAGGTTCCAAAGTTAAATAAGCGCCCAGGGTGCTTATTCGAATAAGTACGGTATATGAGCAATTATAAAGAACCACTAGCTAGAAAGGATCATTTAACTGAATCGAAAAAGAAAGAGCGTTAAGCAGTTATGACGCAAAAGTAACTTGGTTCAAATAAAATTCATGCATCGGTGCACTAAAACTAAAAGTAAAAGTAAAAGTAAAGACACACTTACAGCCTGGTTTTTCCCAAAAAGATGAAATAGAAGGGAAAAAGAGAAAGTCAGTAACTGGGTGCAATGCCATTTATTGATTTTTTTAAAATGCTTATTTAACCTTGCATAAAAGATCATGGCCACTAGTAATATTACACGTACTTGTTTTTACACTTTTATGCTTATGCTAATAGCTTTAATAGCTTTTGTGAACTACAAATAATTAATAACATATTACGCAAGCCACTAAAGTGGATGAACCTTCGTTGATACTTGGTAAACTATGGCAGACTCAAATTACCTTGAACCCTGGCTGTCTTGAAAGATAGTCCGTTTGGTGGGTGGGTTGCCTAACCGAAATATTGGGCAATAAAATACCCTTTATAGATGTCCGATCAGCCTTGCATTCAGTTTTAAGTATTGATGTTAGATGGATAATGGCTAGGTGGATGAAAGGGTGGAGGGGTGGATAGAAAAGTTCTTCAATGCCATTTTAAGCATAATGTATAACTAGATATATAGACCATGCTGTTTATTATCATCTTATCCTGATGCTTGTGTGCTGCTTATATTTAATTCGTGCGATAAGCAATGACAGTAATAACAGGGTATTTTTAAAGTTAGCTAGAACAAGTGATGTATGACTAGCACTGTTAATTTTCTATTTTTTTTCTCTCCTTGATATTTTCTGTTTGTTGTTGTAGCCGTTTTTTTTGGTTCTCGGTATTTGTGACGCGGAATCTAGTGGATAGGGTATATATTTGAGTTAATAAAAGGATATAAACACGCTTGACAATATATTTTTTCAGAGACAGCCGAAATCAAGAGCATTTGAAGATACCATCCAAAACCTTTTGTCCTTTTCTAACCATCATGGGTTTGTTTCACTCTGGCGTTGTTCCCCAACACATACAGTAATAACACTATAAATGTACTTGTAATATTTTCTGTAGTAGACCCCGCTGTCTCGAATCCTGGCAACTCTTTTTATTTGGATTTGCGTACTATTTCTTTAGTAGTTTTTACTATTAGACACCTTGAACCGGTTATCACTAGAATCTTTAGCTATCTCATGCAAAGTGTTACGCGTGGCGTAACTTAGCACCTCTTCATGATCTTGAACTGGATAGGAGTAAATGCGATGTAAACCCACATGCATACCATCCTCTGTTTGACGGTGTATTACTATTGCGATCTTGCGACGAACTACACCGAGGCTTATTGTGGCGGTTGAGATTTGTTTCACACGTGCTTTTTTTGAAACAAATCTACAATATTGGAACTTTATTGAACCATAGAGATCAAGATGACTCATAAAGAGTCCTGGCAGTGCGAGGTCACTTTACGGCCTCCGGCCGAAAAGAGAAGGAAAGCACGTGAGTGCAATTGGAAAGTGACTCGCGATCGACAGAACAAAACACAATTAGCTAAAAGTGACTTCCGTTTAGTTAGGAGCAGAAGTTTAGAAAATTTCCTTGCGGGGAAGGGTTGGGCTTTTGAACTGCTGACAGCCACGATTGGCTGATTTTAAACATACTTTGAATTCCTTTTGTCCTCGAGCTTAGCACTTATCATATCGAGGAAGTTCAGCATCGCTCGGTAGAAATTGGAGGGATCAAACTCAAACTCGGTAAAGACATGGCAAAATATCAGAAGCTCAGATCAGAAGCCACAACCCGTCTGATGATAAGTTTTACTTGGCTGCCGCTGGCCATGTTGCCTGCCTTGTTCTATTCTTCTCTCTTTGGCCGGAGACCGTAGAGCGATCTCTCAGAAAGACGCCTTACACAGCCCGGAATGACAAAAACTACCTTACATGACTCAATTAAGATTTAATACTAGTAGTAATCATAGATTATAGTGCGTCTCCTTATCCCGTGGCACCTCGACTTGACCTTAGTACCACAGTTTCATGAATTAATTCAGCCACTGTTTAAAAGGGCTATGTCGCGATATATGTCACGCAGGCAAAAACGTCGGGCCCACATCAAACAAATTCATGCTATCGCCGTGGGATCGAGCAAAATCCTGCCGTGCAGTGTACTCCGAAAGGTCTCAGATTTTTCCGATATATAAATAGTATATTTGTCTTGATTTCATTTCGGTTATTTCTCCGATTCTAAAATCATACTCCTCAGTACATGTACTAATACCGCAAACGGAAATGAGAAATTTCTGAGAAAACGTGAAAAAGTGCTCCCGTGTGATAAACATGAAATCGACGATTTAGTCACTTAACATTCAACGTGACCGGTTGCAAGTAAGACACAAGACTAATGAATATAATTCCTTTATTAGCTAGACAAATTTTAGTAACAAAACTGCGAAATCTTTAGTCGCAAATGGGCCCGATACGGGCGCAATTTCGAGCACTGTAAATTAATCTGCGGTCGCCTGGCGCGGCCGGTCAGTGAATTATTGCTACAAGACATACAGCGAATTGCACCGTACCGTAGAACATCGCGAAGAACGACGTCAGTATTAAGGTGAAAGCTTCTGATTTCCACGCGCTGGGAATGCTGGATACTATTGTGACGTTTCAAGATGGCGCAGATTTGGTACCGACACTTTTCTCGATTCGTTCCACTTAGACGACGCGCTAAGCATGCTGGATACTATTGTGACGTTTCAAGATGGCGCAGATTTGGTACTGACACTTTTCTCGATTCGTTCCGCCTAGCCGACAAGATTAGGAAGCGTCTCCTTCGTCGACGCAATAAACTTTATAGATCAACACACCACTCAAACAGAGGATGGTGTACCTGTGGTTTATCCGATGATAACAGGAAACGAAGGTCGTGTTCAATTAGAATTAACCATTTTCGTTTTTTTTTGTCGTATTCTCTCGTTTGGTTGATCAACGTTTTCAATCGGCTATGACCTTGGTTGAAACGGTTGAAAAGTACTGGAAGCGATCGCTGCACTGTCGTTTTCGCAGGAGTTTTTGCTGTGAAGCTGTTCTGTTCTGCTCGCTAAAAACAATGAAAATTCGGAATTCTCGTTTGATCTAACTATATTCAAACATTGAATAAAGATGAGGTGTCCAACTAATTACTATAAAGAGAAAAAATATCATTTTCTCTTGTTACTGTACAAATCAGAGAAGCGTTCTTCAGCAACTGAAGGTGCACTGGAATGGCATCGCGAAAGTAACAAATAATATCTCACTGTGTTATACCAAGTGCACGAAGCTATAATATTTTCATTTTTCAGACGTTGACAAGAACAAAAATAAAGCGTTTGGGATTTTGGTTTAGGATTCACGCATTCTCTTCTCCCGATTTGTATCCCACCGATTGCCTTTGTACACAGGCTCCATTTGCTCCAGTCACTCCAACCACCATGAACTTATAAAGACAAGAAAATAATAAACATGCCACGCAAAAGCTAATTATTCCCAAAGTGTGACCATTCCAATTATAATATATGCTTAGCATTGTCTCATGCGCTGGGATTTTTGTTTTGCTTATGAATAGTTTAAAAATTGCTTTTTTTTTTCTCAGTCTCAATTTTAATTTTTGGCGTGAGTATCAAATAAGAAAAGTTCATTTATCACTTTAAAATGAAAGATCGAAAGATTTATCCTCTTACTCGGGCAGTTGTTTGTATTGCATGATCGTGACTGTAAGCGGCTTCCATGGCAAGGAGGATTGGTGCAGGTGCGGTGACGTGTCTGTGATCCACCGCCACATGTCACACTGCAGCTTTCCCATGCGTTCCAACCTGACCATCCGCTATCTGAACATGAGAGGACAAACAAGATAAAATGAAGCCTGATATTGCCAAGGATTGTTCCTTACACTCAGTCCGCTTATAACATTGTACTTTTGGTTGTTTTAAAAAGAATGATACCACAAAGAAATCAGCGCTTCCTTTATGACATGTCTGTAACATGGGTTGATGGTGATGTTACACTTCTGTAACGTTGTTTTCTTTACATTGTTGCTCATGACCAAAAGTGAACCGAATACTGTTTGCCGCGCGAAAAAGAGAAAATCGAAGGTTTGGGCGACAAAAAAAAAATTGCATTTAATGAACCGGCCTCGACCCCCGGTTGAAAAGGGCTAAATCTTTTCAAAATCTTAGCGTGCAAATGCAGCCTTCTCTCATCGTTTCTGACCGCCAAGGTTTCGCGACATTTAGACGAAAGGAGAGTTGCTTGCACGATGTCTAATAAACACCTATTGGCAAAACATTTTCAGACAAGCATAGCCTGGTATTAAAGTAACGCCCTTTGGACTCGTCATCGGGTGCAGCGTAAGTTGGAATTTAGAATTGGAGAACGACCATGCGTGCAACATTGTCCATAAATTGACCAAGGAAGAACATAAATGTAAAGAATACATTTATTATCAGACGGTTAGTATGAAATGTCATGGAATACTTTATACCATTATCTCATGTGTTTCACCTAGTGACGACTCGCCCCAAAACAGAGAAATCATAGTTTACAAAGATTTATTGAGCGGAGGAGAGCGTTATTAGGTTCAATTATAAGCAATGTGTTTATGAATAAATTAAAAAAAAACTTACACGCTGGATTGTCCAAAGATTTTCACAAGAAAAGAAAAACAGATAAAAACATTTGTTAGTAGCATTAAATTTTACTTTTTCAAAATGGGCTATGCCACGAAGACATTGCTTTTTTTAACCGCGCTAACATTATTGCTAAGTTACTTTCACTTATGCACAGAATTCTCTTTGAACATTCAATAGGAACGTTAACATACAAAATGAATTCACGAAGAAAGGATAAACCACAGATATCTTTTTTATCGATTTTTCAAATGCAAGAGGCAAGAACCTGAAAAGACTTCGTCTCAATAAGTTGCAATCCATTCCCCTCTTTGCCATCCGCAGTATTCAGGAAATAGAAAACGATTTCCGTGTTTCCAAAAAGTTATGGAGGAGGAGGAGGCGGAGGAGAGCGTTATTAGGTTCAATTATAAGCAATGTGTTTATTAATAAATTAAAAAAAACTTACACGCTGGATTGTCCAAAGATTTTCACAAGAAAAGAAAAACAGATAAAAACATTTGTTAGTAGCATTAAATTTTACTTTTTCAAAATGGGCTATGCCGCAAAGACATTGCTTTTTTTAACCGCGCTAACATTATTGCTAAGTTACTTTCACTTATGCACAGAATTCTCTTTGAACATTCAATAGGAACGTTAACATACAAAATGAAT
The DNA here is from genome assembly GCA_022457155.1 of Cladopsammia gracilis. Taxonomy (NCBI): domain Eukaryota; kingdom Metazoa; phylum Cnidaria; class Anthozoa; order Scleractinia; family Dendrophylliidae; genus Cladopsammia; species Cladopsammia gracilis. Next base: position 1,083,479 of record JAJGOT010000059.1, on the reverse strand, counting down.
TCACGAAGAAAGGATAAACCACAGATATCTTTTTTATCGATTTTTCAAATGCAAGAGGCAAGAACCTGAAAAGACTTCGTCTCAATAAGTTGCAATCCATTCCCCTCTTTGCCATCCGCAGTATTCAGGAAATAGAAAACGATTTCCGTGTTTCCAAAAAGTTATGGAGGAGGAGGAGGCGGAGGAGAGCGTTATTAGGTTCAATTATAAGCAATGTGTTTATTAATAAATTAAAAAAAACTTACACGCTGGATTGTCCAAAGATTTTCACAAGAAAAGAAAAACAGATAAAAACATTTGTTAGTAGCATTAAATTTTACTTTTTCAAAATGGGCTATGCCGCAAAGACATTGCTTTTTTTAACCGCGCTAACATTATTGCTAAGTTACTTTCACTTATGCACAGAATTCTCTTTGAACATTCAATAGGAACGTTAACATACAAAATGAATTCACGAAGAAAGGATAAACCACAGATATCTTTTAAATCGATTTTTCAAATGCAAGAGGCAAGAACCTGAAAAGACTTCGTCTCAATAAGTTGCAATCCATTCCCCTCTTTGCCATCCGCAGTATTCAGGAAATAGAAAACGATTTCCGTGTTTCCAAAAAGTTATGGAGGAGGAGGAGGCGGAGGAGAGCGTTATTAGGTTCAATTATAAGCAATGTGTTTATTAATAAATTAAAAAAAACTTACACGCTGGATTGTCCAAAGATTTTCACAAGAAAAGAAAAACAGATAAAAACATTTGTTAGTAGCATTAAATTTTACTTTTTCAAAATGGGCTATGCCGCAAAGACATTGCTTTTTTTAACCGCGCTAACATTATTGCTAAGTTACTTTCACTTATGCACAGAATTCTCTTTGAACATTCAATAGGAACGTTAACATACAAAATGAATTCACGAAGAAAGGATAAACCACAGATATCTTTTAAATCGATTTTTCAAATGCAAGAGGCAAGAACCTGAAAGGACTTTGTCTCAATAAGTTGCAATCCATTCCCCTCTTTGCCATCCGCAGTATTCAGGAAATAGAAAACGATTTCCGTGTTTCCAAAAAGTTATGGAGGAGGAGGAGGCGGAGGAGAGCGTTATTAGGTTCAATTATAAGCAATGTGTTTATTAATAAATTAAAAAAAACTTACACGCTGGATTGTCCAAAGATTTTCACAAGAAAAGAAAAACAGATAAAAACATTTGTTAGTAGCATTAAATTTTACTTTTTCAAAATGGGCTATGCCGCAAAGACATTGCTTTTTTTAACCGCGCTAACATTATTGCTAAGTTACTTTCACTTATGCACAGAATTCTCTTTGAACATTCAATAGGAACGTTAACATACAAAATGAATTCACGAAGAAAGGATAAACCACAGATATCTTTTAAATCGATTTTTCAAATGCAAGAGGCAAGAACCTGAAAGGACTTCGTCTCAATAAGTTGCAATCCATTCCCCTCTTTGCCATCCGCAGTATTCAGGAAATAGAAAACGATTTCCGTGTTTCCAAAAAGTTATGGAGGAGGAGGAGGCGAAGGAGAGCGTTATTAGGTTCAATTATAAGCAATGTGTTTATTAATAAATTAAAAAAAACTTACACGCTGGATTGTCCAAAGATTTTCACAAGAAAAGAAAAACAGATAAAAACATTTGTTAGTAGCATTAAATTTTACTTTTTCAAAATGGGCTATGCCACGAAGACATTGCTTTTTTTAACCGCGCTAACATTATTGCTAAGTTACTTTCACTTATGCACAGAATTCTCTTTGAACATTCAATAGGAACGTTAACATACAAAATGAATTCACGAAGAAAGGATAAACCACAGATATCTTTTTTATCGATTTTTCAAATGCAAGAGGCAAGAACCTGAAAAGACTTCGTCTCAATAAGTTGCAATCCATTCCCCTCTTTGCCATCCGCAGTATTCAGGAAATAGAAAACGATTTCCGTGTTTCCAAAAAGTTATGGAGGAGGAGGAGGCGGAGGAGAGCGTTATTAGGTTCAATTATAAGCAATGTGTTTATTAATAAATTAAAAAAAACTTACACGCTGGATTGTCCAAAGATTTTCACAAGAAAAGAAAAACAGATAAAAACATTTGTTAGTAGCATTAAATTTTACTTTTCAAAATGGGCTATGCCGCGAAGACATTGCTTTTTTTAACCGCGCTAACATTATTGCTAAGTTACTTTCACTTATGCACAGAATTCTCTTTGAACATTCAATAGGAACGTTAACATACAAAATGAATTCACGAAGAAAGGATAAACCACAGATATCTTTTTTATCGATTTTTCAAATGCAAGAGGCAAGAACCTGAAAAGACTTCGTCTCAATAAGTTGCAATCCATTCCCCTCTTTGCCATCCGCAGTATTCAGGAAATAGAAAACGATTTCCGTGTTTCCAAAAAGTTATAGAGGAGGAGGAGGCGGAGGAGAGCGTTATTAGGTTCAATTATAAGCAATGTGTTTATTAATAAATTAAAAAAAACTTACACGCTGGATTGTCCAAAGATTTTCACAAGAAAAGAAAAACAGATAAAAACATTTGTTAGTAGCATTAAATTTTACTTTTTCAAAATGGGCTATGCCGCAAAGACATTGCTTTTTTTAACCGCGCTAACATTATTGCTAAGTTACTTTCACTTATGCACAGAATTCTCTTTGAACATTCAATAGGAACGTTAACATACAAAATGAATTCACGAAGAAAGGATAAACCACAGATATCTTTTAAATCGATTTTTCAAATGCAAGAGGCAAGAACCTGAAAGGACTTCGTCTCAATAAGTTGCAATCCATTCCCCTCTTTGCCATCCGCAGTATTCAGGAAATAGAAAACGATTTCCGTGTTTCCAAAAAGTTATGGAGGAGGAGGAGGCGGAGGAGAGCGTTATTAGGTTCAATTATAAGCAATGTGTTTATTAATAAATTAAAAAAAACTTACACGCTGGATTGTCCAAAGATTTTCACAAGAAAAGAAAAACAGATAAAAACATTTGTTAGTAGCATTAAATTTTACTTTTTCAAAATGGGCTATGCCGCAAAGACATTGCTTTTTTTAACCGCGCTAACATTATTGCTAAGTTACTTTCACTTATGCACAGAATTCTCTTTGAACATTCAATAGGAACGTTAACATACAAAATGAATTCACGAAGAAAGGATAAACCACAGATATCTTTTTTATCGATTTTTCAAATGCAAGAGGCAAGAACCTGAAAGGACTTCGTCTCAATAAGTTGCAATCCATTCTCCTCTTTGCCATCCGCAGTATTCAGGAAATAGAAAACGATTTCCGTGTTTCCAAAAAGTTATGGAGGAGGAGGAGGCGGAGGAGAGCGTTATTAGGTTCAATTATAAGCAATGTGTTTATTAATAAATTAAAAAAAACTTACACGCTGGATTGTCCAAAGATTTTCACAAGAAAAGAAAAACAGATAAAAACATTTGTTAGTAGCATTAAATTTTACTTTTTCAAAATGGGCTATGCCGCGAAGACATTGCTTTTTTTAACCGCGCTAACATTATTGCTAAGTTTCTTTCACTTATGCACAGAATTCTCTTTGAACATTCAATAGGAACGTTAACATAGAAAATGAATTCACGAAGAAAGGATAAACCACAGATATCTTTTTTATCGATTTTTCAAATGCAAGAGGCAAGAACCTGAAAGGACTTCGTCTCAATAAGTTGCAATCCATTCCCCTCTTTGCCATCCGCAGTATTCAGGAAATAGAAAACGATTTCCGTGTTTCCAAAAAGTTATGGTAACACAAGTGGAGGTTTATGCGAAATATGTGTTACCATAACTATACGGAGTCACAGTCGATAGAATGTTTTCGTATTAATTGCTTGTACAGAATAAACTCCGAGAAAAGAAGGATGATAGAGGAAAGGAAGTATTGATGGTTTGCAATCACGTGACCTTCAGTCCTGTGGGACTCAAATGACAAAGGCCATGGCGGCCATGTTGGTGGAAGAACAAAAGAAGTTCATCAAAATTCTTTTGTGGGTGTCCTCCAACATGGCCGCCGTGACGTCATGTGCAAACCAAGAATATGAACATACATATTCTAAGTACGCATTCAACTGATTTAATGCGTTAGCCAATCACAAAATGTTTGGCACCTTTGGTCTTCTTTTTGTTTTTCAACTTTCTAAAAATGAATTTTCACTTCAGATGCTTTTATACAGCAAACTAAAATTATAAACTTAATGTATTTGCTAAAACTCGAATCCAATTTTCGAGAAAAGCAGAGCGACTACATAAATTTACTGAATTTACATTAATTTAGATGAATTTACTGAGCAACAATTTCCACGACCGCGACGAGTGAATTAAAAACACTCGAACGCTGACAATGGTTAGTGCGATCATACACAAGGAAAACATACTGCACACAGGGACACCAACGAGGAACATTTATAAAAAATGCTTGGAATGGCGTTGTACTGTTTTCCCATATTATTTTAGTGAAAGGTAAAAATATTTCTAATTCAAAGCCTAAATTGCGAAACTGGACAATTTAAGTTTATTTTGCTTTCGGCGCATGCTTGTCTTTTTTACACCTCACACAGCTATTTGAATTTTTCAATCTGATTGACAAGTTCAAATCGCTGTGTGAGGTGTAAAAAAGACAAACGGCACCGAGAGCAAAATGAAATTTGTTCAGTAATAGAAGAGGATACCTTCAGAAAAAGGCTTTAGAGGTCATTGAGATACAGGGTAAGGCCCCACCCTAAACATCTGCGATCAATCGAGACATCTTGTCACGTGACTTGGACCAATTAAGGTCACCTGACAAAAATACACTATTTATCACTTAGGAAAAATTCCGCGATGAAACCGAAAGCTCGTTAGCTTTCAAGAACAATTTTTGATCCTGAAAAGGAATATATTTTAATCTTGGAAATTGATTTGAAACTAACCGGATCAGGAAGCTATATAATTGCAAAGAAGCTACCGTACTTATTCAAAATAGCGCCCTACTTCGAATAAACGCCCACCTTGAATAAGCGCTCACCCCCTACACCCCCATCCTCCCCCAATAAAAAAATCTTGTACCAGCTCAGCGTGAAGTTAGAGGAGTATCAATTCTGTTCCGAGAGCATATGCAGAGCTGACTGACAGTTGCTCAGTTTTTAAGACAGTCAATGAACTGTCCATACTGTTTATGCTTTGTTCATGTTCGCTTTTTCACTTTGTTTTGTTTGATTGAAGCGAAATAAACTTGTTATCCTTTGTTTTGTTATTCCCTAAAAATGTCCTCACTTGCTGAAAATATTGAAAACATAATAAGCGCCCACCCTCGAATAAGCACCTACCCTCGAATTAACGCGCACACCCTCAAAGGTTCCAAAGTTAAATAAGCGCCCAGGGTGCTTATTCGAATAAGTACGGTATATGAGCAATTATAAAGAACCACTAGCTAGAAAGGATCATTTAACTGAATCGAAAAAGAAAGAGCGTTAAGCAGTTATGACGCAAAAGTAACTTGGTTCAAATAAAATTCATGCATCGGTGCACTAAAAGTAAAAGTAAAAGTAAAAGTAAAGACACACTTACAGCCTGGTTTGTCCCAAAAAGATGAAATAGAAGGGAAAAAGAGAAAGTCAGTAACTGGGTGCAATGCCATTTATTGATTTTTTTAAAATGCTTGTTTAACCTTGCATAAAAGATCATGGCTACTGGTAATATTACACTTACTTGTTTTTACACTTTTATGCTTATGCTAATAGCTTTAATAGCTTTTGTGAACTACAAATAATTAATAACATATTACGCAAGCCACTAAAGTGGATGAACCTTCGTTGATATTTGGTAAACTATGGCAGACTCAAATTACCTTGAACCCTGGCTGTCTTGAAAGATAGTCCGTTTGGTGGGTGGGTAGGTGGATGTATTGATGTTAGATGGATAATGGCTAGGTGGATGAAAGGGTGGAGGGGTGGGTAGAAAAGTTTTTCAATGCCATTTTAAGCATAATGTACAACTAGGTATATAGACCATGCTGTTTATTATCATCTTACCCTGATGCTTGTGTGCTGCTTATGTTTCATTTGTGCGATAAGCAATGACAGTAATAACAGGGTATTTTTAAAGTTAGCTAAAACAAGTGATGTATGACTAGCACTGTTAATTTTCTAGTTTTTTTTTTCTCCTTGATATTTTCTGTTTGTTGTTGTAGCCGTTTTTTTTGGTTCTCGGTATTTGTGACGCGGAATCTAGTGGATAGGGTACATATATTTGAGTTAATAAAAGGATATAAACACGCTTGACAATATATTTTTTTAAGACAGCCGAAATCAAGAGCATTTGAAGATACCAACCAAAACCTTTTGTCCTTTTCTAATCATCCCGGGTTTGTTTCACTCTGGCGTTGTTCCTCAACACATACAGTAATAACACTATAAATGTACTTGTAATATGTTCTGTAGTAGACCCCGCTGTCTCGAATCCTGGCAACTCTTTTTACTTGGATTTGCTTCCTATTTCTTTAGTAGTTTTTGTACTATTAGATACCTTGAACCGGTTATAACTCGAATCTTTAGCTACCTCAAGCAAAGTGTTACGAGTGGCGTAACTTAGCACCTCTTATCTTGAACTGGATAAGAGTAAATGCGATGTAAACAACAGGCATACCATTCTCTGTTTGAGTGGTGTGTTTGCGTCATCTTGCGACGAACTACAGGCTTATTGTGGCGGTTGAGATTTGTTCCATAAGTGTTTTTTTAAAAAACAAATCTACACTATTGAAACTTTATTAAACCATACAGATCGAGATGACTTATAAAGAGTTCTGGCTGTGCAAGGCGTCTTTTTGCGAGGTCACTTTACGGCCTCCGGCTGAAAAGAGAAGGAATATCAAACTCAAACTCGGTAAAGACATGGCAAAATGTCAGAAGCTCAAATCAGAAGCCGCAATCCGTCTGATGATCGATAAGTTTAACTTGGCAGCCGCTGGCCATGTTGCCTACCTTGTTCTATATATTCTTCTCTCTTCGGCCGGAGACCGTAGAGCGATCTCTCGGAAAGACGCCTTACACAGCCCGGAATGACAAAAACTACCTTACATGTGATATGACTCAATTAAGATTTAATATAAACTTTATAGAACCATACAGCAAGATGGCCCTGAAAAATCCGCGCTAGTGGAACGAATCTCAACCGCCACAATAAGCCTGTTGTTCGTCTCAAGATCCATGTAGTAACACACCACTTAAACAGAGGATGGTGTACCTGTAGTTTATCAGATGTTAGAAAATGGTCACACCCACTCAGCCAATCAGTACCTAGTATTTGTGTGCTCTATATCCCATAAACTGTCTTAAATTATGTAAAGAGGCGGGGGCTTTGAAGCCCAGGGAAATTGTGGGGTAAAATAACTACTCATTAGTAAGCTCTATATAGAACATACTAATGAATTCTTTTGTTTTCCTTTGTTTAAAAGCCTAATTAGTATGCTCTATATAGAGCATACTAATGAGAAAAAGAGCATACTAATGAGTATATAGAGTATACTAATGAATTACAGGCTGCTAATTTAAACAAAAACAACTTGCAGTTATATAAATGACAATTTTATTGAAGTTTTCTTTTTTTTTTTTTTTTTTTTTTTTTTCAGAAACTCCAACCATTTTATTCATTATGAAATTCCTAATTTACATTGTAAATACTAGATGAGTTACAGCTGTTATACCCTATTAAACAATAATTACATAAAAAAATACACACACGTACAAGAAATAACAATGAATAAAGACGAGGTATTCGGAAAAAAAAAAAAAAGAAGCAACTTTATACAATAGATTAACTCAATTTTTCTATCCGGTATTTCACGAAGATTTGGTGGATGAATTCTGAAAGGGTAATTGACTTGTTGTGTAGTTTGCAAGAGTAGACATAAAATCGCATAAATAGTAAGGTGTAATTAAGTTTTTTTATCAAGTCTCTATTGGAAGATGAACTTAAAAGTATTCCAAATAACGATTCTTTTATAGAAGGGAGAACGTTGGAATTATTGGAAGAGTTGAACCAATTGAGAACATTTCGCTTGAAGGATTGAGTAAAGTGGCAGTGAATAAAAGTGTGTTCAATGGAATCTTCTTCTCCACAGTATAAGCAGTTACTATCTTGTTTAATTCCAAAGCGGTATAGTTCCTTTCTGGTTATGACGATTCTGTGCAGAAGTTTAAATTGAAATTCTTTTAATTTTTTCTCTTTACAGATATGCTTAATTGATTTAAAGAAGATTTTCCATTCATCCATTTCTAAACCTAAATTTATACTCCATTTTTGGGGTCCAGTTGGCAATGATTGATGACTTTGTTGATTTAAAATCCAGTAAAATTCTTTTGCTCGCGCTTTCTTTAAATTTAACTCATATTCGTTAGTCAGTTGAAAGATTGAGTGTTCCCCAATGTAAATTTCTTTTGCAAGATCGTCTATTTCCCTTGCTTTAGATAAAAGGTAATTGGGGATTGCGCTCACTACTTGATAGAAGTTCAAGAAGTTAGTTGTACAATTATATCTACTATTAAATTCTCTGAAGGATAGAAATTGTCCGTTGTCCTTTAAAAGGTCTTTAATTGAAATAATCCCTTTTGAAAACCATTCTTTAATGAAAAATGGTCTACCTCCAATTAGGATTTCTCGATTGTTAAATATAATTGTTTTCTGTTCTTCTATACGTTTATATTGAGATTTAATATTGCCAAAGAAAGATAACATATCTCTATAAAAAAGGGGTAATTTAGGATCTAAGTATTTTACATCATAGTTACATCTCAAAAAGAAGTTAAGTCCACCTAGTTTTCTAAAGAAAAAGTCTGGTATTGATTTCCAGTTGTGTTTTGCCGGATTTAAAAGTCTTGGTATCCATGCGAGTCGTAAAGCTTTTATCGTAAGGTCCACATCAGGCATACCAATTCCTCCCATATTGTAATCCTGGTATAGACAGTCTCTTTTGATTTTGTCCCGTTTGTTATTCCATAGAAAACTAAATAACGTTTTTCCGGTGGAAGTTATACGCTCTATCGGTACATTAATATTGGAGGCTGAGTATACAAGTTGTGACAAGCCAAGGGATTTAATAATAAGAACTTTTCCGAATAAAGTTAAATTTCGTGATTTCCAAATATCTAGTTTAGTCTGTAATTTTTGGATTTTTAAGTCGAAATTGAAATGATCGTTTTTTCTGGCATCATAAGAGAAGTAAATCCCTAGGATTTTAACAGGGTCTTTTATCCAAGTTAGTTGTAACGGTGTGGAATCATTGTTTGACCAGCTGCCTAACCACATTGCCTTTGTTTTTTTAATATTTAACTTTAGACCTGAAATGCAACCAAATTCATTTATCGTATTAAAAGCGTTTTGCACGGAAATAATATCAGCACAGAATATATTAGTATCATCGGCAAATTGGCTTATTTTAATTTCATTTCCAAACAAACAAATTCCTTTAACGCTCGTATTTTGTCTAAGTTTATTTGCTAAGATTTCTGCTCCTAATATAAAGAGGTACGGTGAAAGGGGGCAGCCTTGTCTAACACCCCTTGAAGGTTTAAACCAATTAGTCGCGAATCCATTATTTAATACTGTCGTTTCGATATTGTTGTAAAGAATTCCAATCCATCTCTTAACGCCCTCCCCAAAGTTGTAAAGCTCTAACACCCTCTTGACAAATGACCATTCTAGGGTATCAAATGCTTTTTTGAAGTCTAATGACACCAAAATACCGGGTAATTTATCTATTTTTGTGTAGTCCATTACATCGCTTATCAATCTTATGTTTTCACCTATATATCTGCCTTTGATAAAACCCGTTTGATCAGCATTCACCAGTTTTGGGAGTACTACTTCAATTCTCTTAGCTAAGGCTTTGGATACAATCTTATAATCAATATTAAGTAATGTGATGGGTCTCCAATTTTGTAAGTCCAATAAATCAGAATCTTGCTTGGGAATAAGAGTAATTACACCTCTTCTTTGTGATACAGATAGTTCGCCAAATTCATAGGCTTGGTTAAAACTTTCGACAAGATCAGGTCCAATAAGATCAAAAAAATGTTTATAAAACTCAGCTGTGAAGCCATCTACTCCAGGTGACTTATTATCTTTAAAGGTTTCTAATACTTTTTTACATTCTTCAAAAGAAATGAGTCCGTCCATTGTTTCTTTCTCATTGTTAGCAATTTTGGGGAGCTCTAAGTCATTAGTGAACTGGTCAAATTCCATCTTAGAGATGGTTTCTTTGGAACTGTAAAGATCTTTATAGAAGTTCTCTATAAGATTTAAAATATCTTGCTCATTATGAATTATTTCGCTATCCTCCGATCGAAGTTCAGTAATTGTTTTCCTGTTATAATTTTGTTTTTCTAAATTAAAAAAGTATTTGGTTGGGCGTTCTCCTTCTTCTACCCATTGACACTTCGAACGAAAAATTGCAGCCTTTCCTTTGTGTTCATAAATTGAGTGAATTTCGGTTTTCAGAGCATCGTACTCATTTAAGACGTTATCAATGTTTTGTAAATTATTACTACTGCAAATGATTTGATCTAAGTCTTCAAGTCTCTTAGATATCTCTTCTTCACGATTGGAAACAGTTCTTGCTTTTCTTTTGGCAAAAGAGATAGTGTTTTCTCGTATTTCCATTTTAATCATTTCCCATACAAGACGTTTATCTTCTAAGTATGCATATTTGTCACGTAACCGCGGTACCAACTCACGAATTTTAAATGTATATTCTTCGTCATTTAAAAGCATATTATTGAATTTCCAATACCCTGGGCCTCTCTTAGTATTTTGCGGTAGTGACAGATGGAGGTAGATTGTTTTGTGATCGGGTGCTATCGAGGAACACATCCCAACCTTTCTAACATATTTTGTAAAATGTTTAGTAATTAAGAAAAAATCTAATCTTGATTTTACATTTAACGCTTTGGAGACATAAGTGTAGGTGTTCGAATTTGGATAACGTGTTCTTTGTATATCTATTAAATCGTAAATTTCCATAGTAATTAGCAGCATATTTCTAAATTGTGAGGGTTTCCATGGTAATCCGCCTTTTTTATCTTTGTTTGATAGGGTACAATTCCAGTCACCACCGACAATAAGACTGGTAACTTCAGTTTTGTCAATTAGACAATTGTTCAACTCTTGAATAAATTCCAGTTGTTCTGATGGATTAGTAGGTGCGTAGATGTTACAAAAGGAAATTTTCAAGTCGTTTAAAACTATTGTAATGAGAACAATCCTTCCTGATTTGTTATTAAATGAAAATTCAACTGTATTGTCTAATAAAGGGTCTATCAGAATGCAAACTCCTTTGCTATGTCGCGTCCCATGAGAAAAAAAGATTTTGCCTCCCCATTCACTTTGCCAAATTTTTTCATCGTTCACTTCTGAATATGTTTCTTGAAGAAAGTAGATTTTTGCTTTCTGATCTTTTAAGTAGGCAAAGATGCTTCTTCTTTTTACCTCATCACGAATTCCTCTTACATTTAGTGAAATAATTTTACATTTTGTGTCTTTTTGCATTTAAATAATAAAAGAAAAAAAAAGTAATATCAATAAATATATAACAATTACAGAATAATAACAACAAAAGAACTGCAAAACGCAAATAAACGAAAACGTCCTTTAAGAGACTAGTCTTTCTGCTTAAGCCTACTGATTCTTCCCTCGTATACAAAAAAAAATGAGAATAACATTTTCATAATGAGATATCCTACCGTTTGAGACTACACTTAGAGGTTCTCCAGATCGTACTCAGAGTTGATTCTAATAGGTCGTCCCTCAGGTGACGTTTTGACAAAAATTTTTCCGTCCATAGTCCATACTCCGAGTACATATCCCTCTTGTCTTTTCATGTTGGCTTTGCTGACAAGCTCTCTACGGTATGTTGTCAAGTTTTCGTTAATAAAGATCCTGTTTGCTTGAATTCTATCCGCTGCCGATGATTCTGGAAATATATCTGAGAAGTGTACATTCTTCAATTTGACCCTCTGTTTATAGAGTTGACTTTTAACTTTATGATTAGTAAATCTTGCAATTATTGGCGTGGACTTTTTTCGTTTCATGCGATGACATATGTCGATATCTTCTGATTTTATTTGGACGTTTAACGCAGCAGCGACCTTGATCACTGCCTCTTCGTTGTCATGGATATTCGATGGAATACCGACGATTTCAAGTGAATTTTTTCTAGAATATTGCTCCAGATCATCCATGCTATCATACAACTCATTTAATTCATCTTTCTGTTGCTTTATCCGGCCTTTTGCAGCTTCCAGTTCAACCTTTAGCTCTTGGTTCGTCTTCTGCATGTTGTTTAATGCCGTCTTCGTCGCCAACAGTTCGGTTTCCAATGTTTTAAACGACGCCTTCAGCTCAACTACCTCGTTAGCTAATTTGCCGTTTTCCACGAGAATCGTATTCGTTGTTGCTTGTATAGTAATAAGTAATGCTTGTATGTCGAGGAGGTTAGGCATTGATTCTTCTTCTTGTTCTGCGTCGCTTCCAGTGTCTTCCATATTCGCGCGTTTGGATATTTTCCCGTCTTCTTCGACCGAACCTCTCGCTCCTCTCTTGTTCTTTTTTCCTTTACCACTCATTCGTATTTAGAATAATGTTACATGTTGAAAATGGTTTTTTTACCAACGTTTAACTCAAATAGAGGGAGGAATAACTCCCGCTCAAAAAACGTGGCCAACCTTGACCACTCCACGCATGCTCATCATTATTGAAGATTTCGCTTTACATAACTTAAGCAAGAGATTAATCACCAAAATAACAAAACCAAATTCGACTTAACAATTTTTGGGAAAAATTAAACGAAAGACTGGTCTCACAGTGCTTTGGAATTCTGTATCTTGCTCTTTGCTCAATTTCGTTCACTGTGGTAGGCTTTTGGAAACGTGCACTTTTATCGAATTCATCCTCCTAGCACTCGGATATGTCTACGCTCTCAAAAGCAAGTAACTCTTGAGTGGCAAGGACGGCCTCAAGTTCCTCGAGCTCTGTATACTGGCTCATAGCCGGAGCAAATGAGCCATCAAAACAACAAGAATAAACAAAGCTCCAAAGAAAGAAAAGCATTGTTATTCGTAAAATTCTACCAACATTACGGCGACATTCAAAACAAAATAACAACGTGATTCCAAAGTGTGAATGACACAATTAAAATACGCTCATAAATACAATCTGCATAAAATATGGTTTCTTCGCGGATGTGACCATTTTCTAAGACGTTTAGACAATGAACGCGAGTGTCCTATGGGATATAGCGCCTCTCGCATTAGATAGAAGTGCCACTCGGGCTACGCCCTCGTGGCCTTCTATCTATGCTCGAGGCACTATATCCCATAGAACACTCGCGTTCATTGTCTAACCCTTACATAACACGAAACGATGGTCGTGTTCAATTGAAATTAACCGTTTTTCGTTTTTTGTTGTTGTGTTGTTTTTAAAAATAAACGTTTTTGGGTAGTTCGGTTCATCAACGTTTTTAATCGGCTATGACCTTGGTTGAAACGGTTGAAAAGTACTTGAAGCGGCCACTGCACTGTCGTTTTCGCAGGCGTTTTTGCTGTGAAGCTCAGTGTTCTGTTCTGCTCGCTAAAAACAATGAAAATCCGGAGTTCTCGTTTGACTTAACTAATTCAAACATTGAATAAAGATGAGGTGTCCGACTAATTACTATCAAGAGAAAAAATATCATTTTCTCTTGTTACTGCACAAATCAGAGAAGCGTTCTTCAGCAACTGAAGGTGCACTGGAATGACATCGCGAAAGTAACAAATAATATCTCACTGTGTTATACCAAATGCACGAAGCTATGATATTTTCGTTTTCAGACGTTAACAAGAACAAAATTAAAGCGTTTGGGATTAACAGAATTTTAATTAATTAATTTTAATTTTAAATATTGTCCTTTGTTTAAAAAAAAAAATATTTTTTAAACTGCAAGGTTTAATTTATAATACCTTACAACGTAATTTTTACTTAGCAATATAAAGCTCATGGCTTTATGAAAGCGAATTTGAATTTGAGTTTGTTTTGTACCTGAAAGTAATCTGGTTTTCAAGAAGCTCTAAACGAAGCAATAGCTTTTTCTTCAATGGAAGTGGCCAGGAATCTTCCTCCTTTTCCTATTTTATCTGGTAGAAGCTCCAGAATAGTTTGGAGATACTCGAGAATCAGGAAGTCAGTATAAAGTATTTCTATTCAAACGAAAATTTCGGTCACTCAAAAAAAAAAAAACACTTACTCGAATTAGCCAGTTTTACAAGCGGCAGGTGTCCGCTAATTCAATAACAGATGTACCGCTAACCTCTCATGTCCATCTTCATACTGACACATACATATACATACACGCATACATAGTTTACATGTTTATTTATTCAAGATAGCACAACTAAATAAAATAAAAAAGAATATCTTCATAAATCTTCGCATTCATATGATTAATTAATTTTGTCTTCTGAAAACTCTGATCAAACAGCGAATATATGCTATAGAGGTTTTGCACGGCAGCCATGTTGAATGGCAGGCACAATAGGTTCTTTTCCCTATGGGAAAGAATGTTCTTTTTAATGCAAAACATTTTCATTGTTCCTGCCATGCAACATGGCTGCCGTGCAAAACCTCTATTTCGCGAATTCCCGCCAACTTGTTTTGACGCGTTTACTTGAGAAAGCCTCGTATAACTATTCGTACTCACGACCGTCTTTGAACTGAAAACGCTTAGAAAAGTGTTTTATCTGGGCGCCTTAACCAAATCAACTAAAATCGGTTGAGGTTGAAACGGTTGATCCCAATAGAACACGACCAATGAGTTGCACAGTTATCACGCTATTCGCCCTTGATGTGAAAACCTACTTGAATTGTCTATAAGAGTAACCTATGATGAGAAACGTGTTCGCTAAATCAGAGCAAAAGATATTTTGTATAGAGCAGACACTGCAAACAGCGATTGGTTGGTGACCTCGGGATTCAATTTTGCTACAAAATGTTACACTACTCTCGGTTTCTCGAGCCTCCACTATTTCGTACAATTTTCTGTTTCGCTTGATAGTTCGAGACAGTGGGGTCTAGTGTATTTGATACTTTATTAGAATATTAATATTGAATGAAAATAAAAGTTAACTTACAATCTTGTTTGTCCCCAGACGTTCATGTGTGAAAAAGACAACAAATTAAGTTATTTATGAGAAGTTCATTTTAAAACCTTAGAGTGGTCTCACACATGTTATCAGTGAAATATAAATTAAACAAATAGACACTATAGACACTAATTTCATTGGTTTCTTTTGTTCTCTTTTGAATATTTAGCAATGACTGACAAAGTTTGTTTCACGGGTTTTGTGAAATCACTCCCAACTATAGGACGAGAATAATTTGGTGAGAAAAACAGTTGCGACATTGAATAAGCTGAATGTTTGTTTGGCGTTATTAAAACGTATCGATATCCATGCAAATAACTGGATTTTTCCTACCACTGAGATGATTACACTTTCGCATGAAAAGTGACTTGTACAGTAACGTTAATAAAAAATTATTTTATGATCATGTAAGCCGAAATTAAAGCTGTACAGTCTTTTCAATTTTTTATCCTCAATTACGTTAGCCTCTGTACAGTGAAAGGGGACACATCAACACGTGTCGTAAGTAAAAGTTTTACAATCACAATCGTATATTAATGTTATGAACGGAAACGTACGGAGTTGCCTTGTTTAAGTAGTCAATACAATGAAAAAGGCACTTACGTGCTAATTTGCCACCAAAAGTCCACATGGAAGGAAAAGAAACAAAATCAATTTATTAGAAAGGGATTGTTTTATTATTTGAACTGCAGAAGTTGATACCGTTGTTTTTAAAATCAGTCGCAACAGATAAAAAAAGATAACGACAGTGACAAGACACCTATCATCTGATTTGTTCCACATGAAAAGAAAAATAAAACAAAATACAAGGATTAGCATAATTAACTGTAAAATAGGATTTTTTTTCTAAGAGAATTTTGTGAAATTATGTATTACTATATATAAATGAAACAAATTAAATGATAAATGAAAGAAATTAGAGTGATTTTACTTCATCTGTGAAACACTAACTAACAATTAGTGTGCGATTGTCCAAATTAAACAAAAGGAAACAATGGAATTATAGTCTAACAGTACGTACTATTCTACTAACTATTTCACAGATGAAGTAAAATCACTCTAATTAAAAGTCATCAATTACGCACTCATATAGCTGTTGCGAAGTGTGAACATTCAATACTGAAGAGTTGCCAAGAGACACCTCAAAATCATTTGATCTAATCTATAAAGAGTTTTAAACTGAGCGATAAATTAATTGGTGCTTGTAATGAATGAGTAGATAGTTACTTACAATAACCTAGTTTGTTCCAAAACGACCGCACGGGAAAAAAAAGAAAATAAAATATTAGTCGGTTTAGAAGCAGTAATTTTAACCAAACTGAACAAATGTAAAAATGATTTTTTTTCCCTAACAAAATCCTGACCAGTTATAACGAATATAACTTCTACTGTCTCTTTTAATTTGTTATGCTACCCTTTGGTTGTGTCCGTGCCAGCACAATTGAGGGACCGAAGAAATAATGTGACTTTTAGATACGATATAAACTTTTCGCTTATGTTATTTTGCATAAATGGGATTTTTAAATGACGCGGCAACTGATACCATGCAAAAGCAAAGAGCTGCCAACATTCTTTCCTACATCAGCTGTTTTCTCTTGGACGCAATAAAAGGAATGAAAGAGCTAGCAGTTGACGTCGGTAACATCTACGTCTTTTACGCTGGTCCAGACCTCATACAAGACTCCATTAATAACCGGTTATGATTTGTTTTCTTTATCAATTAGTATACAGCAACGACTCCTAAACCATGGCTGTTCTTCTTTCAATTAATCCGAAACTTAGGGCCGGAAAAGGGCGCCCTTTCTCCTTCCCAGTGTTCGTGTTTATATTGTTGGGAGAACAAAACTTTTTTTTTTAAACAAGTGAATTAACAAAACAAATGAGAAAGTACAACGAATTTGAAAATGCTAAAAAAGATGCATGAAAACGATAAAAAAATAAACGAAAATGCTAATAACTATATATATATACAATAAGAAGTTTTTTCCTAAGCACGATTAATTGTGGTCACGCATAACTGTCGCCAACTTACAAGGGTTAGTGGATAAAAAACTTTGATCCGTTCAGTACTATTCGTTACCTCCACAAAAGAGTGAAAAAAAGGGAGAGACATACATGCATGTATGCAGTTCTCAGACTTTTAAAACTAAAAGCTTCAGAATTTAATAACAAGAGTGTTAAGAGTTTGATCACGAAATGAAAAGTGTTCCACTACAAAAAGTGTTCATGTCAGGCGGTGCATTGCGCACATTATAATCGAAACATGTTGATCTTAGCATGATTAAAATTACTTTACGAGGTGGGTTCAATCTAAGCCAGAAGAAACAATTTAGCGCAAATGCCGTCTCCTTGCTGAATGCTGCAAGGCTCCTCGTCTCCGAGGGGCTTAACAAGTGAGATCACGCTACAGCACTTTTTGAGCCAATTTTTTAGTTTAATTATTATAAGAACCAGGCAGGAAATGTATTTGAATGTCTCGGTGAAAATACAAACAACTCAGTAGTGGATGCACGAGCCATAAGCGAGTACATTAACAGCTTTTTTAGACCTCAAAAGTGCATTATGTTTTTTAAAGAACATATATGAAAACAAATCAATTTCAATCAAAAGTAAAGCAATTAATGCAGGTGAAATCTTACCACATAGAAGTAATTTTTTTAGGAAAAAGCTCCGGAAGGCTAACTTTGTCCAATTCAAGTTTTTGCAAGAGAAAATAATTATAATTATAATCTCTTGATTTTAGGGATCCTCAACATCCGGGATACCAGCACTGTATAATTTCCCGGCTAATGCCGAATCGCTCCACTCGTATACAGCAGCTATATTCTCAAATAAGTTGAAACATGTCAGTTTACTTCAACCGCTCAGGGGGAAGTGGGTAAAGGGATTCTGCTTTAGTGAAAATTTAGAATAGGTAAAATTGTTGTTTACCTCGTATTTTTCTATTTTCATAACAAATATGACCGCTTACTGCAGTGTAGCGAGTCCGTATGAAGATAGTATTCTTTTGTTGAAAAAAAAAAACAGAGACACTTCAGTAAAAAGAATCCGATGTACAAACTTCGGCAATAATAAAAATTGCAAAAAGCGCAGCTGACTAGCTACAGCACACTTGCAATTGCTCTTCTTAATTTTTTTCTTACTATTTGCGTGCTGGAGTAGTAATCTTAAAATGAATTATAATTCCTGACTTGCTTTATCGGTAAATATTGTACAGCATATTTCTCACCCATGTTTTGTCTTTAAGTAACTGCGTTTGAACTCTTGATCAAGGCATTGGATGAAACAAAAAGATACATTTTGTACCTTCTGCCATTTACTTGTGTTGTGTGTGAACGAGTGTGAAAGTGCAGTACATGATGCTCAGAGAAGCTCTGATAGTTAACAGAAAACCAACATAAATTGATACAGTACACTGAGGATATTAAAACTTAAGATCGCTATGAAAATAATTAAAATTTATAAGATGCTTCTTGCTCTCACAGTTTCTGAATTCCGATCAAGGAACTAGCGATTATATAACAGATCGTGACAAATTGCCGGTATCATTAACAATCTACCGGTTGCAGCATATGAACTCCAACTTGTTACGACGATTATCACTTATATACTCCGTAATTTTGCAACAAAAATATAAATAAATTTGAACGTTGTAGCTGTTTCTATTAAAAAAGAGCTATTTTTTAGTCATCATTTCATGAGGAATATGTCAAAATGAGTCGAAGTGAAATGAGGCGACGACTTCTTTAACAGCGTGGACGCTGGACAGTGTTTAGATGCTACAAACCTACGGCTTACTCCCCGACCACCAAACTAAAACAAAAATACTGACTATGATGGACAAATAAATGGCTGACGAAATAGGTCCATTACCCGTGACAAATTAGATTGGGCGACTTCAATAAGTACCAAAAGTTATTCATTTTTTGGGTGGTGGTGGCGGTTACGGGTGAACAAATGCGGAAAACAGAGAACGAAAACCTACACAAAGTGAAAAAAAAAAAAACAGCAACATATTTTTGATTTTTTAGCGGAGCCCGCGGGCCGAAGGCCCGCCGGAGCACCATACTCATAGAACCCATGCCCGTCATTTTTCATGGTCATGGCTAGCGGAATGTTTCGCGGGCGCGTGTGCCCGCCCGCCCGCCCGCGGCCGTGTTTGAACAACATCCGGGATCTTGAAAGCAAGGCTTTGTTTTTCGCGCGGCCACACAGCCGTGAGCTCGGTAAACACTTTAGTTGTTTTGTTGTGTTTAGCGGAGAATTAAAGTCGTTATTTCCCTGCAGTTTTTCGCGGTTTGCTACTCAAGACAGGGATACTAATTAAGGGATACTCAGAAGCCGCTTTAGTGGAAAAAGAAGAGCTTTCAGGGATAAAATCTTGCTTCGAGGAACTATATACGTTTTTAGCATTTCAGCACCAAAGCGGAGGTTTAAAGAATTTCCAAGTACAGTAGTCGCCGGAGGGACTTAAAGGTAAAACAAATTACATTTTTCGATGGAAATTTATCTTGATATCAATCTGTGATTGACATTTTGTTTGTGTTCTCGTTAATTTTGGAGAATTGTTTATAAACGTGTAGCTTAAATTCAGTTGTATTTTAATTTCTTGAATTTCATCGAACGGACACGGCTCGGCCTCGATGCGCTGTAAATTGTACACGTTTTGCTTCTAAACATATAAACTAATTGAGATTTCAATAAAATTTTTCGAAAGAAGATTGTGTTGTCCATTTTTATGTGTTTGTTAATTCATTACATTGATTGAAAAGCGATTTTATGTAAACAAAACAAGACTTAGATTTTATACTCGCGTCGCCTTATGCACTGAAATATGTTTGTGTATTTTGGCAAATCAGTTTCTCGGGCATTTTTTGACAAGCAACAACTTCATGTTATTCGGAAAATAGTCGTAATAGTTATTGTAGACGGAGAAAAAGTTGTTTTTGTGAACTTTTGTACGGTCTAAATGTACTGTGCAGACGGTCGGGTAATACTGCTTTTCAGAATTGCTAAAACTGAAAAAATAGCCCGGTCGTCAATCTTAATTCTTGTGCTTCCGACCTTTCACCTAAGTTAAGTTTCATCTTAGTTAAGCTTGTTCAGAGGGTCTTCAGAGGGCGCCGCTGTTAGGCTAAGGCTAACTATACATTTTAAGAATATATGAGAACAAAGACCCCTCTGGAAAACCTTCACTGTGAAATGTTGGTTAAGGCAAACTTGGAATAAAACTTTGCGCTACTCAGATGCTGGAGTTTACAGGTTCGCACTTCATTAATTATTACAATAAACTATCCCTGGATTAAGTGTCCATCACAAGGGCAACTTTCTCGCGATACTGTCCATCAGTTTGTCTAAAGTATGATGTGGCTTCTCTGTCCCAGTACATTAATATTGTAACTCATCACCTTACTCATCCACACGCGAAGTACGCCTTGGCTTACACATTTTTCGTGCATTCTTCGTTGCAATATTAATCAAGTTTGTAGTGCAACCAGTGACAGAATCCGAAACAGAAATGTTCTGACCGCTTTTAATATCATGATGCTGCTACTCGGATTGGGTATTAGTGGCACTGCTGTCTTAGCTCCTGGTTGCCCTTCTAAGACTTTAAGGCTTCTTAGCTTGATCTCTTCAGGTTTCCGTTGATTGTTTCTTCAGCGACGGGTTTTATTTTTATATGTCAAGTTGCTAACCCAGCCCATAATCACAAGCCTGGGCGGGAGGATTGTTTTTTCTCGCCTGTTCCATCACCGTGGACCGCCAGTGTTAATTATACCTGACAGGAGCACAAGTGCCACGTAGTGCCGCGTGTCCTTAGGTTAGGCACCGGGGAAAGGACTCGGCTCTTATTGGGAGACCGATCGCGATCGACTTCTAATAGACAACTCCATACTCCTTAATACGATAGAATTTTAATATTTCTTCCGTTCAATTCACAGAATAAACAGCAGTTTTAAAAGAATAATTCAATTCTAAATGACTTGTTGCATTGCTGTTTGAAATGCACCCTTATACGAGAGCAAAAGACATTTCAGCAGTCAGCCGTACACTGATTGTTAGCAGTCAATCCCTGGGCATGGCGGCCATGCTAGTGAAACTAAGGGCGTTTACCATTTTGTCAGAAGTGGCCGGCCGAACTGATCAAGTTGTAAATATTGTGCCATTATTTGTCAAAACTGGTCGGCCAAACTAGTCAATTCGGAAACTATGACAAATGGTAAGCACGCTAAGAAAAGAAGTTACAGAAAAGCCTTCATTCAATCAGACGCAACACTGATTTCAAGCTTTAATGTAACACTAAACTGACCGCCATGTTGCGACATGTTTACTGATGTTGCGTGGATGTTGTATCAAGTCTATTTTACTCAAATTATCCGGCACGCATCAACTTAAAATATGCACCATTAGTAGGGATTTTGTGGGGAAAGATAATAAAGTATGTATGTACATAATACGGTCGCACGTTAGAACAAAGCTTGCAACACTATTCCGCCCACATGTAAAACGGGATACTGATTTGCTACAAGGAGGCAAACATGGCGGACAGAAGCATGAGCAATTCAAAAGGTAAGAATACGAAAAGTGAAAAGCCGAGAAAGGGAACAAAATGAGTAAGATACCGGCCATTTTAAGCTTTAACTGCTCTTTTCAGCGTTGGTGGACCACAAAAATCGAACAAAACCATTTCTTTGTTCTTTACCATCATGTACGGTTCTTATATATGACCAAACTGCCAAATCATATCACCAAATGAATATACAGAGGTTATTCAGCGTGAAGTTCTGTAATACGGCAGAGTATTTCTACTCGTCAGTTTTTAAAAACTGACGGGTAAAAATACCCAGCCGTATTACACAACTTTTCGCTGAATAAATTGTTTATTATACGACAGTTATTTTCTCCTAAATCTAAGTTTTTTAAAGTGTTTTTCCTAGCACACGGTCAGAAGAGTGCAATAAAAATTAACGTGTCATATTTGCACTCGTTTTGATGCGTATTTGCACTCTAAAATCCTATGTCGAATAATAATATGCACTTATTGACTGAGTGGGAGGGCCGGTGCGCTCGGTCCGTGCGCCATGACCTCGAGCCAAATATTTTCCCGTCCGGCCCGACCTAACTCAGTCAATAAGTATTTTATAATATGACTAGAAAGTACAAGAATAGTCGTGCAGTACGAGGTCGCTTGAACTCGAGCGGGGCCGGACGGCTTTTTCCGGACCGGCTCACGTCAACCCGTCCGGCCCCGCTCACGTCACCTTGCGATTCTATTTTCTGTAGGATTGCGTCACGCTATCCTTGTTTCAAATACTACTTTACACTACAGATATTGAACTTGACGTTCACATTTTTTACGAAAAGATTTTGCCAAAACAGTCTAAACGTCAGCAGTCTAATCATTGAGTGACCCTATTTTTTTCTTTTCCCCTATTGTTGAATTATTTTTCTCTTTTCTTTTATGCTTGCATTGTATCAATTTCTTTTTAACGGGTTTTTGTTTTGATCAATTGAAATAAAACTAAACAAGAATAAAACAAAATAGAATTTTAAAAATATTAATAACAAGATGACAACTGAAAAAAGTTATATAGTTTCAGCATATTTTCTATCTTAATATATTTGTCTATATTTCTCTGTCATCGTATTGATTCACATCTGATCGTGCACGGCTTTGTATTTTACATATTATCATTGTCACGCCTTATTGCGAGTATTTGACCGCTTCTTCTTTCGAAATGTTCCACTTGTTCAATCAGCTTGACGCAACATGATGATACGTGATCTTTTTTTCATTGGGTTAATGACATGCAAACCAATTTGGGATCATTCCTAAGCACAAAGCAGTAATGTCCTTTAAGTTGACGTACACACAGAAGCACCTTACGCAATAATAACGACCTTACGTTACTTGATAAATGAAACGCCGCACATTATACTCACATAAATTTTAGAGGTACTTACATACTAATTTTTCCGTAGAATTCCACATGAAAGACAAAAAAAGAATATCGATCATTGGAAGAACTATTGCTTTTAGTTTACTTCTTATTTTATTTATCCACCTGTACAAAAGAACTCTTCTGTAATAAATCCAGCTCCAACAACTATTGCTTGTGCACTAACCGTGATTCAGCTTCTCAGTGACGTTCAACTATCAGAGTGATTCACCCGGAAGGCACAAGCCCCTAACTGACATAATCTAAAATATATTTCAGGGTTTTGACGTACTCGCTCTGCAATCAATCAATGAAAGGTGCAATTGACCAGTACAAAGCTACAGTGATAACTGAATCATCTTAACCCTCGGACGTACACGCGAACTTCATAGATGCTCCGGCTTGACATTAAGGGGGGTGGCACCAACCCCCCCCCCCCCCCCTGTTGTACGTCCGAGGGTTACATTCCTTGGTTCAAACAAGAGCGCGATGTATGCACAGTGTGAAAGGACCCTTACTTCCTAATTTGTTCCAAGAAATCCACATGAAAAAAGAATAACAAAAGATTGTTTTAATATTTTTATATCATACATTAAATTAGTATTAAAAGAGATTTCTTAAAACATAAAACTGTAAAAACGAACGATAAAATCCGACGTTTCGGAGTAGTCATGACTCCATTATCAAGGAAAATATAAAAAGATCATGCAAATTACAGCATTTAAAGCGGTTTTGGCGCGAAGAATAACATAAGAGGGTGCGACGATGTAGGGGTTATTGACCAGGAGCGAGGGGATATGTGATATATTCCCCTCGTGGCGTACCCGAGGGCGTAGTCCGAGGGAACGCCACGAGGGGAATATATCACATTTCCCCGAGGGACTGCTCAATAACATGCTTATTTTCCACCTTGTGAGGTTTTCTAAAACAAAGAAACTATTAATTTTTCGGAGAGTAACATTCCGTTCAATTCAAATGCAAAAAAGCATGATTCCGCAAGGCCGCATTAGGGTTTTCCGATTTAGCGGAAACGGAAAGACTTTTTCCGCCTTGCTAGCTAATTGACGATAAAAATGTGGTGTTGGGTCATTTTGCACAATACATTTTCAGTTATTCACTGTCTATTTTCTGTTGAGATATTTGACAAGAGAGAAGACTTTCTAAAGCAAATACAATAGGTTGTCGCAATTTCAAAACAATTCAGTAAAGCCCACAAACCTAACAGATCGATAATACGTCACGTGCACTGACTTTATATCTGATGAAAACATTCATATAAACTAGCAGTAATCACAGCTTATGGAGACGCGTTCGAAGGAATTTCCGGCGGAAATGAGCCCCTGAAAAAAACGATAGGGGCGGTTATTTGGAAGACCGTCTACCAAAAAATCTCAGATTTTACTGCACATAAACCACAGGACAACCAACACGAAAATTAGGATTGCGTTCTTCGAACGCGATTAGTATGTGGTGTTTTATTAGATAGAAAGTCACTGCACCTGACGTATTAATAGTAATTATCAAAATCTCAACTGACACAACAAATGGTGACTGAATCTTTAATATTCTTTCAACAAACTTTGAACTTCACATGTGCCGCATCTAATGCAAATGAGAAAACTCCGTTGTTCTTGCTCATTTACATTAGATTCGGCACATGTGAAGTTCAAAGTTTGAACCGGGCCTAATTCGATTGCATTACACAGTGGATTTACTTTTGCGTAAAATTAACGTTAATGTCCCTTTTCAGTAGTCATTGAACGGCAAATATCAACAAGGAACGTAACTAAACAAAAGTGAAGCGACTATAATGTAACCAGTATCCAAGTGTTGAATTTTTGCGTTCAGCTGAAACCACGTGAGTTCATCGCAGGAATTCTCTGTCGCTAAACAGCAAAAATCATACACCACTTACTAAGCGAGTTGTCTTTAGAATAGCTCTGTTTCGCAGGTTCCTCTTTTCATCTTCAGAATTTTCGGCTCTCAAAACGTACGACAACAACAAGCAATGTTGACCCCTTGAGCCAGAGCTCGTATGAGACAAAAGCTGTTTTTTTCGTATGCTAATTTCTTTCTTACGCAACGGATTTTTTCAATTTCTTTTGTTTTCAGCACGACATGCACGTGCTATGCTTCAACTTCCTGGCAATTTGCATACGGTACACATTTGTATACGAACACACAATGCTACTTCCTAGTGTTCCTACATGTACTCTGAATTCCATTGTGCCATTCTAACAAAGGAGACTTGAATAATCACATCCCGGTGAGGCTGAGCCTGCACGTAAAAGATTATTATCATGGTATTTTTCATTGTTTCTGGAGTGGGCTATTTTTTTTTCATGCGACTGTCCTTTCGACTCCGACGGAGTTGATTTAACCTTCATGCGTTCTTTTTTCTACGTCCACCTTGATTATCTTGCCCCGTGAGAACATTGTCAAGTACCAGACCACAGTTAGATAAAACCTTAGTAGCGCTCTCTCGAGAAAACAAGGCATCAGTTCCTAAACCGACAACTTATCCAGATTAAAATTATTATTTCTACAGTCAAAAAACTTTCGAAATGCCGACCGAGTATATGATAGAAATCTGCATCCCTGCAAAGCTCTGACTGCAACGAATTCTTCAGTATCCTCAGAGGTATTGAGATACCTAAGCCGCGAAACCGGGAACGGAAACAATACTACAAAATCATGATACAATTTTAAATTGCCTGCAGCCTAAAATGTCTAAAATGAAGTCAACATACAGCTATGCAAACTGTCAAGCAAAACAAAAACGGTACGTTTTTGAAATTAAAAATACCAGTACATTTAGCAGTGCCAGGTCAATCCTCGTGTGTTTGGCCTTGTTTACAAAAAGGTAACTCTAGCTGTCGAGAAAAAGCTACGCCGGGCTTACAGGTCTTTACAGGCAAATTCACCGCCAAAAATAACTTCAAGCATCACGCTTTAGTGAATGTGACGACACCTATAGAACGAATTGAATTTCATTGTAATAATATAATGGCTAATTGTATCACTTATATATCCGGAAAAAATCCTTCCGTTTCCGCGTTATTTCCGCTAAATCGGAAAACCCTATTGGGATCACGGCACATTACGAAGCGAGACGGTAACATGTTTTGCTTTTGCCAAATTTGCATTGAGCACGTTGCTTCGTTATGAATACAAGGAGAGAAAGAGAAGAAAATGTATGAACAGTACTCGTGGTCTCGCCATGGCCCAACTGCCCGCGTTCATCTTTCGAAGATCAATGGAGTGGTAGCGGTGAATTTTCCAAGGGAAAGCGGCAGAAACATATTCAGGTTCAAGCGTAAAACGAGGCGTCATACATTATTGAAGACCCGAAACCTGAATCGAGGTACGATACCATCGAATAATGTTATTAACATTTCGCTTTTTGGTCGCGACCGGCAAGTTAATTACGTAGGAATATGATTGATGAAGTTGTCGTTTTTTGTAAACAAAAAATATTGACCGATGCTAGAGCGTTTTCCTTGTTACGCCCTATTTTGTCTTCCCGTTTGTGTTATTCTATTATGAGAGAAATAAGTCGAGGGGACTAAGGCGAGGGGAATATGTCGAGGGGAATATGTTGAGGGGAATATGTTGAGGGGAATATATAATCCTTTGTTTTGCTATTGTTATCAGCTATTGTTTTCAGCCCCGCCTCTCCCCTGTTACAATCAAAGCCGCACCCAGCTTTTCAGACACTGTAATGACGGGGTAATGTGATATATTACCCTGAAAAGAACAAAGAAAACCGAGCTAGGTGGAAAATAATATAAGAATACTTTCGCACGAATGGAGTCTGATTGCACGTTGAGATTTGGCTTTAAGGTTCTTATAAAAAGCATTTCGTACACTAAGCAGTCAAACTTGTTTCTGCATTTCTTAAGCACTTTGAAACGCTTTAGCAGGCCCTGAGGCATTGTCCCGTGCATGTTCTTGTAGTGTTTGTGCACACCACCATCCAGCCTGTGTTTGTGAGCCGAAAAATTGAGCAAGAACTAAATGTGAAGGAAGCAAAGCCACCAATTGTAAATCAGCAGTGTGTTGTTTATGGTTTTCAATGTGACCTGTGTGATGCGGGTTTAATATGTAGGTTACACACGCGGACATTTACATAATCGTGTGAAAGGACATAAACAACAATCCTCCGCCATTGCCAAACACTACAAGAACATGGGACAATGCCTCAGGGCCTGCTAAAGCGTTTCAAAGTGCTTAAGAAGTTTGACTGCTTAGTGTACGAAATGCTTTTTATAAGAACTTTAAAGCCAAATCTCAACGTGCAATCAGACTCCATTCGTGCGAAAGTATTCTTATAATCTTCGCACCCTCTTATGTTATTCTTCGCGCCAAAACCGCTTTAAATGCTGTAATTTGCATGATCTTTTTATATTTTCCTTGATTGGTTTTTACAGTTTTATACATTAAATTAAATTGTAAAATTTATTAATAATTCATAAGGGTACTGACAAATAAATTTAATGAGCCATTCCAATCACATGATTACCTTCCAGATGCAACTCACTGGTGGTTGTATCTAATCTACATTCCAGATACAACTCACTAGTGGTTGTATCTAATTTACATGTGAATGCGAATTTCACAAGTTGTTTACTACATTCGCGTCCGCGTCTTCGGCTCGTAATTGTATAGGCCGATACAACATTCCAGCTCATGTAGTAAACATTACTTATCATTTTGCTGGTGAATGTTGGTAAAAAACAACATGCTTCGATAGGCTAAATTCATGGCAGGATCCTTTCGTATGTCCAACGGCATTATGGCGGATGTTATTGTCCGGGAAATACGTTAGCTAAGAAAACGATTAAATGTAGTTGAGATGTATTTGTATTAACCTCTTTAGGTCCATTGGAATTAATAAAACTGACGCATGCACATACGGCTACAACTTACTGAAATAAATAAGGAAGTTAAGGACGTAGAAACCTGAGCAACATTCAATGCTAGGTTTTTCCAAATTTAAATCTCCTCTCAGGCAAATTGTTTAACTTACTATATTTGTTTTTATAATCATGCTATTTAATGTACAATTACAGTGCACAAAGTTACACTGATGAGGTTTAAAAAAAACAACAGTCCGTGAAAGGACACTTACTCACTGTTTTATTCCAAAACATCAACATGAAAAGAAAAAATAAGACAACAATGAAGTTAATATTATATAGTACTTTTTGCAAATAACAGTGAAAACAAACTTTTCAGATTTACGAGGCACCGACTATTTCAACTTAATAAAAATTCATTAGGCGCATTAATGCCGACATCGGCTGCCATGTTTTTCTCTTCAGTCACCACGAGAACACCCAGACCTGGTACGTTCTAAAAATTACATTTTCATCTGAATACGGTATGTATGGAAAATATACTTTCTCACTGCACGATTTCTTGCTTGTTAGATAATTTGCGCATTTTTCATGTTTTTGGTTCTTGCCGTTTTGGTATGTTTTTTTTTTGTTTCAACTTTGATGTTCTTATAAATCTTAATTTCATTAGCGTTGTTCAGTATTTACATTTTGTAAGTTTTCAAGCACAACTTATCTGGTCTTTATAACCGTTTTGCACGGTAATATTGGCTGAGAGCCTTTACGGTACTTCATCAATATATTTTTTTATAAAAATACTTTATTGTGAGCTTTGGGAAATTGCTCAACAATGAAATAAAGAAAAATAAATGAAAACCTTCGCCGGGAACCTGATACCGACGCGTATGAGATGAGGAAGTAATACAAGTCAGTGGGCCAAGTAACCGTGCGCACGAAAGCCTGAAAAATCTTGAATATACTTTTGAGAATCTGTAGTGAAATATACTGTCTCCAATCGGTGGAGTGGTTCCCGTAAAATAGAATATGGTGTAATACTCTCTAAATAGTTTGCTTTCTTTGGTCTGTGTTGGTGTAATGTAGGCAATGATCATCACACTTTGCTTCACTAGTTAAGTAAAATCATTCTATATATGAGTTTGTTTGAAGTTAATTATTTGGCAACCTCCTTTCCAAAGCCAGATGGGAGGTTACATAGGCATCTCATGACAAGATGACAAGCAATCGTAATACATTCCCACTGGAGCCCCCACTCCCAAACACCCCAAGCTAGAATGAGTTATGGGAAGAAGCGAGCCCGGAGGCGAAAGGGAGCGGGAGCTCAGAAATGAAAGAACACGTCTAGTCATCGCTGCGGGGAGGAGGGAGGGCCGCCAAGCGGACGTCTGGGGGCCGTTAGAACGAAGAGAGGAATAAACCGGATAACGACGGCCTATTTATGCAAAACCACCTAATATATGCATAACACCACCCCCTACTGGCTCACGGATGCACGGGTGTAGAAACAATAGAATTCTAGCGGATTTGGGAGTGTTTGTGCGTGATGGCACCAGTGAGAATAGTAATACATTCCCACTGGAGCCCCCACTCCCAAACACCCCAAGCTAGAATGAGTTATGGGAAGAAGCGAGCCCTACGGCGGCCGCTTCCGGATAACTCAATAAATAACAGAATGATAAACCATGGGCAAAACCGTGGGAAAAAAACGTATCTCTCCCCACAACTCAAAATTCCTAACCTTACTCCTGACTTTTAGCCGCATGAGTTACAGGAAGGCAGGCCTGAAATTCTTAAGTTCATTAAAAGCCTTATGCGAGGACGCCACAGTCTAGGAGGGGAAGAACCGTAGTAGGCGAAGGGACCGGGCCTGCTACACGGTGCTTTTCCCCTTTTCAATTACACCACCGGATGGTATGCATGGAAACTGCGCCCGGATTGAAGTCACAGCGAGGCCTTTTACATGGAGAGGCCCAATGGAGCAAAATGGAGAGGCCCAAAGGAGCAAAACGACGAAGGACTAGTAAGCAAAAGGAAAGGGGAAAAGCTAACCGCGAAGCAGCCCCGAAATACCCCGTCCAGGGACAGAGCAATTAAGGGTATTAGATAACCCCATCGAAGACATACTAAGCGGTAGCTTTAATACAAAAACGTGAAACTAAAGATTTGACACACGGACGGAGAAAACTAAAGGTTACCCTACGCACACAGATGGAAAATTGTAAGGCTGAAAAACTGAAAGTTTAGTGATCACACAGGGTAAATAATTGTAACAGAGACTTGTCACGCAGACAGGAAATAGAAAGTTTTGTAGTCACACAGAATGAAAATTGTCACAGCGACTTGTCACACAGACTGAAAAAATGGAAGTTTTGAAGTCACGCAGGGTGAATAATAGTCACACAGACTTGTGACACTCAGACAAGAAAATGAAAATTTCTGTAGTCACACAGGCTGAAAAAATCGAGACTTGCAACCCAGATTTTGTCACGCAGACTGAAAATTGAAAGTTTTGTAGTCACACGGACTTAATCACACAGACTGGAAATCGAAAGTTTTGTAGTCACACAGACTGAATAGTAGTCACACACAGACTGAAAATTTAAAGTTTTGTAGTCACACAAACTAAATAATAGTCACACACAGACTGAAGACTTGCAAGTTTTGTAGTCACACAGACTAAATAGTCACACACAGATTGAAAATTGAAAGTTTTGTAGTCACAGACTGAATAATAGACACACAGACTGAAAATTTGCAAGTTTTGTAGCCGCACAGACTGAATAATAGTCACACAGACTAAAAATGAAAAGTTTTGTAGTCACACAGACTGAATAATAGTCACACAGACTGAAAATTGAACGTTTTGTAGTCACACAGGCTGAATAATAGTCACACACTGAAAATTGAAAGTCTTGTAGTCACACAGACTGAAAAATAGTCACACAGACTGAAAATTGAAAGTTTTGTAGTCACACAGACTGAATAATAGTCACACAGACTGAAAAATTGAACGTTTTGTAGTCACACAGACTGAATAATAGTCACAGACTGAAAATTGAACGTTTTGTAGTCACACAGACTGAATGATAGTCACACAGACTGAAAATGAAAAGTTTTGTAGTCACACGGACTGAATAATAGTCACACAGACTGAAAATTGAACGTTTGTAGTCACACAGACTGAAAAATAGTCACAGACTGAAAATTGAAAGTTTTGTAGTCACACAGACTGAAAAATAGTCACACAGACTGAAAATTGAAAGTTTGTAGTCACACAGAGTGAATGATAGTCACACAGACTGAAAATGAAAAGTTTTGTAGTCACACAGACTGAAAAATAATCACGCAGACTGAAAATTGAAGGTTTTGTGGTCACACAGACCGAAAAATCGCCACACAGACTGAAAATAAAAAGTTTTGTAATCACACGGACGGAAAAATGATCACGCCGAATGAGAAAGCCAAAACCAACTAACATAGACGCGGAGCGGAAAACATACCGCGCACGTGGCGACTAAGAGAACCATGAATTGTAAAATAAACTAACAAACCCCGCACCAAAGGACACAAAAGCGGGAAGGGGAAACCGAACCACACCGGGGAAATACAAACAACTAGAGAAAAAACCAACCTCTGGAGCCACAACTGGTATAGCGTCGGCGGGAGCAGCGTCCGGAGCAACATTACGAGCAACAGGAGCAGGAAGAGCCGGGAACCGGTAGTGCTGGTTGTTCGGCCGCTGGAGCCGCCTGTAAAGGATTAACTTGAACTGCAGAGGCTGCAGCAACAGCGCCCGCAACAGGGTTCTGAGTAACTTGCTCCGGCATAGAAACTAGAAATACGAAGGCGCAGCGATGACTAGAAAAAGAAACAAACGCCAAGCGGACGTCTGGGGGCCGTTCGAACGAAGAGAGGAATAAACCGGATAACGACGGCCTATTTATGCAAAACCACCTAATATATGCATAACACCACCCCCTACTGGCTCACGGATGCACGGGTGTAGAAACAATAGAATTCTAGCGGATTTGGGAGTGTTTGTGCGTGATGGCACCAGTGAGAATACAGGTCTGATTGTTGACAAAGGAATCAACAAGCAGGAGATAAATTACCAAAATCCGCGCCCTATTTCGCGCCACTTAATTCCAATTCAAGGAATAGCCGGTTTGTGATGTCGCGGGCTCGACAGCGACAATAGGGAGCTTACGTAACCACGACGGCGACGTTTCCCTTGGCGTTGCCGTCGCCGTTGCGTAAGCTCCCTAATAATAAGAAGAACACGGTGGATTATGGAGAAAAGAAAAAAAAGCCTAACGGTGAAAAAGACTGTTGAAAAAGCTAATACATGTTCAGAATGTTTACCGTGCAATTTTTACGTAACAAACAAACAATGACATACAGCAGGAGAAAAAGGGCAAAGGGCAATAGCAGAAGAGAAAGAACATCGAAGATTCAAAGAAATGACAACCGAAGATTCCATCATGATCAAACCCAAACGAATGAGTCTTCGATCGAACAATTCCTTGACTGACATGTTTTTATATTGTTTTCACAGCGGTTTTTTGCGAAATAAAATCGGAGCGAATTGTGAAAACCTCAGTCATGACTAAGATGTGCTTAAACTAACTAGTAAGAAAATTTGCATAGCTTCATAAAAACAACAATTATCTCTTTTTAAACTGGGATAAATAGACTACTATCCGTGAAAAATACAGAATTGCAATAAAACAACAAACACTGCTGATGGAACCGGCATAAGCTTCCACAAAAAATAGCTCATCAAAAACAAACTAATAGAAAAAAAATGCGAAAAGCCGAAATGAAATGACTTTAGATGGAAACCTGTTTGAAGCAGGCGATCATAAGGCTGTGTCGAAAATGCGGGGTAAGGGATGAAAAAATATCAAATCAAATCAGTAAGAGAGTAAATGTAAATATAAATGAATAAAATACCTAAACAAGAGCTAATTTTAAAGATAAGGAAAAGCCTCATTTCCATACTATCGGGACGAAATGTAAGGAGCGCGTATAGGGAGGTGTTGCTTAAAGGAGGGGAAAGACTTGTCTTCATACCATGGGGACGAAACATAAATAACATGTAGAAAGGTAGGGCTAAACTCGCGCACTCAAATCCCTTTCCTTGTATCCTTGCGCTTAGCTCTAGTGTCTGCTATACAGGGTACTTCACAACTGACAAAACAACACTTTTGTGTCTTCAATCGAAAATCAAACATTTTTTGGCAGAAAGCGCCATTTTCGTTTATTTTAAGGAAAGCACTTCTCCTTAGACAGAGACGGGATAAATGAAATTTTACATAACCGGAACAGTGCTAGCCGTGAGTGAATGTTTTCGTTTTGTATTTATCGAAGGAGGATGTAATTGATTAATTTTATTTATTTACTGTAATTAATCGCTGCACACTGCCACTCGACACAGATTTTCCTTAAGAAGTTTTTTTGCTATTCTGCGATATGGCGATGTTTTAAAAATGGCTTCGGTTTACAGATTGTTTTTGTTACGGTTCTGAGTATGTTTCGATGGCTTCCTTTTTAGTTGAAGGTGGAGTTGTCATTTAGAATGAATAAAATCTTTGGTAAGCAAGCCAGACTCACAGTGGAAATTTGTTTTACTAATTTAAAGATTCTATTTTTTTTATCCTGCACTCCGTACATTCCACCCCGTACCCCGAATTTTCTGTTAAAATGTTTTACTCGTGTGGCATCTGAGTGAAAACAAATAAACGCGTAGCATTTATTTATTTAATTAATTATTAACTAACCTGTTTTCCATGAATGCCGTGTCTCTAATTTATAAAATTAAGATTCACTAATCTCTTAAATAGATTGGGCGATTTTGTCTCCCTAGGATTACAGCGTAGGCTGTTCCAGAGAGCTGCACCGCTATAGCTAAAGCTATTTTTAGCATCGGTGAAAAATCCACAAAATGATATCGCTAAAACTGGAGGACATTAAAAGAGGTCCAAATAAACAAAGTTCAGAAAACACTCACATGATCTTAAGACCAAAGTCTGTTGCGTCCGTCAAGAGAGAAACCGGTATCGATGTCATTTAGTGATTAGCCTATCATCTGCACAGAGAGCATGTTAGTCGGTAATTTACTACAAAAACTAGAGTTAGCCAATTTCCTTTTCGTTGCGAATAACATTGCCACAATGGGTAGCTGTTGTAGAACTATGGAAGGAAACGCGAATTCAGGTAATCGTGAGAACACTAAGTAGTTTTAGAAACTCGGGATGCGATGGTTCTACGACGCGGCCGTTGTTGTTGAAAGACCGTGACTAGAATGCTGTTCTACTCACGCGAAAGCAACACTTGTAAACTGATTAAATTATAAGAATATTTTAGCAGAACAACATTTGTGCAAAAAAGAATATTTGAGTACACCAACAAAAACAAAAAACAGCGAATACAAGTGTGACCAAAAAGTAGCCAATCAGAACACTCCATTTAGAATGGAGTATTAATTGCTTGCCATATAATTAATACATGTTTTATAACACCTATTATATATATATATATATATATATATATATATATATATATATATATATATATATATATATATATATATATATATAGATTTTTTTTTACCTTTTCGTTAGCGTTTCTTTGCTTGCGTTTCGTAAGTGTTTTCCGCATAAAGTTAAGACTTTTAAACCTTTTCTTTTTGTGTGGAAAATGTTTTTTTCTTTTTCCACATACTTTTGCCAGTCGCACTAAGTGTACAGCTGTAGTTCTAGGTTTTGTTCATTTCCTTTTCGCTGTTCCGGCCACTACGCGTTTTGGTCAGTTAATTGGTCAGTTATCGTACAGGGGCATCCAACGAACAATCTTTGGTAAAATGTGTTATTTTGCTCAAATAAATTAAAATAAATGATATAAAAGCATTTCCAGGTGTTCTTCTACATTCCATTATCAAGGAAAATATAAAAAGATCATGCAAATTACAGCATTTAAAGCGGTTTTGAATAACATAAGAGAAATGCTTTTTATAAGAACTTTAAAGCCAAATTTCTTCTACATTGCTGGGAAAAATATATCTCTTCCTTTTTCCCAGCATAACACATAGGGAAATTCCTAGCCAGCTGGATAAAAAAATGTCTGTTTCCCAGCCAGCAATTAAAAAAATGAATAAATGAAAAAAACAATAATAATAAGTTACCAAAAGGGGCTTGGGAACTAATGAAACATTAATGGTAAAATATTTGAAGCTTTTTGTTTATTGTTTTGTACATTTACTGCCGTCTCGAACTCAAACCTGTTCGGGTATCTCTAAGTACTGCTAAATTTGTTGCTACGAAGCTGAACCCTTTTAAGCCCCAAAGTGTCCTCCAATTTTCTTCGATCCAGTCTCTTTTCGATCTGCTCAAGTTAACCAGCACAGTTTGTTCTTGCGACTCCTTTCTCAAGTCAACCAGCGCAAAAATGGTAATTAAAAAAATATGTACAGAATATTTTGCCAGCCAGCATGAATTTCGCTGGGGAACAGATAAAGTGAGGAACAGATTCGTTGGGTGCCCCTGATCGTAGTCGTAAGTGATCAACTATTGTCTTCGTTTTATCGTTATTTGTGTTTTACTTATTGTGCTCTTATTACGGTAATTTCATTTTTGTTTTTCATTCCAGCTGAAATATTGTTGGAATTTCCGTCTATCCATAAGCTACTTCTTTGATCGCATGGTGTGAAAAGGGTTCTTTTAAATTGTCTATTAGTTGTTAATTGTTATACAGTTTTGAGGAGGGGCAAAACTTAATGATTAATTAACAAGCAGACTTGAGGCTAAGTGCGTTTGAAGTGTACTTTGATTTTTGTCGGAAACAAAGGTGTTCATACTAACATATAGCACTACTGGTACTGTACTGTACCGCTCTTATTTTACACTCTTCAGTTTCCAATTTCTCCAATCTGCATTTTATTGGCAATTCATCTTCCTTTGACAAATGGTCGTGATATTTTGTGAACTTGAAAAGCTGGTTCCCATCGTCAGTTTTCGTGTGGATTGTTGGCAGGAGCCGGAAAAACACATTGTCGACGTAAAATTTCAAAGAATGACACGGCATCGGCCGAAAGGATCGTCGGGAGTCCAGAATGTTGTAGCAGATGGTTTTTCGGCAGGTTGTTGTCAAACAAGAAGGAAAATGCTAATATCACCGGTTAATTAAAAAGGACGAAAAGGGCATTTTTCGGAACACGGAATCCAAGTGTGTTACACTTATCTTCGAATATAATTGAGATAATCTCATCTGACGGTAAGTTCGGAGTCCTCTAAAACGCCACAT
Organism: Cladopsammia gracilis; assembly: GCA_022457155.1. Classification (NCBI taxonomy): domain Eukaryota; kingdom Metazoa; phylum Cnidaria; class Anthozoa; order Scleractinia; family Dendrophylliidae; genus Cladopsammia; species Cladopsammia gracilis. Next base: position 1,047,211 of record JAJGOT010000059.1, on the reverse strand, counting down.
GAAAGTTGAAACGCAATCAAGCTAAAATTAAAATTAAATGCGAAGCAACATATGTTTACCGCGGCGATTTCGATAGTCACGAAACGCTTTTCCCATTTCTATAATAAGATGTACAATCGATTGCCGAATTTCAAGGAGTTACCACTGAATGAATTGATTATAAAATATTGATGAACTCCGAAGATTATTTTATTAACACGAAGCTGTTAAAGTTCATTTCTTCCTGTTTTGATCAGCAAAGCAAATTGTTATCAGTTCAGTCTAGTATGATTTAATTCATTGAAATCTGTTTATTACGATCATTTTTGTTTGTTTGTTAACTTTCTATATAATCTTACGCTTTCGCAATACTGTTACGATTTCTAGTCATGTAAATAAAGCTTGTTGTTGTTGTTGTATTTGGTCGATTCAGACACTAATAAAAGTAAATAGATAAGTATACGTTGATTTTAGAATGAATAAGGTTTTCACCCTATACTCGAGGACGCATTTCGGCACGTCAATTTTTTTGCGTAACGTAACTACATATCGGCCACTGAAGATCACTGAAATGTGGAAAGGCACACGTTCACCGTATGTACTCAAGTGCCCTTCATGATCAAGTGCCCAAAGTAAAACCAGAAGCGGGGTTGTAATTCAATGAACAAAAATCTGACAAGCAATGCAACAATAACAGAGGTGCTATTGAAAGTGTATTAAATGAAAGTGAAAAGACACTTACGCACTGTTATATCCACGTGGAAAAGAGAAAGAGAAAATAAATTAGTAAGAATAATATGTCTTATAACCACTTTGATTATAAAAGTGATGTTTTTTTGCTAAACAAAAAAAAAAGCAAAATACCATACTGAAAACTCTACTTTTGCTGACCTTTTTCCTTTTACTTAGGCTTAACTTTAATTTATTTGTTGCATTGCCTTTGGGAGGAGTTAGAAAATTACACGGCATGTTACATCATTTCATGAACAATTTATTTTGTGTCTTTATAATCTTGTCATTTAATGTACCCATTATGCAACTGCGACAGTTATGATCGAAATCAGTTAAATCCAACGTGTGAGATAAACGAAAGTGAAGACACTTACATTCTGAATTGTTCGTAAAGTCCATATGGAAAAGAAAAAGAGGAAATGACTGAGCATTGAAAGGTTTATAATTTGACTAGAAAGGCGATTCATGCTTAAAAAGCCCACTCGTCGTAAGTATTATTTCCACTGACATTTAAGGTTTTGTATGCTACACACAAGTTAAGAATAGGTTAATTACACAAATACACAGATCAGGTCAGCCAAGAACAGTGAAGAACGTACACAGTTGAAATCAGATAAAAACATTTTGCATTGTGTAAAAGGAGAAAGACACTTACCCTCTGGTTTGTCGATAAGTAGTCCGTATCCAAAAGAAAAAAAAACCCAACATGTTATATTAATTAATAGACCTTTTTACCGATAGGGCAGCCATATTGATTTTGTCCTCTGTGCATCCCATAATGACCATTGAAATTAATGTATTCCTTTCACTCAGTTAGCAATTTTAGATTTAATGATCATTATGGGAAACCCACGGGGCAAAATCAATGTAGCTGTCGTATCGGTTAAAAAGTTTATCAAACTGTAATAATTTGTTTACGGGACAAAATCAGATGCAATAGTAACTAGTTCTACTGATCTTTCACTTTCTTGTGCTAAACACTGCCTCGCGAAGAGCAGGAAATCAGGATCAAGGGGAAGTTGATAAAAGGATGCAAATTACGCGCACCTTCTTCAGTACATTCCGTCCCCCAACTCTACTGTATGCTCACCGCTGTACATGTATGCTCACAAAGAGCGACACGTTGTAACCAGACAGTGCCATACAGTAATTTTGTAACGTTATACTATCCAAGTTAGTTATTTTATAGGATAAGTGATGTGTGCTTTGGATAACACTTACCGCCTTGTTTGTTCCAAAGACACAGGCAAAAAGAAAGAAAGGAGAGAAACCCAATTATGAGAAGTGGTGTATTTTTCTAAATTATCTATTCTGTGGGTTAATAGGGGCGGATTTAGAGGAGGGGCCGAGGGGGGCGCGGCCCTCCCTTTTGTCGGGGATTATTTTTTAAACAACGTCTATCGGATGGTATTTTGAGATGGATGACTCTTAGTTTATTTATAGCTCCCATACCTTTCCGGTTACTTGAATTTCGTTTGTCAAAAAAGTAAAAAAAAAAGTTCGAGTTGATTCAAGTCATGTTTGACCACAAATACATTTGTATTTTATTAAATATTTCAACATTGCTTGTTCAATATGGGATCCTGGCATTTGCCGTAAGACCACTTGCCGGGAACATTAATTTCACCAAACATTTTAGTTTATAATTCTTACGTAGCTTTTGCAAGGTACGTGAAAGAAATTCGAATCGAGGAAATTATATCGGTGCCGGCAATTGTACATTCGTTTTGGAACAAGGCCACTCTTTTAAATTGCAACCAGTCTGCTTGAAGCGGCAATTTTTGCTGTGTGTAGCTGATAAAAGTACGTAACTATGTTGGATAAATCTGGCCATATGGGTTGACATGGTTGATGTCAGTGAATCTAATCAAAACCGCCTTCTGACGCCAGCTTTCGGATATTCTTTTGTACCCGGTATAACTCCAACGACTATACAGATTATCACATGGCTGTAAAAAAGGTTAGGGGGTGGGGGTAGTGGTATACCAATACACCCGAAAAAAACTACCCCAAATACCCAGCAATATGTCCACCAATATACCGAAAAGTGAAATAAGCACAGTAGTATATAGCCTGCTGCAGGTGTTGAGATAGTGGGGAGAGACGCCAAGGGAAAAAATGCGAATGGCGAAAAAGGCGACCTATCACCTCCTCCGTGAGCACTCGCCTATCCTGTGCTCCGTGCTATCTGAACTTATGGAACAAGCTAATTACTATACCGTATACTCAAAATTAGTAGTACCCTAATATTTCAGATATGAAAGATACCCTACTATTTAATTTGAAAAACCTCTGTATACCGCGTATACCCCAAAACTCTGACCGTAAATTCTGAATGATAACAATGTGCTTGTTTCGAATAAAGGAGTTAAGGTGTTGAATTAAAGCGAAATGCACTTACATCCTGATTTATCCGCAAAAGTCCACACAGAAAGGCAAATGGTAAAATACAGTATAATGATTAGTATATTTTATAAATTTAATAATTACTTTTAATTTACCAGGGGCCGTATTCATTAAAGCAAACTAAGTCATAAGAGCATACACATATCATGTTGGATATCAGTGTTAATTTTTCTCAGGTACACCTAGCGGTATTGATTCTAATACATCGTTTTCACTTGCAAAGATACTTATTTTCTTCTTTATACAATTATTCCGCAACAACACTGCGTATTCAATTGTGATCAAAACTGGAATCTCCTTTTGTATAAAGAAGCAGCCATATTATATCATGAAACGCCACCAGTAGCTACCAGCGCTCAACAATGGACTGAGATGGCGACTCCTAGATAAAAGTCACGGGGGTGATCGTCGTATCGAAGTTAAAATTTGTGTTTTGGTACCAGCAAGGGCGCTGGCAGGTACTTTTTAGAAAGAACTGGTACCTCCTAGGGGTAAAAATCAATGAGAGCCACACCCACAAAGCGGGTTTCTGGTACCTCCTAGGGGTAAAAATCAATGAGAGCCACACCCACAAAGCGGGTTTCTGGTACCTCCTAGGGGTAAAAATCAATGAGAGCCACACCCACAAAGCGGGTTTCTGGTACCTCCTAGGGGTAAAAATCAATGAGAGTCACACCCACAAAGCGGGTTTCTGGTACCTCCTAGGGGTAAAAATCAATAAGAGCCACACCCACAAAGCGGGTTTCTGGTACCTCTTAGGGGTAAAAATCATTGAGAGCCACACCTACAAAGCGGGTTTCTCAGTGGTACCTCCTAGGGGTAAAAATCAATAAGAGCCACACCCACAAAGCGGGTTTCTGGTACCTCCTAGGGTTAAAAATCAATGAGAGCCACACTCACAAAGCGGGTTGCTGGTACCTCCTAGGGGTAAAAATCAATGAGAGCCACACCCACAAAGCGGGTTTCTGGTACCTCCTAGGGGTAAAAATCAATGAGAGCCACACCCACAAAGCGGGTTTCTGGTACCTTTTAAGGGTTCCTCTTAAAATTTCCGACGATCACACCCGTCAATGTTACATAGGAATCACCCGCTGGGATGTAGTGCAGGGTCAAATGGTTAAAAAAAAAATAGAATAATCATGCATTTGTTCCCGGAGACAAACGTGGACCAATATGATAGTAGCAGTAATCACAGATTATGGAGATGCGTTCGAAGGAATTTCCGGCGGAAATGAGCCCCTGAAAAAAAAAAACAATAGGGGCGGCCATTTGGAAAAATCTCAAATTTTACTGCACATAAACCACAGGACAACCAACACGAAATTCGAACGCGATAAATGCGAGACAAATGTGATATTTGTCCAGTTGAAACGCAGATAAACAAGTTCAAATACAGACAAATATGTTCAAGTACAGACAAATATATTCAAATTATAGATGAACACGTTCAAAGGAAACATTTGAGAGGACAAAGTGGAGCAAATTTTATCTTTGTCAGGGATGTCCAATATCCACCACCCTTTAAGTCCAGGTATAAAAATGTGCGTAGCATTCGTTTTCACAAAGGGCTGTTTCTGCCATATTGAAAAAAACACTAGTTTACACCATATCTTGAGATGTGTCCCAGGAAATTTATTATTATTTTATATAATAAATAGTGTCAATAACTGGCTAGGTAGCTGTAGTATTATCGTGTTCATTCTTACAATTACCAGTACATGTAAGTTTAACACACATGAAAATTCACTTTGGTAACTATTTTTGCTTTATTTTTTATTTAATTTTAAGATAACAATAATATTCTCCTAGCATTAAAAGTTCACTAGGAAGCAAATGACAGTTTTAAACTGGGGTCCTAGCTGTTTCATTGTAATTGCAGTTCACCAAACTTGCACTTGTCAAAATTAAGTGACAGTATGGAAACTATTACAAAGTAATCTGCATATTAGCCTTCCTTTTTTAAAACTACTTTTTCCTTGAATATTAAAGTGTCCCTATTCAACCTGAATTTGACTGCAACAGTCAGTTATTCCTTTGCTCAAGGGAAGCTTGAAATGCTGACACACACATGGAGTGGTGCAAAACACCTATACTCACGTGCAAGCTATCCTAGCACGAGGTGTGGGAAAAAACAGTCTTGCTTTCTGTATTCAGACTCCCCCTCCAGACCCTTTTGGCTTAATTCTAAGCTTTCGTCTATTTTTTTGGTGGACTCAAACAAAAATACAGGCTGTTGTGCAGTCTAAACGTGAATAAAACAGCTTGAATTCTACATTTACATGTATACAATATATACATTACTTGGTGGTCAAATTAAAGAACTGGCCTGGCTGCTTTTTAGGGGAGGGGTGGTGGTCTTTATGGTAGATTTTGTGACACTAAGGGGGTGCACATGCCACATGTAAGTCGAGGTGGGCCTAAAACATTCACAGGCAGGGACAGTTATTTTAAAAATTTACTTACATGTACACCGCGGATTAAAACAATAATAATGGAATGCATCTGTTGTAAGGTTGTCTTTTTAAGTATCAAATGTCTTTCTAGAATCTGTGTTAAGCTTTAATTTCTTCTTGCTGTTTACAGTAAACATTGGGGTTGTCAATATTGACCCCTTTATAGACCGCGGTTTTCGAGCGCAGTTTTGTTAAACCATCTTAACTTTGTCTACATAACCGGCCCTCAGGGTTCTCTATATTACTCAGTGCAGCAAGTAAAAATGACTTCTGAAGAGGTACATGTAATACCAGAAACCCATAAATTTTTTGTTTAGTACCATATTTGGAAACCCCTTGGTCCAGGGAGATTGGAAGCAAGTTGTTCTAGCGAATTGATTGGTTAATATTTTAATCTTGATTTTCCAAATATGGCTGTAACAACTTCTTAGCAAGTTGAATAATCGTAAGCTTGTTTTGAAGCGTACAAGAGACAGTTGCACGTTTCAACCCACTAATGGGTTTCTGGTAATACTACATGTAAAGACATGTACATGTAGCAACTATTCTTGGTTTTCACTTACGTCATATCAAAATTCAGAAGCATTAAACAATAGATTTCGAGTCCAAAATGTTTATGGAATTGTAGAGAGTTTAAAACTAGACATTCTGGCCAAATTTTGAAGCGCCAAAGCATTTCGTTCAAGTGTTATAGGCGAATGAGTATTAGACATTTTTAGTAAGAAATGTATGGAGCGGCCATCCTTGTGCCCTACTCAGGGGCACAAAGATGGCGGCCAAAAATTCATTCAAAGTCTTAATTACACCAAAAATCAAATCCAAAAATATTGTATTTGCTATAAGCTCCATTAACTCGGCTTATAAGCACTTACAATGCAAATAATAACTTTCAGCTGATTCAATTTTGTTTATTTTCACAGCTTATCTGAAATAGCGTGACGAATTGTGTGGCACATTTAAAACCTTTGTAAAACATCGTAAAAACCTAAACTTTTTGTAAAAAATTAATTATACTTGTATCCACATACCATGTTAGAAACAGCTTTGTAGGATGTATACTTTAGACTTTTTAATTCTTATGACGTCATGTGAAAACCAAGAATAGTGAAAAATTCATTATCAACTGAGTTGATAAGGTATCTTGGCCACCATAAAGAGATTTAAAATCTGATGTCTCAAGTGCGTGGTGCTCAGTGTGATTCACTCTCATGGTTGGTTATCACCAACCTCGTCCCCAGGGTATCTTTTCTTCCCGTCCCCTGTAGGGAAGAGGAGGACCCTGGGAACGAGGTTGGTTCAAAACGTCAGCTTTTGAATTCCTTTACAGTGGCAAATTTACCTTATCAATTCAGTTGACATGAAATTTGGCCTTTCACTTTCCTAACAATGCAGCACCATGCACCAGCAAAATGGTGTCTAAAGTCAAGGTAAAGCCTGGTTCACACATACGACATAAGCATAAGGTTGCTCACACTTGTGATGTAAACACAAGAAAAGTGACATACACAAGCACATTGGGCTTCGGACTTACATGTATGATTTAGGGAGGAATGGGACTAGTTGTGTTTTTAAAATGGCAGACGAAGCTTAGCTGTTTTTAAAAAATGAAATTGTATTCAGTTAAATCATGCAAGCATACCACTCTCGATGACAACTGCTTGCTTTGTATTTTCGTCTTTAAAATCTCCTGACAATTTGTCGTATTATAGACAGGGAAAATTGCGGACTGCCTTAGCGAGTTTCTCATAAAATTCTGTGTTTGAATATGATGTTGAAGACGACGAAGAAGAAGAAGCCATCTTGGAACTGCTAGTTACACCAAGACTGGATTCTATTTTCAGGTGAATTTCCGCTTACATCGGATACTGCTGTTTCATTATGCTTATGTTGTCCGGTTCACATTTACGATAACGTGACATAAGCATAAGCATAATAAAATGGAAATGTCTCCATTTTCTTGTGCTTATGCTTATGCTTACATGTATGCTTATGTCGTATGTGTGAACCAGGCTTAAGTGATGTCATTGATGTTCCAAACAGTAACAAATACATAAACAGTGAAAAACCTGTATTAAGCAGTTACCCTTGGAGACAGGTAATTGACAAGCCTACTCTGAGGGAATTCACGAAAAGAAGATTTTGATGGGGTTGGTACAAAATGTGGACCACCCTTTCTGGACCCCTCTTTGTGACTCCCATCTGTACCCCTGCTCTTTTTCCTGTAAATGCACAGATGACTGTTTAAACCACTGACTCTTGAGAATTTTTACGTTTTTGAGTGATTTTCTGCATATAAACGAGCCATAGGATTTCGTGACTCCATATTTGGGATTACCATCGAAAGTGCTGCTGTTCTAAAACACTGAAGGATCAAGTTTACTGGAAACGTCATTCTGACGTTGTCATTTTGCTTCGTTAAATTGCAATAAAGGCTCAAATATGGACTATCTGCGATTTTTGGTAAGTTCACAGCCATTTTTCATCTTTAGTAGCTGCCTGATGAGCATCATTAAGCTTGAAGGTAGTTCAGAGTCCACTTTCTCAAGCGAGTGTACTTTGTTTACCAATTTGGCTTGTTGCTCGTTGAACTGGAAAAATGACCGCCACAAAACGAAGTAGCCTTGCATTGGGACTCGACTCTGGATGAATTTCTCGACCTACCACAGCATATTTTGGAAGTTGCGACCACTGAAGAACACAACGAGCGCGAAATTTTGGTGGTAGGTCGGAGTGGCTGTGCACTTTGTATAAATATGAAATGTGTGGGGAAAGGAACAAACACTGTCAAAAATTGTGGCTATTTCCCAGCATGCTGTGCGGTGATGTTGAAAATCGAGGCAAGGTCAGTATGCACTAGAATGAGAGGCTCCGGCCCGAGCAAGGAATAAGAGCAAAAATAATTCACTGCTAAGCTAGGACTAGGACTGAATTTGCTGTGAATGTCGACTTTTGGGTTTGCCACAATGATTTGAATAAAAAAACTAAAGGCAAAAACGTGATTTTTGTTGTTTTTCTATGACGTTAAAAACGGTCATTTTTGTTATTGTCCAAATTCAAATGCTGATATTCTGCAAAAATCGCTGACTTTTCACTGGCCTGCCAAGATCAGGGTTCGTACCTTTTTTCAGAAACAAATTTCCAGCACTTTTCCAGGACTCAGACAGATTTTTCCAGGACTCCCAAATGCACTTTAATTATTTTTCAGCTGTTGGAGCTTTCCATCCAGCTCCTCTTTAATGTCTTTCAAGGCTGCCATTTTATCTTAGCTTACAGATCTCCAGGACTTTCAAGGACTTGTAGTCATTTTTCAGGACTTTCCAGTCCTGGAAGATGCCAAAGTAAAATTCCAGGACTTTCCAGGACCCGTACGAACCCTGCAAGATTAGCTTTTGCTACCTGCAGGCCAGTATTGTAAATTGTATAATAATTGAAGGGCTGGGGGCATAACCAGCCTATGTTGCTTTTTGAGCGTTTTCATTTTTTTCCTTGCCCAGATTTGTCTAATTTTATCGTACAACGAATAATATCACAAACCCTTGTCGAATTTGCACTAATCCTAAGAAACTTAACTAATTTCACCTGAAAAAAGCGGAGTTCTAGCCTTCTAGTGCTTGTTTACATCCATAGCGTAATTTCAACGCCATTACAGCAGATTGGCCGTGAGAATATGCGACCGCAATACTCCTGACCCGCCGCGCCAACGACATGAACGAAAATACCGTTACGCGCGCTCGCTACGGCAAACACATCGTCTGTAGCGTGCGTATAAGCCAATATGTTTAAAGGCCCGTCCGGTGATTGAAGGACATCATTAAGTCTGGAAATCCGCAAGTCTCTAGCACCTCTCAAAGAAACGAGTCGTGTTTCTTGTCTTACCTTGTGTCTAAATCGCTATTTCACACTCGAGGTGAAAGGTGGACGAGACGAGCCGGCGGGAAAGTCTGGAATCACTTGAGATGAGAAAAGGGGCAGCGTTGTGAGTTGTGGGTCATTTCCCATCCCGTGCCGTAGTCGAAATGCCCGATATCCGAAGTGGTTCGAGACTTATAATATTTTACGTATTTCGTTTGGCGGACATTCTGTTTTCGTTTTCGCCATTGATATCCCGACCTGCTTTGCGACAGTGGCGGATAGGTCAGCTTTGTGTGGTCGCGCGGGAGATTGAAATACAGCTTTGGGCAGCTCAAAGTGAGTTCTTGCGGCCGGGTGAAATTCAGCAAGGCGGGCAAAGGCTGTGAGCCGGCAGCGGAGGACCGGGAGTGCTTCCTAAAGGAGGTCCGTAAGGATAAGGGAGATGACGCGAATCTAAGTGGCTGACTATTGGTGATAAAAATGAAGCGATTTTGAGGGAATGAACTTCGGGATTTATTTTTCTTGAGCGGGATTTAGCGGTACGGGCACAAACTTGGCCATCTGAAGTGAAAAATCAACGTAAAATCGAGAAATTCGGGTAAACCTTGGGATTCATTTTTAAAAGCGGGATTCAGCGGGAGACATGCAGATCTTTTTTTTTTTGCATATGTTTATTCTTGAAAGCGACGGAAAAAACAACAGAAAAAAAAATCTGAACAATGTTTTGCAACTAATTTTTACTTCACATGCCAAAAATGGACAAATTTCAGCGAGAAAAATAAAAAACGACCTCAAAAGCAACATAGGCTGGTTATGCCCCCGGCCCTTCAATTAACTAATAAAGATTTTTGTTGTTGTTGTTCATTGGGTATCTCAATTTGAGGGACTGTCTAGTCAATGCTCACAACTGCTAGTTAAAAGGCAATGTTCGCACAATTGAGAAAGTTGTAATTTTTTAAAGCAGTGGAGTCTTGTACGGGCGGTTTCGGGCGGTTCAGGTGTCAATGGGTTAATATTGAAATTTTCCTGAGACAGCTAAACTTCTCTGAACTCACATTGTAGGATGAAAACATGTAGAACTGTACCAATTATGTGTTTTATTGTATACCATGAAAATCCCTTGAGTGACTTTAGGCAAGTATGTAATACAAAGAAAAATCAAGTCATAGGTGGGATATGTCATCAGGATGGTATGGAATGAGAAAGCATTGCATAACTATTATTAATTTTTTTTATGCCATATACATGTACCTTTATAACTTTGGAACGACAAAGGCCTTCAAAGATTTCTGACAATTTTCCAGAAAATTTTGGATATTATTACAATGCTATTTGCAACTTTGTGATCATTAATTTCTAAATTTTCCTGACGTTTGCTGAAGATGTTAAAATTGTATCCAAAGGCAGCCACAAGTTGGCAGGATTCGGTGTTGAGTGGGCAGAAAAATGGGAATTTTTTTAACTTCCTACATTGATTTTTTTCTTTTTTTTTTTTTTCTTTTTTTTAAGAGTATATCCACATTAAATAAAGTATGTATGTATGTATGTATGTATGTATGTATGTACAACCTGTCATTTTAAGAAAAGAAAATTATCTAGCCAAAAAAGTAGGGGTCACCAACCATCTAAGCGAGTTAAATCTAAGCAAAGTTAATGCAATGGATACCAGCCCTTTGTGTGTTTACACAAATGTAGATTTCTGCCTTTCCACGTGCAGTAAGGATGCATGTCAACAAGTAGCGCGAACATCCTGTTGGGGATTTCAAAGACATATTACATATTACATGTACATGACTAAGCAGAGCATGTATAATTATTGCTAGTCATCACCACCCTCTTGGGAATTTGACATGAAGTGTGGACCCCAGGGTAGGGAGAATTGATGTTTTGGTGAAAATAAATGACATTATTATTACACTGTACATGTACATGTACATGTAGAGTTGTCATTGTTGAGTCATAAATGAAAGGGCTGATGTACTTTACCCAAAGTAAAATATTATTTAATCTCATTAACTTTGATCCATATTTTGGCTTACATGTACATGTAGGCCAAATAAATGTATACATGCAATTTACATGAAGTTGCTTTTAAACCAGTCTTGTAATTTTTTAGCCTATAAAATTATTAATTTTTGTTAAATAAATTGTAATATAGTCCTAAAACCCTTCGGGAGCAAAGATAAAAAAAAAATTACACACATTTTTTGTACTACATAAATTTCAATACCGTAACTGATCAGACAGACGCCCGAGGCATTTTATTAAATTTTTGCGGTTTTAAATGGGCAGTTATTGAGGATAAGAAACATTATTTAGAGAGTGAGTGTCTATTGGATCAATTACTAAGTCCCCAGATGTGGATAAATGTCCATAAGCCATACTTTGATTGATCAAGAAAGTGTTATACATATTTCATGATTACCGTAAAGTACCGTTAATTTTACCCCAAAGCTTGCGAGTACTGGATGTGAATTTGTGCTCAGATTGGCACGGTAAAAATGTACCACTAATACAGTCTGTTGTTTATTGTTTTGGTTATAAAGGAAAACAGGGGGTGCTTAAAAGAGTGATCGGGCTTAATAAATTTCTTGCTCCAAAAAAAGGGGGGGGGGGAGCTTAAGGTGGCTCCATTGTTATTTTATGTGTCTATGATAAACTTTGGGTCATAACTTTTTCGACCCTAAAGCAATGGCTATAAAACTTTGCAAAACGTTTTTACAGCTACAGTATTATTTAGCAATAATATGATAAAATAATAATACAGAAAAATAATTTTATTTTTAGTGATAATCGAGCTTAAGGAGGCTCGTACCCATTTCTCAACTCCAGACTTTTTGAATTTTAATGGGCTATATTTATTATCTTTTGGTGTTGTAGCACATAAAAGACAAGCCACTTTGCATGCAAACACAATACATTGAACTTTATAGGAGTATAGGATTTGTTTACATGTACATTAATGCTTCCATGGCAACGGAATGGTGACCCTCTGAAATTCACAAGTTGCGTAGTTTCTGTAGACCAAGAGAATTTTTTGTAAAACAAGTTAGTGGACTAATTGATTAGACCATGGGCTTCAACTGGGCAAATTTAAAAAAAAATGTATGAGAGCGTTTTGAAAATACAACGCGGCCAATTTTTCCATGAAAAAAAAGGCTCTTCTATTTAATAGCCATCTTTCTAAATTCCCAAACTATCCTTTAAACTCCTTTAGAAGTTTTTTTTTTGCATTCACATTTAGATATTGCATACCTCTTCTAGTAATAAAGAAAATTTAAGAGCAATCGGCCTTCCCGATTGCATATTTTCCCATCAGTTTTCAGGGGTTCTGTGAGTTGACAAATCAGAATTGCTGATATATACATGTATTAATAATAATAATAATAATAACAATCTTTTATTAGGAAACTCCATCACAAACTGTGGTTTTCATAGAGGTCCTAAATATAAATCATTATTACAAGATACAATTAAAATATAAAAATTTTAAAAATTTAAGCTAAAATCAAGATATTAAAATATGTACAAAATACACAAAGATTAACAATTTACATAAAAAAAAATTAAAAAATGTATATATAAAAAATTAATTATAAATTATCTACTGTATAGTCGTGTTGTAAGTAGGGTATGGTTTTCAGGCAGTTTAGTCTGGGATAGGGTATTGTTATCAGAGATTTTTGGTCTAGAATAGGGTACCATTTTCCGTGAAACTGATCAGTTGCATGAAGAAATTAAGTCTAGACAAGGTTTACTGGCAAATGGCATTTAAAAATCGGTACGGCGGGCAGTGCAGCATTTTTACTGACCCCTGTTAACTAATAACTGTGATAGTGAATGAGTTTCTGGAAAATAGCGAGTCTGGAATAGGTCTAAGATAGGGTTTTTTGGTGTTTAGTCTACAGTAGGGTTGCAAAATGCAGCTAAAATGGTCTAGTATAGGTTAACCCTATTCGGCCTGGGCTTTTTTTGAGTTCCTGAGCCTGGGGGGGGGGGCACATTGTGCCCCCCCTTCGTAACTTCAAGAACATTAAGGCTACGACAATGAAACCTAGAGGGTACATAGTACGTCCAAAACTGTCTCCTTTGCGGTCCGCACAATGGAACGATGACGTCATATGACGTAGTTATTAGGTAATTAGTTATACGGCCGCCATCTTGGATCCGCCATCTTGGATTTCTGAAATTTTTTAAAACCTCTTAAAAACCGTCCAAATTGACTCAAAATTAATCAAAACCAATAAATAAACGCTAAATGACGTAAAAATATAAAAGTTATACCAATAAACATTGTTTTTCTTCATTCAAAGGTACAAATATGCAAATTTCAAAAAACATGGCTGTCAAAATCTTGTTACCATGGAAACATCAAGTCACGTGATCAAAAAACTGTCACACAAAATTGTTGCCAGATAAATTTTAGGAAAAGTCACAAAGTTTGATGGCGTTTGAATACATATTAAAGAAGTTATGAACGTTCAAAGTTAGCGCGGGCACTTTGTGCCCCCCCCCAGGCCGAATAGGGTTAAGGGTCTCAGAGTCCCAGCGGCACACCCCATCCAAAAATTTGCAAAGTACCCCCCCCCCCCCCCCCCCCCACTGCTCCCGGGGCGGAAAACAAACTGGGAAAAGCGCTTCAAGACGGAAAAATCATGTACAATGTAGCTGCCTTTGTCAAATGCGAAACTACGTCTTACTGGATAAGTTTGTTGTTAAAATGCCAGTTGTGTCTTCTACAGAAACAAAAAGCTCACACCTTCCAGTAAATATAACTGCAAAAGAGAGGGCAAGAAAATACCTAGCAGGTACCTTTCACGTGGATTATTGGTCTTCTGTTCTGTTCATCCTACAACGTTGTGATAGACGATCTACGGAAGTGTGTGGTGGACAAGCATCTACAGTGTAGACTCGGTAACGCACAGCAGAACGTTGACAAAAAAGCAACACAGCAGGCAGAAAACTTTAAAAACTGTTTTGAACTGCAAAATGCTAAATTAATGTTCCTTTATTGTCGTGTGAACAGCATAAAAGTGGTTTTGTTCCTCTGAAACCTAGTAAAACAAACATAAAAAAGCTCCAGAAAAAATCGCATAATTTGCGTAATTTTCCGCACAATGGTCCTTTCTTATCGCATAATTTGCCTTGAAAAACCCCCTGCATAATTTCCATTTTTTTATCGCACCCTATCAGAAGCCCTATCAAAGGACTCCAAACGCGAAACACCAGTACATTGCATTAACAGTGTCCTCTTTTTAGGAGAATGAGTATTTCCAATCAATACTTCTTTGCACTTGGAATGGGCAAAAGGTCACAATGGTCAGCATAATTACTGATAAAAGCAAGTTACAGCCCATGCAATCTTATCTATTATAATGAGCTTCTGTAACTGTTTAGTGCGCAGCAACCCGCCACGATTAACTCTATTTTTTTGCGGGTTGCTACTATATTTTGTTTTATTATTTGAAAAATAAATTGTTGTTGTTGCAGAAGTGAAAAATTATTTCAATGCTTTGCATGTTTCACAAGTTAAAAAGAGGATCCAAATCAAATGGCGGTCCACGATTTGTACGTCAAACCAATTTTAACAGGGAGAATAACCTGTAACAAAGTGACTGACTGTAAACTGTTTTTGTAAGTCAATCAATTTGTTTACCAGCAGGGCCACATACAATGTAGAAATGTAATACATGTAAATGCATACTGTTAATGGTTTTTCCGAACAGTGACTGTTTAATAACATTCACATTAGCCTGCATAACAGGCGTTATTGGGGCGCTCAAGCGGGTTTTAGGGCGCGAACGCGTAGCGCGAGACACGAGCGCGAAGCGGGTCTCTCGCTACGCGCTCGTGTCTTGTGCTACGCGCTCGCGCCCCAAAACCCGCTTGAGCGCCCCCAATAACGCCTGTTGTGCAGGCTACATACACATAGAGAAATAAAATAAATAACACTGGGACTGCTTAACAGAGGGCAGTTTACAGTAATTAAGGGGTGGGGGGTTCTGGAACAGGTCTGCTTAATACAGGTTTGGCTGTTAGTGTTACAGTGTAGATGTGTCAAAATTTACTGTTTAAAGCACTATAATATTAATCAACAGTACCTGACTTGTGCAATTTCCATTGCAATGATCTGTGTGATTCATATTGCATACATTGTAACCAAAAATAAAACTTTCTAATAACTGAGTTGACTAAGTACATGCAAACAGATTCAAAAGCTGATGTTTCGAATGTTAACCCTTTGTCCGAGCATCAATCTAAAGCCCTGGTCAAATGGGGCATGATAGTCGATAATAGTTGATAATAGTCAATGATAGTTGAAACTCGCATTCTCGTTTGACCTGACCACCTATCATGCACATGATTGTACTATCATCAACTACAATAATACATTGTAATATTATGTATCATGAACTGCAGTTTCATTCACTTTGAGCCTGTTTAAATAATCTTCATGATAGTTTTTTGGTGAACTGTTGCCACCTACACATCAAGTAGCAGTCTCAGCTGTAGCTATAAAGATTGGTCGCAAAACCTCAACAGCCGTCTAGCCGAAGATATTACATTAATGTGAATGTCAACCATATTTTCTGAACACACTTTAAACCCAGGCCTTAAACTGCTTGTGGGATCAAGGCCTAAAAACAAATAAATTTATTATCAGCCAACAAGTTGTTTATTCGCCATGAAAATAGTAGTTGCGAAGTTAAGCAAGGAGTCAGTGGGTGTCTTTGCTATTGTGACTTTTGATCAACTTTTGCCAACTATCATGCGCCAAGGCTTAATGCTTCAATAGCACTGTATGCTAGTGATTAGTCAAGATTTCAAATGCTGCCTTACAGCAACTACAGTTCATTCATAACAAGTTACCCATGGCTCATGTGTCTCTGATCTGTGATAATCTAGTAATCCTCCATCCTGCCTTGCTTGGGGATTATTCCTGTCACCAACATCACACACCAGGATGGTCTGCTAGATATGAGCAATGTACAGTATAATTTTATTTTAAGCACATGTTTGTAATAAAATAAAATTTCCATTACTACATAAATTATTGTACAATGTAGCTAGTACATCAATACATATAGTATACAAATCATTTATAATAAAATATACAATGTACACTGTAACTTTCATTACTCCCTAACAGTACTGTACAGTAACTGTTACATAACAAGAACCTAAGACCAAGTACCAATTAATCCTGGTTCCTACTTACAAGTATCAGATTAGGAAATAAAAAGGATGTTCCTACTACATGTATGAGATAAGTACATTGTACAAGTGCTGTACAAACACAAAACAACACACACACTGCTACTGGTTCTTGTGCATAATGTGATTATTTCAGAAAGTCTGTTCCCAACTCTTGAACTGATTGTAATTTGTGAAACAAGCACAACTTAAATGAAATACATGTAAGTGAAAACAATTGAAGGGCTCGGGCATGTTGCTTTTTAGGTCATTGAAATTGAGATGGCGCACCAAAAGCCAAGAAGATGCGCCCGTTAGGGCGCAGGAGCAAGCTTCGAGTCAAACAGACTTTTGAATGTTTATGAGTACTTTAATGGTCAATCGAGCACCCAGCATTTTGCTTGTACAAATGAATAAAAACATTTATCAAAAAATTTAAAGCCTTTAATTTCATTGCCTTTACCCTCGTTGGTCACACATACGTGGTGAAGGTTTGCGTAAGCATCGCTATCAAATCATAAACATTTTGTCCGCCATGTTGGATCAGGTAGGTACTTCATGTAACAGACCTTTTGGAGTGACTTTGTCCCTCTAATATTCTTACAGGGCCCCTATTTTTCAGCAGAGGGGGCCTTGCGACTCCCCAAGGCAAAATCCTGGTGAGAACACTGTATTGTAGTTGATAGCTCAGTTGCAGAGTGTTGTACCATTACATTTTATAAAATAACTGAGATACTACGTGCGTTCTGATTGGTCAAAAACCTATTAACTATTGTGCCGGTAAACTCATAGAAAACCGCGCAAGAGAAACTGTAAAGTAAAGTGTTTTGTTTTTTAGAGCACTTTGCTTTCTATGGAATACTTTTGTACCGGATGCAGTTTAAATTCTGATTTAATATGTGTCCAAGCAAGGATGTTCAATTAGCAAGAAGAAAATGAAACTAACAAAAATTATAGGTTTATGGTTAAACAAATTATTTGCATGAAATGATCAGTGGTCACCAGTCTTTTCCATCAAACCAATCAAACTCTCAGAACTGTAGGCTTAAAAACAATGAGCTTAGTTTTCATTCAGCACTTAAAATCTAGAGAAGTACGGGCTTCACTGTACCTTCAAAGTAAGTAGATAAAGTCGAAAACAGTTTCAGAAGCTGAGTTTCTAGAACTAACCTTTATTACAATTGAAAAATTCTTGACAAGAAGGCAATCCTTGAATCCAAAATACGCCATAAAAATTGTAGGTTTCCAAACTTTCCTCGCACATTCATGTTTGCGGCGGCAGATTCCGGACACAATTCAGTCTGGATTTCCCATTCAAAGAACTTTTGAATCATTGAAGATATTTTCTTTTTTCAGCTGATAAATTTCAACTGATGAATTTCAAAGCGTTAAAACTTTTCATCACTTTCGCTGAACCCGTGAATTTGTCAGTGCAGCTTTGTCAGTGGCATCGAGTAAAGTTCATTCTTTCAGCCGCTTTGATTGGTTTTCCCGCGTCATCCGATGAATGTTATGAGAATAAGCTACTTGATCGGCACAAAACTACAACAAAGTTCTCTCTTTCCAAACGTTTTTCATAGTTATTTCATAAAAGCAATAGAACACATTTTCTATGAGTTTACCGGCGTGATAAACCCACTTGGGATGATGGGAGAACACTCGAAAAGCTTGTAAATCACTCGCCTGCGGCTCGTGATTTACAAGCTTTTCTCGTGTTCTCCCAACATCCCGCGTGGGTTTATCACGCCGGTAAACTCATAGAAAATGTGTTCTATTGCTTAAGTACATGTACATCACTAAAACTGATGGGTGTCAATTCAGTTGCAGCCTGTTTCTTTAGGCTTTCTTTGCAACTGCTTGCAATGTCAATAGCTAAAACCACTGCAAGGAACTCTTAAAAATGACCTTTCATCTGCAGTGCAGTGCACTGATATAATCTTGTCAATATTCTCTCAGATATCCATTAATTACACTGTTAGAGTAATACATGTACATGTACATAACCAATGGAAAATGGTATACATGCTTGCAGTGTACATACATGCCTCATGCAAAACCAAAGGGGAGTTAAGTAAGTAAGTAAGTAACCTTTATTTAAATACGATGGGTGTTAAAGCTAAAAAGCTTGTGCGGTCGTGCACTTTTTACATTAAGAACTATTTACATCTAAAATAATTATAATTAAAATACTAAATACAATAAGCAAGACTATAGTTTAGATATTAATAAATATAATTAAAATATAAAGGACTCTTAAAGCATCTCGTTAAAGCGTTAGAATGTGAGGTTAATAAAAAAAGAATGTTGATAGTTAAAGGTATTAGGTGCGGGCGCTCTCATTGCGTCTGGGTGGTGAGAAAAGTGTATGAGGCAGGTAAATGTACTTGGGGTAGACTTATTGAATATTCTAAAGCTGGGTTAAAATGGTTTTAGTGACGAGCAGGATTTGTGTTAGGATAATAAATAAAAGTTTTGAAACTGACCTGTTAAAAAGAACATTCATTCTCTGATGAAGGCCGCAGTGAGCGACCGAAAATTTAGAAAACTTTTAAACTTTTTATAAAGATTTTTAACAGGTCAGTTTCAAAACTTTTATTTATTATCATTATGAGCACTGATCGCCCGAACAACATTTGTGTTAGGCTTGTCATCTTTTATAAGAAAAAATTCGGAAGAATAATCAGTTCTTTGTGAACTTCAGTGAGCTGAGTTTTATTCGTCGTTTTATAGATTGCTCGTTTTAATCTGTCTAATTACCGACACCTAAGGGGCAGAGTAAAGTGTCGGAGAGTGATTCTGTGCACTTGGTGCTTGGGTAAACGGTAGCGACGTGAAAAATGTAAAGAATAAACAGCAAAAACCATGAAGATAAATCAAATGGTAGAGTGATCGTTTTTTCCTTTGTCTTTGTTTGTCGTAAGTATCAGTCTTTTGTTTTATTTATTTTGACGTGCCAAATGGCGGAAAGAATTTAGAAAAGAGATGATTGTTTCTTTTTAGAAACAGGGCAGCCCCGTGTTGTTTTTGATTTCGTGACAAATCATTCTGTTTACATACATGTATCACTAGAAATAAATTTGCAATGGCTAAATTTAGCGGCAAAAGACCAAATCCATGAAAAGTTCAGTTAACCTAAACATTTCACTGATAATACGGCAAATTAATTTATTTAAAAGTTTTGGGGCCGCCGCCACGGTTTCACGGCAGTTTTCATAGGAAGCTCCACGGGATTTCAGTCACTTATTTCAGGCGACATTGATTCACCCTTTGAAGATTTATTTTATGCTAAATAACCAGTAAAAAGTACAGTTCCTATGTTGTACCAAACATCTTTTATGACAATCCTAAAACCTGCCGGAATCTTTAATTTTTCGTCTTAAAAACCCAAAAAATGTGGCACCATTGCACACGTTTCATAGTATGGCGTGAAAACTTTGATGAGTTTCATATGACAAGATGCGGGTTTTTCTCACCCGAAAACTACATTTGTAAAATTACCAAGATAAGCAATCAGGGATCATGTGTACTAATGACTACCGCGGTCGAGTGTTGATCGATACTAGCGATCGACACCTCGATCGACCCGCGGTCGACACTCGATCGACATCTCAGTCGACCCTCAGTCAATACACGGTCGACATCTCGGTCGACAGACTTTCAATTTTCGTTGACACTCTATCGAGTTGCGATCGATACTAGCGATGACCACACGTTCGATGTCGGTCAACGTGTCGATCGCTACCTTACGGTCAGCTGTCGGTAGCATGTTGGTTGTCTGTCAGTGATATATCGGTGATGTATTCTTCACAGTATCACTCCTCAAACGGTGGTATTCTGCCAAATACGCCGTCAGCTAGTGCAAGATCTAAAATCCAACGATTTCTGCAATTTTTTGCGCGAGCAAAATAAAATTACTCTGAAGACAGTCGTTTATC
The DNA here is from genome assembly GCA_022457155.1 of Cladopsammia gracilis. Taxonomy (NCBI): domain Eukaryota; kingdom Metazoa; phylum Cnidaria; class Anthozoa; order Scleractinia; family Dendrophylliidae; genus Cladopsammia; species Cladopsammia gracilis. Next base: position 1,026,660 of record JAJGOT010000059.1, on the reverse strand, counting down.
AGAGCGATGCCCCAGGGTTCTATTTTTGATAGGTGTTGATGATTTTTAACTCGGAAAATGGCGAGGTTAGCTATTTCTCGAGTTAGGATCCGAGTTAGGATCCGAGTTAGGATCCGAGTTAGGATTCAAGTTAGGATCCGAGTTAGGATCCCAGTTAGGATCCCTCAAAAAAACTCAAAAAAGAAAAAAAATTCCCTAAAAAAAACTCAAAAAAGAAAGGAAAAAAATGCCCCCTCCCTCCCTCAGAATCCCCCAGTTAGGTGGTATAAAAAAGGACAGGCTAAACACGACACCCACTCGTTGCAAAAAAGTGTTTTAAAAGCCTAAAGTATAAAGCTTTCCCAGTAAGAGTTCAGAGAGGATCGCGCCTTTAGATCACAGTTAAGAATTTGTTCTCTTCGATGATATAAACCTTTTGATCTCGGCGGATTATCTCTCAGATTGATAGGAGGATATCATGCTGTCCAGAGCCGTTAGAATTATTTTATGTCTTTATTTTTATTTCTTTAAAGACATTAAGTTATGTTCATTCCTTGCTTAAGGAAAGGACTCAAGAATTTACTAGCATCCGTGAGATTTACAAAACAGCAACTATGCTGCAGCCCGGGTGCTGCAGATTATCTGTTGGATGCCAAATTAAACATGATTAAACGCTATTACAAAGCAACGGAGGTTTGTCCTAGCTCCATTGAGACACACCACTCAACTACAGAACTAACTTAGGAGCTAAAAATTATTGCAAGAATTCCTAATTTCACTGCAGTGGAATTATAGACTACGGCTTTTTGAGAGTCGGATCCAAGACGCCTGTATCCGTGATGCCGTAAACACTTTCTCTCAAGTCTTGCACGCCGCAGGCTTTAGACATTAAATCACGACCTGAGAAATTTAACGATCCTATCACTCTCAAAGCGATAACAAACGATAAGTTTGTTATCGCCGATAAGTATTTATCTTGCAACAAAAGTGAGCCAAAGAAACCACAATGTATGCCAATAGAGCTAGCACCGAATAACGGCATAAAGAAATAAAATAATTCGCCGCGGTTCTTTTCACTCGTGATCTCTACAATTCTGCTAACCAAGAATTTTCACTTTGGCTTTAATAGTCAAATTGTAAATCTTCAGGAATTGGAACAAGCGTAGACGACCGTGTGATTATAAATGGGGTTGACAGACCTACACGACTCCTGTTGTGTGTCCATTGTATTGTTTTAAGCCTTCAAGCACGTCTTATAAGCGACTCTCTGTAAAAATAAGACTGGCTAAACACTAGTATCACTCTTCGCTAAAAGGTATAAAGAAAGCATAAATCTTTCCCAGTAAACCTTAAGAGAGAAATGCGCCCTTAGATCAGTTATGAATTTGTTCTCTTTGTAGATATTGACCTTTTGATCTCGGCGGATTATCTCTCAAATTGATAGGAGATTTAATGCTTTATAGAGCCGTTAGAATCACAGGCAGCCCAAGCTCAAGTCACGAGAAAGCGAAGGGTTAATTATTAGCGGTGTGTGAGACGGGACGTGACCCTTCGATGGAAGCGGTATTGGGTTACACGGCGGCCGTTTTAAAAATTTAAGACTTTGTATGGGGAAAAAATAACGTAGATTTCGAACGCTTAATAAAGCGAAATTTAGGCATTAATTTAATAAAGTGATTCTATTGAACTCACCTCTGGTGTATTCTTTTGTCCTTCGGGGTATTTCAAGCCGTTTTGGGTTGTGTTATTCCCTTCAAAAGACGGAATAACAGTGGTGACAAAACAACCCAAAACGGCTTGAAATACCCTGAAGGACAAAAGAATACACCAGAGGTGAGCTCAATAGAATCACTTTATTAAATTAATGCCTAAATTTCGCTTTATTAAGCGTTCGAAATCTACGTTATTTTTTCCCCATACAAAGTCTTAAATTTTTAAAACGGAGTGACGTGAGCTTGGGCTGCCTGTGTTAGAATTATTATATTTCTTTATGCCTGTTTGATGCTACAATAGCTCTATTGGCATACATTGTGGTTTCTTTGTGCTCACTTTTGTAGCAAGATAAATACTAATCGGCTAAAGTTTGTTATCGCTTTGAAAATGCGAGGATCGTTAAATTTCTAAGGCCGTGATATCAGTAGTGTCTAAAGTCTGCGGTGCGCGAGACTTGAGAGAAAGTGTTTCCGGCATCATGGATATAGGCGTCTTGGATCCGACTCTCAAAAAGCCGTAGTCTATAATTCCACTGCAGTGAAATTAGGAATTCTTGCAATAATTTTTAGTTCTGTAGTTGAGTAGTGTGTCTCAGTGGAGCTAGGATAAACCTCCGTTGCTTTGTAATAGCGTTTGATTTGGCATCCAACAGATAATCTGCAGCATAGTTGCTGTTTTGTAAATCTCACGGATGCTAGTAAATTCTTGAGTCCTTTCCTTAAGCAAGGAATGAACACAACTTAATGTCTTTAAAGAAATAAAAATAAAGAAATAAAATAATTCTAACGGCTCTGGACAGCATGATATCCTCCTATCAATCTGAGAGATAATCCGCCGAGATCAAAAGGTTTATATCATCGAAGAGAACAAATTCTTAATTGTGATCTAAAGGCGCGATCCTCTCTGAAGTCTTACTGGGAAAGCTTTATACTTTAGGCTTTTAAAACACTTTTTTGCAACGAGTGGGTGTCGTGTTTAGCCTGTCCTTTTTTATACCACCTAACTGGGGGATTCTGAGGGAGGGAGGGGGCATTTTTTTTCTTTCTTTTTTGAGTTTTTTTTAGGGAATTTTTTTTTCTTTTTTGAGTTTTTTTTAGGGATCCTAACTGGGATCCTAACTCGGATCCTAACTCGGATCCTAACTCGAATCCTAACTCGGATCCTAACTCGGATCCTAACTCGAGCCGTAGTTTATCCCGAAAATGGCTTTGTGCAATTAGCACATAGACATGACAAAGATAATATATATAGTGCACAGACTACAATTGTCTGTAAAGCTACAATCTCCGACAATACTTTTGGGACGCTCTAACCTTTTCTTGACCGTAAAGAGAAATTATTGCTAAATCCTCCCTTCCCCCCCCCCCTTACAAAGTTGATTTCGGCGCTTAAAAGTAGTTTTCTCCAAACAACTTTGTCCAAGGGGGGAGGGGGGATCGTTTCTACTAACCCCGTGGTCGAAATGTTTTATAATTGTTGAAGAAATATTTAAGAGGGCAATTTTATTGAGAGGTGTCCCAAAGACTTATGTCGATGATTGTAGGTTAACTTTGTATGAGAGCGTGTCACTCGGGTAACAGAAAAGTGTGCGTTGTCCGTATTATGCAGGCTAATTTAAGAGAAAACATATGAGCTTTTTGACTGTGTGGCGACCGCTATGTCGATGGATGGAGATCGATGGATGGAGATCGATGGATGGTATCGATCGACACTCGACCGTGGGTGTCAGCAGAGCGTCGATAGAGTATCGGCCGAGTGTCAACAGCCTATCGACCGACTAGTAGGAGACTATCGCCCGACACATGAGTCGGTCGACACTCGACCGACTATCGCCCGTTGTTGGTTGAGTGTCGATCATGTATCGGTCGACATGTCGACCGAGTGGCGACGACATGTCGATCGCAGATCGACCGCGGGGCGATCGAGGTGTCGAATCTGAACTAGGTCGCTGATTGGTTACTCCTACTTGTTTCCAGACTCTACCGGGAGTTAATGATGCAACAGCAACTTCGATTGGCTGCATGGACCAAATCAATTTGCCACGGGCGCGTGAAAAACCGGTTTCTCAAAGTGAACCCACAGAAACAACAATGGCGGACGTAGATAGATATTGGGGCTTTTTGCGATCTTTAAGAAACGCTGTGGATTACTCTTTAGTATCCAAATTTTCAAAATATCAAGGAACTACATGTAAAGCCAGTTCAGAAAGAAGCGCTGTTTAAATTTATTCAGCGCAAGGATGTCTTGAAAAGAGGTGTTGACAGGCCAGACACGACTTATTAATTCGTGTTATCGTGGAGTGTGACCTTTAGAGTTTTGTTTGAACGAGGAAAATTTTTATCTCTAGCACGGAGGCGTGCTTTGGAGTTGCAGGTATTCTCGCTGAACGATTTCGCTGACCACTGGTGGGTGACAGGAAGAGAAAAAGGTGTACTGGATTAATTGCGTGTGGATATCAAGGATTCTTGTTAAATCTCTCGCCTTTGAAAACGGTTGTATCCAGAAAGTTTACTTTTTTATCTGAGATTAATGTTTGTTTGCAAGGACAATAAAATCTTCTATCTCCTTTTTCTCAACACTCTACAGTGAAAAAATGTCATTGATGTATCTTTTCTACTGGAGTGGATTTGATTTAATATTTCTGTCTCGACCACGGAATATTGTCACGCATAGCGGCGCCACGTGCATTTTAAACATGTCATCTGTCAGATTTAATGTAAATAAACAGACACGCGTTGGTCCCCAAGGTTTAAAACCGGTTTGGTGAGATATCCGATCCACAAATCGCATGGAAATGAGGTTGTGTACTCGAGTGCCCAGAGGTTTTTTTTCTAGGCGCGTTGCGCCTCGTTGTCGCGGCTTCGCCGCTCAAATTCGCCGTTTTCACTAAAAACCTCTGGCACCCAGGGTAGACCGCGGGTGTCATTAGTACACATGATCCGCGATCAGTAGCTTTGTTTTGTTGATGGCTAAATATGTAACAATTCAAAGAAAGAGAGATGAACGAAGATCTTGCTACGTTGTTTCAACTCTTGTACTGACAGATAAAGGAAAAAAACTGGTAACTTGGAAGACAATCGGTTCAAAGAAAAAGAAAATTAATTTGATCTTTAATCATTAATTGATTAATTAATTGATAATCAATTAATTAACTAATTGATTAATTAATTGATTATTTAATTTGTGCGACCAACTTTGAGGCCTGGGCTCCCCAGCTGGAATGTTTGGGAGGGCTCCCTGAAATTTTCCTTAGAGCACAGCCTTGTAATGGGTTCAACCTCGTTCCCAGGGTCTCTCTTCTTCCCGCCCCCTGGAGCGAGAGAGAGAGAGACCCTGGTTGGGTCTGGCCACGTGTATGGTGGACAATTATAATCCTAAGGAGGGGTAGACAGTGTTTGTAACGTTATCTTGTTTTCTGTACAGTGGCTAGGCTCGTGCTGTGCGCGACTGTTATTGTTTCAGCTGTGGCTGTGAAATAAATATGTTCCATGTTCCATAACCTCTTGTTGAAAATAGGAATCTGTATTGCAAGATATATATAAAAGACGTAAACAATTCTCTGTGATTATAGCAAGACCCGGAATAAAACAGATAAAACATCCCAGGCTTATCGTCAACCGAATAGGGATGTTATGAAATCTCTTTGGCCGTAAAAAGTGCTTTATTTTTGCTGTTTATGTTATGCCTGCCGTTTATAACTGAATAAATAGGGACAAAAGATCTTGACAGCTTATAATTTTCGAACTGAACATAATATGAACAAAACCCTTTATAACGAAACGGTTCAGTCAAACGATTCAAACAAAAACGAGTAAACAATGCGCAAGGATAAAATTGTTGCTCAAAAATTCGCAAGTCAATAAATGAACAATGTATAGACATTCAAACGACTGGAACTTGTGAACATTGAACTAAACAACATGCCTCACACACGAAGAATAAAAGCTATCATTGTCTTCTCTCGATCGTTTCCTGTTATAAAAGTGTACTGTTGATCAGCGTGGCAAACATTGGTTCCGTGGCGGCCGCTTCTCAGTTCTTGCTTTGCCATCGCCCGAGAACAGACGGCAGCACTTTAATGGGCCTTTCGAATGAAGCTTGAAGATCGCCTGTTAAGCAGTATGTAGCGATAATTCATCCCAGTCCGGAACAATGCCATAAATCAAGAGCGCGAGCTTAGCGGCGTCAAGTAATAAAATTGGATTGTATTCCGCAGCAAGTTCAAAATTAGCTTTACTGCGGTAAATCTTCAAGCGCCGTGACAATTGCTCTGATCCTAAAGCAACTTACACTTTCAGAACCAGACCATGTGGATATGTTTTCGAAGTCTGCGGACGCCGCTTCACATTTGTCGCGAGCCGCCGAACGCTTTTGCATTTGTTTCGCAATGCCCAGCTAGAGCAGACAAATTTCACACTTTGCCGCCCCTCCCCCGTGTCCTTTAATTGGAATCTCACAGATTCTGGGAGACACGTGACCAGACCCAACCAGGGTCTCTCTCTCTCTCGCTCCAGGGGGCGGGAAGAAGAGAGACCCTGGGAACGAGGTTGGTAATGGGTTAAGTGTGAAGTAGGCTCACTTATAATAGCGTAATGAAGTGGATTTAAAATTGAAAGTCGTGGGAGGGCAGTGATAAAGTAGCAGATAAGAGCGGGGCCAATGAATTGAAATTATGACTATTAATGAGGGATTTATACAGATAAATCCCTCGTTTCAGGGATCTGTATATATGATTTAATCATAATTTCAATCATTAGCCCTGCTCTTCCCTGCTACTATATCAAGCCCTCCCCGGACTTTCAATTACACTGTAGTGTACTAATCACCTGGGTTGTAAGTTAAATAAAGGTTCTTGAATAACAAAAGAAAATGTGTGAATCATGAAATAATATAATATAAATAAAATATGAAATAAAATAAATAATTTGGATATCTGTCCTCGGTCAACGCTTTACGTACATTGTATTCATGAATTAAAATTAATAAATGACTACACTGTAAAGGACAACAACCATGTACATCTGGTACAGTCAGTGTTCATGTACATGTAAGTCATGTACAGTATGTGCTTTCCCCCCATAACAGAGTATAGAAAGCAAAGTTTCTTGTCAAAGAAAACAACATGATGACAATGACAAGCTTCAAGCCACCGACCATCAATACATGTAAGTCCAACATGCTAACCACTACACCTCAACAATTTGGCACTTGGACCTGGCACTTTTAAACCATAAAAAAATTATGGCAATATCACGAAGCAAAACAGGACTGACTTTGATGAGGAATGGTTAGGTACAATGTAACTACCCTGTACACTGTAAAACTTGAGAAAAAGTACATGTACATATCTTTTTTTCTATATTAATTTTCTATTGATACAATAAATAATACAGTACAGTGTAGAACCACACAGTGAGATAACTCAAACACCCTGCTAACTTGAACACTGACTCATTTCCCTTGGATCATTCTGTCCGAAATCCGTAGTTGCGTTACACACAAGTAGAGTTACGTGTCTGGTCACGTGCGTAGCTTCAAGTTGATTGACAAGTGAATCATGTGCTCGAAGAGAGAATGTTCAGATGTTGTAAATGAACGGGAGAGAAAGCGCGAGTGTTTTGAAAAGATTGTTACCTCGAAAGTTTAAGCCGATTGTAGCGAGATTGTGAAGCTATACAGTCCTCTGATAGACGAAAATAAAGATTGTGAAGTCCTTTGATGTGTGGATTTCTAACATAGTGGTCCTTCGAGCCGGATAATCGAGCTTGAAGACGTCGACAAGATTGACCACGTGCGCGGACTGAAAATATGTCAGAAGTAGCGAAGAAAGTTAAAATCAGAGCGGCTCATAGAGGATCTGCCACTAAACTTCTTAATCGTTTGAAAGACAGGCTGAGCGATGAAGATAATCCAGTGGATAAATTCTGGTTGAAAGAATCAATTCAGTCGATGCGACTGAAGATAGAGTCGCTCAAAACATTGGATGACCAAATAATTGACCTGATTGCAAGTGGGACGACCGAGGGAGTCGAAGAGCGTATCGAGAAGGAAATTGAGAACAGTGATGGAGTGAGAGCAGAACTGAACGATATCGTAATGAGAATGGAAGAAATGATGAGTAAATTTGATCCGCCACCGCCGATGTTTCAGCAAAGTGTATCGTCACCGGCCGCTCAAGTTCATAATTTAAACATGGCGTCAGGAATCCCTCAGCAAAGCAAGACGAAAGCAAGACTCCCCAAGCTTGAAGTAAGGAAATTTCACGGGAAGATCCAAGAATGGCAAGAATTTTGGGACGCTTTCGAAAGCGCCATCGACCAAAACGAAAGCCTCACAGCCGTCGACAAATTCTCCTACTTGCGAAGTTTAGTCACTGAACCGGCCAGATCGACCATCGCGGGATTCTCCTTGACAGCAGTGAATTATGCGGCCGCTGTTGATGTTTTGAAGAAAAAGTATGGAAAAGAAACTGCCATACAGCGTGCTCATGTGAATGACTTGCTAAATTTAGCGCCGGTGTTCAGCGATAAAGATACAACTCCTTTGAGGAAACTCTACGACGGTTGTGGAGCTCATTATAGAGGTCTCAAGGCTCTCGGAGTGGACGAAACTACCTTTGCAGCAGTGGTAGTTCCCGCCGTTTTACAAAAGTTGCCCGAAGCATTTCGCCTGACTATCACAAGGGGAGCCGACTTTCTGAACTGGTCAATGGAGGAGTTGTTGAGCGCGTTTCTAAAGGAGTTAGAACTGAGGGAAGACCATTATTACGCAGTGTCGGCGGGTGGAAATGCGCAGAACAGGAAGGACGGCAACACATTTCACACAAAGCAGGAAGTGGAGAACTGTGCGTTTTGCCTTGTAAGACACGCATCAGTGAACTGTAAGAAAGTGAGCGATGTGAATGAACGTAAGAACATTTTAGTTAAGTACGGTAGATGTTTCAAATGTATACTAAAGGGGCACAGAGCCCGTGATTGTAAGTCGATTGAATTATGTAACAAGTGTGGGAAGTCCCACCACATTTCAATTTGTGATAAGCAGGATAAGCCAACAGTCAGTGAATTTGAAGTTGGACCAGAGGGTAACCCTACCACTACTAGTCCCAGTAGTTTTCACGTGGGTGCGGGAGATCGTGTAGCCCTACAGACTGCCCGTGCAGTCATCACCGGGGAGGGTCAACCACAGAGGGTCAGAGTTTTATTTGATGCCGGCAGCCATCGTTCCTTTGTCACAGCCAGAGTTGCTAGGCTTGCGCGGCTTCCTGTTACCAGGCAAGACTGGCTTGCAATAAGTACATTTGGGCAACGCTCAAGGGATATGAAACAAAGGGATGTTGTCCAAGTCAAGGTGAGTCCTATAGGGGGGGGGGGGGGGGAGGGGGGGGGGGGGGAGAGGTTCATTAACATGGAGGCATACATAGTTCCCGAAATTTCTAGTATACCAAATACCCATGTAGAATTAGTAAAATCTGATTAACCCCACTTAAAAGGGCTGTGGTTCTCTGTTGTGAGTAAGGGAGAGGATGAGATGGTTATAGATGTGTTGATCGGGGCAGACTTCTTGTGGCAATTTCAGAAAGGGTGCTCAATAAGGGGCAACTTTGACGAGCCCGTTGCTGTAGAAACTGAATTGGGGTGGGTCTTGTCAGGACCCACGAAGGGCAAAGACGCATGCAGTGATGTACACTTCACGCAGGAAAATTTCATTGCAAGCTCTGTTGAAGAGCAAGAAAGTCTAGATGTTCGAAGATTGTGGGATCTGGAGACACTGGGTATTAGAGAGATTACTGAACAGGTTCATGAGTCATTTGAAAATAGCATCTCATTCAATGGGACCAGATACTCTGTTCGCTTACCTTGGAAGGAGGGACAACCAGAACTTCCCAGTAATTATGAAACCAGTCTGTATCGTCTTAAAACTCAGATGCGAAGACTAGAGAAGGATCCTGAGATTCTCAAGGAGTATGGGAAGATCATAGGAGAACAGTTAAGAGTGGGAGTGATAGAAAAGGTAGTAGAGTTGGAAAAGGCCCCCAGGATTCATTACTTACCACACCAAGCAGTTGTTCGCCAAGAGTCAGCTACTACCAAGGTAAGAGTGGTATATGATGCTTCCTCGAAAGGAAGCAAGGGTGTTGCATGTTTGAATGATTGTTTGCACGTTGGACCCCCTTTGACCCCCTTGCTTTACAACATTTTACTTCGATTCAGGGAAAATAGAGTGGTCCTGGTGGGAGATATCGAAAAGGCCTTTTTGAATGTGGAAGTTGACCCAGAGGATAGAGATTGCCTGCGCTTCTTGTGGGTAGAGAAACCCCCTGATTTGTCCCAAGTTGTTGTCTACAGGTTTTGTAGGGTTGTATTTGGATTGAATGCATCCCCATTTTTATTAAATGCTACACTTCGACATCATGTCAAAAGGTATGAAATTTCTGACCCAAGTTTTGTAGCGAAGTTGTTGGATTCGTTTTACGTTGACGATTTTGTTGGTGGTGGAGCAACGTCACGAGAAAGTATGGAGTTGTACCAGAAGACTCAGAGTCGAATGGCCGAGGGAGGTTTTAAACTCAGAAAATGGCTGACGAATGATGCTCAGGTAAGGGCCAAAATGGCAACTGAAACTCAGATTGGTAATAAACAAGATGTGGTGACAGAGGAAGACATTAGTTATGCTAAGTCTTCTATGGGTATGAAGTTGGGAAGCAAGGGCCAGAAGGTGTTGGGATGTGAGTGGGATTATAAAGCTGATGTCCTTAGTCTTGATCTGACAGCAATTGCGCAGCGTGCTGAAGGCTTGCCCGCCACTAAGCAGAACACATTAAGGCTACTAGCCGGAGTCTATGACCCCCTAGGACTAATTAGTCCAGTTGGAGTCAGTGCCAAGGTCATATTCCAAGAGATATGTCGCCAAAAGTGTGAATGGGATGAGCAGCTAAAGGGAGGAGTCAAGAAGGGAGTGGAAGATTGGGTAAGAGGCCTCATTGACTGTCGTAGGATTGATGTAAAGCGCTGCATTTATGACCATCCTCATGAGGAGGTGGAGGAGTGCTCACTTCATGGTTTCGCGGATGCGAGTAAGAAGGCCTACTGTGGAGTGGTGTACCTTGTTTATAAAACCCAGGTAGGAAGATATGCACGATTGTTGACTTCAAAGACTAGAGTGGCACCGTTGAAAGAGCTGTCAATTCCAAGACTGGAGCTTATGGGGGCATTTATACTAGTGAAACTTATGGTCAATGTTGAAGGTGCTCTTGCCTCGCAGCAGAGTGTTAAGCGTTCGAAACTATGGCTGGACAGTCAGACGGCCTTGTTCTGGATTATGAACAGAGGCGAATGGAAACAATTTGTCAAGCACCGCGTAAACGAAATTTTGAAGCTGAGTGACATAGGAGATTGGAGGTACTGTCCAAGTCAAGAGAACCCTGCGGACATTGGGTCAAGAGGAATGTCTGCATCCGAGTTAAAGCAGAATGTATTGTGGTGGCAAGGTCCTGCTTGGTTAACAGAGCCAGAGGAGAGTTGGCCTTCAGAGGGATCAGTGTCGCCTACCACTGAAAGTCGAGAAGAAGAGAGGACAACCAGCATTCTTGTGGCCCAAACTGACCTGGATGTGGGGATAGACAAAGTCATTGAAATTAACAAGTACAGTTGCCTAAGGATGGCTTTGAGAGTGACAGCGTGGCTTAAACGGTTTTGCTTCAATGTGGCCAAGAAAACAAAGTCAGAAGGGAAGCATGGACCACTATCCTTGCAAGAGCTGACTGAAGCAGAGATAGACTGGATTAAAGCAGCACAAAGAGAGTTAAAGTGTCAAGAGAACTACAAGCAGCTGTCTAAGAAGTTTGGTCTTACTGAAGACAGTAAGGGTGTGATGAGATGTAAGGGACGGCTGGAGTATGCTGATTTGCCCACAGAAGCTAAGGAGCCAATTATTTTACCCAAGGACCATCACCTGACATCCCTACAAATTCAAAAATGTCACAAGGAAGTCCTCCACTGTGGAGTGAAGAGTACTCTTGCAGAACTGCGAACCAAATTCTGGGTCCCCAAAGGGAGGCAAGTTGTGAAGAAGATACTGTCCCGGTGCGTGACGTGCAAGAAGTGGGAGGGAACAGCATTTACTCAACCAGCGACTGCGAGTTTACTAGAATTTAGGGTCAATCCGGCCCCTCCCTTCTCGAAGATAGGGGTAGATTTTGCTGGGCCAATGTATGTCAAGGGGCGAGGTAAGCAGTTAAAAAAGGTTTATGTCTGTTTATTCTCATGCTGTGTTACTTGGGCACTGCACTTGGACTTAGTGGTAGATCTCTCGACTGCTACATTCCTCAGGTGTCTGAGGAAGTTCACTGCACGAAGAGGAACCCCCACCTTGATCGTGTCTGATAATGCAAAGACGTTCAAAGGAGCGGAGAAAGATATACGCGCACTTTTTCGACAACCTGAGGTAAGAGCAGAACTAGGAGACAAGGGTATTGAGTGGCGTTTTAACGTAGCGAGGGCCCCATGGTGGCGGGTTTTTTGAAAGGATGGTGAAAATGGTAAAACGATGCTTGAAAAAGGTCATTGGAAATGCAAGACTTTCCCTTGACGAGATGTTGACAGTCCTTGTGGAGATTGAAGGTACCCTCATTTCAAGGCCCCTAACTTACGACGACAACAACCCATCAGAGGAGGTTCTTACCCCATCCCATCTGATTTATGGAAGAAGGATTCAGTCATTGCCAGAGATACTAGAGTCAGAAGAAGAGTTTGGAGAAAGCAGTGCAACATATACCAGGAGGCACAAGTACCTGACCAAGAGGCTTCAACATTTTTGGAAGAGGTGGCAACGGGAATATTTAACTGCCTTACGGGAGAGTCACGAAAACAAAAATGCCGGGAAAGGAAGATCACCTAAGGAAGGGGATGTTGTGGTAGTACATGAAGATGGCCCGTACGAACGCTGCAGCGCTGCTGCAGCGCTGCAGCAGTTCACTTTTATGGCTGCACAGCGCTTAAGCGTCGCTAAAGCAGCGCTCGTGAGTTGTTAAAGCAGCGAACCCAAAATATCGTGCACTGCGAAAACGCTGCAAAATTTTGCAGCGCTAAAGCATTGGTAAAGCAGCGCTGCATGTCGCTGCTTAAACGCTGCGACGAGGATTAATATACATTTAAACTATACACCGAACGAGAACCTTTAATATACAAGCGATGCTTAAGGTTGCGGTTGCAATATCGCTGCGAAACGCTGCAGATACCAAATAAAGAATCTCAAAATTAAAATGGTGGAAATTAAAGCAAAATAAATCACTGGAGATTCCTTTTAAAACTATTTATTACCTTGGCCATCAAAATCACGAACGATTGCCGCTGTAGTGCTGTGCGTGGCTGTCGATCGCCTTTTCGTGACTTCAAAACGCACTGAAAGATGTATTGTAGATTCATTGGATGTTTACTGACTTGGGGCCTCGCACATGTTTGAATGTTCGTTTGGTAGTTAAAATGGATAAAGCAAGATACCATGAACAGCATCAGAGGTGTACATGTTCTTCAGTATCCTCGAACTTACGAGCCGAAAAGCAAAGTAAGACCTCGGCCATGAGGCGGTGATATGCCAGCGGCAACGCTTTGTTGACAAACGTAAACCGAGGCAAACCGGAAGTCGCCAGTGCTTTAGACATGGTTTCAATGTTAACTGCGCTAACTATTTGAAAAACAATATTTTGAGTTCCATAAGATAACTTTAGCAATTCACCGATGACTGGGCTTTTCCATGTTGTTTTGAAAGCTGAAGACAAGTCTTGGTTTGGGTCACGAACGTATTCATGCAATATTTGCAAGAGAGAAAAGGACGGAGTCACGAAAGTGCACTTATGTGCTGACAGACAGGTTTTAATAGTAAACACGCAAGTTCCGTTTGTGGAAATAGTAGATCACGAAGGTGCACCTCCGGGATTTTCACCTTTTTTGACATTAGTATTATTTTTGTCTAGAAAGGTTGTCCGGGTCCAATATAATGATCATTCAATAAAAAAGGCACTAAGATGGGGTAAAACTGATATTAAAAAGCTGGTAAATTTGCTGCATTAACGTCGTTACTATGTAAGGTATTTTACCTAAACTCAATTATCAATAGTGAGTTGTGTTTGATTGGCATTCATCTTTTCCTTCCAACTGTTTAATTTTGCTCCCACTTAGCAGACTTAAACCACATAAAAAACGTCGTAGTGAAAATCAACTTCTTTGTATTAGAAGTCAGTTGTAAAAGTTGGATTCATCCTTATTAACAAATACTAACAGAAAACAGAATACGTCGTGACAGGTTGTCTGTTTTAACAATAACGACCTGAGTGAACCATTGTCTTCCAAAACCACATCTACATGCCTTAGATAGCGAAGCCTTTCTTCCTATTGGCTCAGAATGACTGTAATTGAGACCTTCGCAATACCTTATGACCCCAAGCGATGCAGTTTTCAGTTTGCGCGCTCAATTTGAACTGAAAAAAAAAAAAACGATCGGACCGTTCTGGCCGTTACCGTTTAAAACTGTGTTCAGTGCAGCTTCTTTTATTTGTCTAGAAAGGTTGTCCGGGTCCAATATAATGATCATTCAATAAAAAAGGCACTAAGATGGGGTAAAACCGATATTAAAAAGCTGGTAAATTTGCTGCATTAACGTCGTTACTATCACTATGAAATGAAAACCCATGAAAATCCTGTGAATTTATTCATGGTCAATTAACAGGTTTTTCAAAGGTTTTTAATGGTATTTTCATGGCCAAACATCAGGGGATTTTCATGGTAAGTCACCCTGAAAAAGGCATGAAAAAACCATTAAAAAAGCCATTAAAATCCCCTTAATATTTCAAGTTTCATGGCCCATGAAAACCCTCTAATTGTTTGGCAAGTCCCTGAAATACCCATGAAAATGCCATGAAAGTTTGGTACAAATTTTAATGGCTTTTTAATTATGTTGAAAAACCCATGAATTAAACACCATGTTTTTCATGTTACAATTCATGGACTTTTAATGGGGCATCACTAGATTCATGGCCCATGAAAAACCCATGGTTATTCTGTGAATATTAAAATATTAATGGGGTCATGAAAATGTTCATGTCCTTTTCATGGCATTTTGAAGACCCATGAAAATTGAGTTCAGTTACTTTCATGGGGTAAATAAGCAAAAACACAGACCATGAAAACTTCATGAAAAGGCCATGAATGTTGACAATTTAATCAATTACATTTATATATGCATGGTGGCTTCAAAAATAAAATCATAATTCATTTCAAGCACCAAATAATGAAAACACTTAATACTTGTTTGATGCATTTACTGCTTTGTACATACTGTAAGCACACAGGACTAAATGAGGTATAAATGTTTGGTTTATAATTTATTGAGTTTATTGCACCCATTTGATGGAATCAGCTCAGACATGTACAGTTAGCACTCCCTACTCTTTCTCATATCCTTTTATCTTTGAATGCAATAATAGTAATATAACAACATTCGATAATAAATCAAATAACTCTCTAAATTATAAATTGCTATTTATGCAATAGTCTTTCCTAATTCCAGTTGAATTCACTGAATTGGATTGGTGATATCAAAATAACATTCACCCTGAAGTAAATTTGTGCTTTGGTGCACTTTGTTCTTGGGGTTGACTTTGCCAGCAACTCCTACATGTAGCTCTGAACTATAGTAACCGTCAGAGAAAATCAGTTCAATATCTTAAAATTCATTTATTTAATTTACAGTAACTTTAGAAGTGGTGGAAAGCACTTTGAAATGGTAAACGAAACATCAGAAATATCCATGCAAAAAGGGATATCTGAATGCAAACCACATAAGACTTAACTCATTTATATTGGCACTAAAAAAATTAATATTAAATCAGTTTGAGACATTAACATCACATATTTACAATGGAAACAGAACTACCGTTGCATATGATCGGGACCTACTTGTATCAAGCTTATTCACAGGACTAAGGTTTTACTAAATCGAATTTCTATAAGAATTAAAGAATACTGATCAATTTAAAGTGTGTGTTGTCTGTTCTTGTTCCGAGAATGTTAAAGAATAAGTTCACTTATTCATGATCAATTAAATTATATTCAAGGATCAAGAAAGACTCACAACGTAACGGAAAGCTTACATTTAGGCGAGAAAATTTAAGCTTAAACTTATATTTTAAATCTCCCATTTTGAAACCCGCGCGACGAAGGTCCTCTTCTCTCGCCGCTTCGAGAGTCTCCATTATCATCAATCTGTGGCGATCAAAACGTTAAGAAAGTCAGGACACTATGATTTATGATGTTGAACAAGGATTGAATGATAGCTATGAAAAAAAGTCGTCGAATGTGTTCTAGTATTAAAATGAAACCGCTTATTTAGCGTGCGATCTGTGGTACATTTCGTTCGACGACTGAGACAAATGTGAATGCTTCTTCAACAAGAACTTACCCCTTCCTTCAGTAGAACTTCCAAGATGCGATCTTTGTCGGTAAATTGAACACCCAAAAGGATCTGGTTCATGGCATCAAATTGAAAGTATATTCAAGCGAATCCAAAGATTTTATCGTTGGTTTGACTCTCCAAAAAAACCGCCTCTTCCCCATCATAAGTCACATGATACAGAGTATCCCATTAGCCCTCGCAGTCGTCCGGCATCGGCGATCGTTTACGATGATTAGACGATTTCCTCCGATGACTCCGTAAACTAATCGGCTTTTGGGCCTGCGCATTGCGCTTGCCTGAATCTTGTCCCAGGCCACGAGGGCCGAGATTGTTGTCGATTTCAACCACAGGTTCCCAAAGCGAACTTTGTCTGCCATCTCGTCTCTTTTTTTGTACTTTGTGCAAAGGTGAAGCAGAGCAATCAAGTTTATATAAGGTAAAGGAACACCTTAAGTTAAACGGCTTGTGGGATTCGACGAAATCCATCGAAGGGCCGTCAACGGTAAAGAAATCAAGAATTAACAAAAGCGATTCGAGTACGAGTAGAGCTGCTACACTACCGTACGAGCAGTGACTCAAGCGACAATGATCGCGACAAAGAACTTAGAGTGCATTGTTGAAGACACATATTGGGCAATGAATACTGTGATGATGATGGTTATGCCAACGAATTTATGCTGTCTGGAAAGAAGAAAAATCAACATCGGCTAAGGTACAAAGCTGTAAACCTGACCTGAAAACCTGAAACTGACTAATTATATAAATTGACTACACAGCGATTTAATACTGTAAGATCAGAACTTCGGCTTATATATGTTTTGTCAAATCATTTTCAAACAATGTCATCCTGTAAGAAAGATTTAGTCATCCTGCTGTTTCAAGTTTCTACAATAAAGCTTAATAGGAAATTATTATCCCTTTTAAAACGTCTTTACATCTAAGCTTAAGCTTATGTTACTGATCGTAATCACACTTCAAGTGACTAAATTAAAGAGATTTAATTATCTTAAAATAATGTTTCATCCTTTTCTACTTAGTTTTAATTCATGGCTTTTTCATGATTTTGCATCATGGTGAATTCCCCTTAAAGTGTTTTTATGGGATTTTCATGACCCATGAAATACATAGACAGCGAAGTATAACATTTTCATGGGTCATGAAACCTGCCAATACATGTATGTGGAAATTTCATGACCCATGAAATCCTTTTTCAGGGCTCTAAAAATTTTTCATGGCCCATGAAAATCGATCATTTCATATTTCATGGGAAATTCATGACTTCAATATAACACCATGAAATCTAAATCTCTGTTTTCATGGCCATTAAAAGTGCTTTCATGGGTTTTTCAAGGCGTTTTCATGGGATTTTCATGAAAGAAGCAATTCATAGTGTATGTAAGGTATTTTACCTAAACTCAATTATCAATAGTAAGTTGTGTTTGATTGGCATTCATCTTTTCCTTCCAACTGTTTAATTTTGCTCCCACTTAGCAGACTTAAACCACATAAAAAATGTCGTAGTGAAAATCAACTTCTTCGTACTAGAAGTCAGTTGTAAAAGTTGGATTCATCCTTATTAACAAATACTAACAGAAAACAGAATACGTCGTGACAGGTTGTCTGTTTTAACAATAACGACCTGAGTGAACCATTGTCTTCCAAAACCACATCTACATGCCTTAGATAGCGAAGCCTTTCTTCCTATTGGCTCAGAATGACTGTAATTGAGACCTTCGCAATACCTTATGACCCCAAGCGATGCAGTTTTCAGTTTGCGCGCTCAATTTGAACTGAAAAAAAAAAAAAACGATCGGACCGTTCTGGCCGTTACCGTTTAAAACTGTGTTCAGTGCAGCTTCTTTTATAGCGAATAACTATCATGTCTATTCAAGTTAACTTGGAATCATCAAAGAACGTTAATTCACACGTGAATAAGGCGAAAAAGGTAACCAAAATACTGGATAGAGATGAAGGAGTTTAATGTCATGCCGCTCTCAAGAATTCCAAAAGACAAGCGAAAAGAGGGAGCTTCAGCTACCTTAAAAGCTGAACGTAGAGACTGGGAAACCAAGATAGTGAAAATCGGAGGTGAGTAGAAACACATGGATTTTGTGTTGTACAATATTGCAAAATGCGGGAACTGTTTTTCCGGAGATAGTAAGAGCTCGGACACAAATGATAAGAGATGCATGGTTTAGTTCCTTTGTCATTGAATGCTGAAGGCAACATTAAACCAATATATATCTGCCAATTTCTTCTGAGTCTAATGTAAGAGTTTCCTCCTCCTAGTGTCAGAATTCAGAAAATTGCGTTGATGACCCAACTAGTTCCTAACATAAGCAAAGATTAGCACTCTGTCTCAAACTGTCCCAAAGGGGACTCTCTTTGGTGACAGAAATAAATCAAGTTATCTATTTTGTTAATGCGTTCTTAACCCCAGCTTTTCGCGTTTTTCTCTTCTAACCATCTATATCAGTCTTGTCACAGGAAAGCCAAGCGTTAGCTTTTATTTCAGGCATCTTTATTTATTCGTGTTTTCCTTTCAATTTTTAGTGTAAGCTAAGAAGTGCCATTCGTTATGGGTGAAGGACGATAAAATGAGCAAGGAAGCCAGGTTTGACTTGGGACGAATTATACGAAATAAATGTATAACTGCTGGAAGGCGATTGAAGCAGAGGTTGAAAAAGGAATAAACTCATCAGTGATCGAGATGTTAGAGTGATTTCACAAAACCCGTGAAACAATGGAATTAGTGTCGTTTTCTTTCGTTTACTTTTTAATATTAGACCATAAATGCTTAATTTTGTTTCACGGGTTTTGTGAAATCACTCTAACACTCTAAGCTAATTAAAAATGTTTTATCAGTTTTATCTTGCCGTCTTCATGCTGATGTCGCTAGTGAAAACCACGCTTTACGTGACGAACCCTTCGCCGTATAAATTCAACAGGTAACCAGAAATGACACTTCACGAAAAAAATTAATACTCTTGACTAAAGGTCCTTTGTTTGCCATTTTGAATTTCCAAGGTGTAAGTCGTCATGAAGGTTTTAGATTCAAACAATGTAAAAAAATGTCAGCGTTTGGCTTTCATTTTTTTTTCAGCTTCCAGTTTTTTTTAATTTTGTGGAACACGAAAGTGTCAGTTTTTGTTTACGGACACTTCATGTATCTCTTTAAAGTACGTATTGTTTTAAACCATGTGACTAGTGGGACACTTCATGTAACGTTAAATAATGTTGTGTTATAATCATGTGACTCGTGGATTTGGAAGTCAAAACGAGAATGTGTTCAAATTAAAGGTTGGAAATTTGAGTCTGTGTTGTTTAGTCATTTTAGAATACTAGTTCTGGCATTTCTCTTGACAATTTTAAAAGTAAGAAGTCGTAATTGAAATGGACCGAGTTTCGTGAGGCGACGATTCGTCGACAATTGCATGACCGAATGACAAGGTTCGATCGAAGAACCACAGCAAGGACCACAGGTAAGCGCGAGCTTCATTATAACCCATTTCCCGATGACAGATGTTTTTATTGATTTTTATTGATTGAATCGCCATTACGCACAGCAAATTTTTTCTGCAGCGCTGCACAGCGCTGCACAAACACTGTTCATCGGCCGTAGGGCTCCGTGTTGCTATTTTGCTGCGTCTTTCCTGCAGCGTTCCTGCAGCTTTCAGTGTCGCTACTGCAGCGCTCACGCAGTCATAATAATGCACTGCTGCAGCGCAACGAAAACAGCGTTCATGCAACCTTTCTGCAGCGCTAATAAGTCGCTAAAGCAGCGCTGCTTTAACGTCGTCTGTATCGTACGGGGGAGTGAAGAGAGGTCTCTGGAAGATGGGAGTGGTAGAGGGGTTGATTCGTGGACGAGACAAAGAGGTAAGAGGGGCACATGTGAGGGTAATCACCAAGGGGAGGGATGTTCACATAACTAGGCCAGTTTAGAAATTGTATCCGATCGAAGTTGATGCAGGGCTGAACGCAGGTAAGAGGCAAGACAGAAATCAAGTGCAACCAGCAGATTCGCAGGGAGGCAGTCGGCCTCGCAGGGCGGCGGCTTTGGATGCTGCTAGGAAGATAAGCCGCTTGGCTAACCAGGAAAACTACTGACCTTGTGGCAATATTCTTGACTCATATGAGTCAAGAGGGGGGAGAGTGTCCGAAATCCGTAGTTGCGTTACACACAAGTAGAGTTACGTGTCTGGTCACGTGCGTAGCTTCAAGTTGATTGACAAGTGAATCATGTGCTCGAAGAGAGAATGTTCAGATGTTGTAAATGAACGGGAGAGAAAGCGCGAGTGTTTTGAAAAGATTGTTACCTCGAAAGTTTAAGCCGATTGTAGCGAGATTGTGAAGCTATACAGTCCTCTGATAGACGAAAATAAAGATTGTGAAGTCCTTTGATGTGTGGATTTCTAACACATTCAATTACTAATCAGTCAATTACTATTGGATAACTTGAATCCCTGCTACAGTACCTTCAACAATATACAATGTATCTCATGCACTGTTTTCTCATGAAGTTTGTGTCCATCAAAAAAAGTATCAGAAACTAACTTTAACAATAAAATTACAGCTTCCATACAAACCAAACCAACCATTCATTTTAGGAATCACATGCAAAGTCGAGAAGAATGATATTCCTTCGGGAGCATTGTTTTGATTTAAAACTTGCATTATTTTGACATACAGGTACATATACATGACAGTAGGGCCCAAAATTAACTTTTTCTAATACATAGGCGCCAGGTTGAGACTGCATGCTATACATAGGGGTGGCGAATGGTAAATCCGAGACTCGCCGAGACCCTTGTTTCAAAATCCGAGACCGAGACCGCAGCTACGTTACAAAATCCGAGCCCGAGACCCAATGCAGGAAAAAACCGAGTCCGAGACTTAGTGCCAAAAATATCCGATTCACCTATCAAACAACAAACAAGGATGAAGATTGAGAATGCTTCACAAAAGTATCCGAGACCTCGAGGAAAAAAATCAGAGACTCCGAGACAGAAAAAGCACCAGCCAAACGAGACTGAGACTTAAAACAAAAACTGCCGAGATTTTGAGACCGGACCAAAATTTTCCGAGACCCACGATTTTGAAGGTACCATTCGCCACCCCTTATACATGTACTGTACATGTGTATCTAAAATCTAGGGCTACAGTCATAGTGGTAGTCAGTTTAAATTACATGTACATTGTACAAGACAGCAATGATTGTGTACAGTGTACAGTCACAGTGGGAGTCAAATTAAATTACATGTACATTGTACAAGACAGCAATGATTGTGTACAGTGTACATGTCCAAAATAAACACTGCACACCTTATCAAAATGTATTTGACAGCTCTGTTTAGCAGACGTTTGTGGGAGAGAAGCGTGTTGCGTGCCCTACGGACGTCTCCATTGGAAGCTAGTATAAAGTATATTTGTAAAACATAATGTCATATCCATAAATTTCTCAGGCTTACCTCCTTTAACTGTGTTTACGTTCATCCACTGAGTGAATCCGGCATACATGATCTCGAGCCTTGGCAGTCCGATAAAAGTGTACAGTAATCCAACGCCGGTTATTGCTCTTATTTCCGTGGTTACAATTCGGCAAGACGTAAACCAAATGATCATTTAACAATCTACTTAGAAACAAAACCGAAAAACTCCCCGAATAAGGCGAAACCTTTGAAAGTGTACTATACCCTTCACACTTTGAAAATGGACTTTTCGATGTCACTGAGCAAGCGCAGAAAGAATAACCGCTGACCAGAAGCCCTGGTTTACCGGATTGTACATCTTTTCCAGTCCCATCTGATGAGGCTTTCAATCACAAATCAATTTAATACTAAGGGACGGACCATTATTTTTTTGACGGGGGGGGGGGGGGGGGGGGGTTTGGAAAATTTTGAAATAAATTGTTTGCAGAGGCTATAAACACTGAAATAAATTGTATGCAAGCAAAAAATAAAGAAAAAAATTGTTTGCTGGAAGTATAGCAGTTGGACGGAGACACAAAATAAATTGTTTGCAGCAGGTGCCGCATATAAAAAAAAAATAATGGCCCGTCCCTAAGATGAATAAATTAATGAGGCGAAAAAAAAAGCAACAATAATAATAATAATAATATTTTTTTTTCCTTTAGTATGAGTAAATAATGGAATTACTTTATTAACAAAATTTTCTTAAAACAATCTTAAATTTACAATATAAAATTACAACACATGTATAATAATTACAAAATATATAATAATGAAAGACTCCTCAACATTACATTTTTAAAATGAAACTGATCATTGTCATAAAAAAAGTAAATAAATACAGGAGAAAATAATTATAATCTCTTGATAAATAATAATAATAATAATAATAATAATAATAATATATAATATAAACTTGAAGGGGTGGTGGCCCGAAGCTAAACCCCCCCGGGGGGGGGGTACTTGATATATCCTTGGGTGGGGAGGTGCGGCCCGGCCCCTCATACCCTGACCCCTCATACCCTGACCCTGTTTAAGACAAAAATCGCTGATTTTCCTACCCTGTTTAAGACAAAATTCCGATTTTTGATACCCTGTTTAAGACATTTAACCCGAAAAAATTTTCCTGTAGTTTAGTTCGTAGAACATCTGCGCAGGCTGTTTATCGTCCAAGAAAAGATAAAACGATTTGACAAAAAAAGCAAGGCTGATAAACGGTACGGAAACGACTATATTTATAAAAAATCCAATATTTCGAAAGGCACAGCCTTTCTTCTTCAGGGTCTTACAGATAATAACTCGTAAGGCAAAAAAACGTTACAATTTGAATTTGAAAGGGGGCGGGGGATTAAATATGATACTATGACAGCATAAACTGAAGTGACAAAGTAAATGTAAATAACCGTAAATAACTAAGCAATATAGAGGTAAGAAAAACATGCAACACAACACCACAGTAAATATAAGTAATGGAAACTGAGAAAAGATGTCATGTTTCATCTCTTCTATTTAAACCTAAAGGTTCAAGGGTCTGACCTCTCTCAATAAACATGACATCTTTTCTCAGTTTCCATTACTTATATTTACTGTGGTGTTGTGTTGCATGTTTTTCTTACCTCTATATTGCTTAGTTATTTACGGTTATTTACATTTACTTTGTCACTTCAGTTTATGCTGTCATAGTATCATATTTAATCCCCCGCCCCCTTTCAAATTCAAATTGTAACGTTTTTTTGCCTTACGAGTTATTATCTGTAAGACCCTGAAGAAGAAAGGCTGTGCCTTTCGAAATATTGGATTTTTTATAAATATAGTCGTTTCCGTACCGTTTATCAGCCTTGCTTTTTTTATCAAATCGTTTTATTATTTTATAGCTGATTAGATCCTTTACTACAGGATCCGGTGCTTCTATCTCGTTACGGTGGTCTTTGCAAATACAGTTACTTGTTTTCAAGAAAAGATGCCCTGTTTAAGACAACAATTGATAAAATCGATACCCTGATTAAGACAAAACATAGGTACGCAATGCGTACAGAAGCGACGACGAGTTTCAACTTGGCGTTAAATCAATAGGTCTGGGGTGCTCTGATAAAATCAGTGTATCACTTGGCTCCACTAAAAAAAGGGTCGGTGTGAAATGCAAAATTTCGGCGACTTTTAGTCGGTGCAGAGCGTCCTGTAAATAAAATTTGCTTAAAAATGCTCATTAAACCAGAATATTGCCCCAGCAAATAATATAATACCAGAAGTAGCCAAGGACTTGTAACAGAACTTTCATTGGTAAAATGACTTTTTTCCAAACATTTTCAATTTTTGTACTTATGGTCGTAGGAATAACATATGTTTGTCAGTTGTTGATTGTTTTGTGTTTGATTAAAAACCAAAGGTGTGAATGGCCAGGTAAGTCCTTTTTTATACCAGAACTTCCTGTTGAAGACCCAGTAGTGATCATTATGCATTGCGTGATAAAAACAATGTAAGTCTCGATCCCAGGAAATAAATAACAATAACAGAGGCGCGTGGAGCGTAATGGTCATTACTGGGCCTTTAAGGTCCTGGCTGACACTGATACTTGTGATTATGATATACATGTGAAGATTTATTACACAATTGTGGTTGCTGCATTGGTAATTGCACATTTTATCGTGTGCAAAATCAAAACAATTCATCGTTTTTCCTTCATATTTGTGACAAATATGGATTGGAATTTATTTTGCCATACTTGGTTGGTATAATTCTATGCTGATTAGGCTTAATATAGGTCACACGCATCAAGAACAAGTAACATTTTCATTTTCAAATTGTTTGAGATTAAAATTACATCTGAGTTTGTTTTACTTATGTGCAATTCAATATTTGTACATCTTGCAAGTTACAATTGTTAATCAGTCCATTGTTGTCCGGATAGCTGTTTTTCTGATTCCTTACAGCGTTACTATGAAGTGTTAATACAGGAAGCACAATTCGAACAGTACAATGTACATGATTAAAACTATTACAATTGCTAAATGACAACAACTGGAAATTGTTTCCATGTTTGTGCTTCACAAATTGAAAAGACTTTGTCAGTTCTGAACATGTTTTCAGAGATTATTGGTAGTTTGACATTTTGTGATTTCATTAACGCATGAACAGCAGGTCACCAGTTTCTTCAGCACTTCAGACTTTTTGTCATTGTCACCAGCATTAGTTGATGTGCTAAATGTTTGCAGATGCATTGACTGGAGGTGATTGAGTACCTTTAAAAGAAAATAAATGAATACCTTGAGATTCAGTTCATTTTTTTAAGTGTTTTGTCATCCTAAAGTTTAAGACCAAAATGGCTTTATGGGGACTTAAAAGCGGAATTAAAGTGCTTCATTTAGATATACAATGGATGGTGAAGAATTCAATTTGGGAGCTGAGAGTTTCATTGTATATATTGAAAAAACTATTACATGTGGCTAGTCACATGTAATAACAGGTGAAGACAGAAAGAAAATTTAAAAAAAAACGCACAGAAAAATTGTCCAATGCCCCCCCCCCCCCCCCCCCCCCACCTTCAAAATGAAAATAGTCCATCCCTTAGCCCAATATGAACAAGATAATGTTCTCACCGTTTGTCAAGTTTCAGTAATGTGCTTCATGAAAAATGCACGAGGAAAACACTTTGGTAGAAATTCTGAAGATATTGCACCAATTCCCCTACACTGTTAAATTCCAACTGAACACATGTTCCAATTTTGTAGCCACTGTTTACCAGAATTACTTCCAAACAGCGAGACATTTCCCTGATGAAAATCAGCTGTAACTATCTTTGAGGTATCTACAAGATGGCAAGGAACAAGGATTCATTTCTACATCGTGAGAAGGACGAATCAAAAGTGGAATACAACGATACATGCAGATTTGTGTGAACCAATTAGTGTAGTAACTCATTTGCCACGCATAAACAACATAAAACAGAAATAACAACGTAGGCCAGAATTTTCCTTTGACACGATTTAAACATTCTCTGGCTTTGAAATGAGCATTATACAACCCCACAGCGGCTCTATATTGCATTATAAGATACCATAACTGTATACACAATATGCTGGTAATGATGGCTCACCTTTATTAATAGCTTGAATCCGAGATAAACTGTTTAATTTCCTTCTCTTTCTTCAATACAATGAAGTTGCTCCGATATTCTGTACACAACTGATCGTGAATCACCGCACACGGCTTCGTTTTCAGGTAACAGCTCTCGTAGGATACTCAGTTATAAGTCAAGTTCAGTAAGCTTAAATCAATGCTATTTCAGTGCTATTTCTGGCCTTCAGTTCTGATAAGTTCTTTCTGAGACAAGCAAAGATCCGCTCCGAAACAGCGCCCAGACTCGATAATTTAGTGGAGACCTTTTGCCTATTGCGAGTGCGAGTATGTACTACTGATGAATGTACATCACTTCGTGTCTGTTTGTCTGCAAGTGAGCGCAAATATATTCACGGTAAATAAAGCATGACGGTGTAAAATTTGAAACAGACAAACAAACCTATTGTAGCTTTCTCCGAGCTTTCTCCACACTTCGAAACAAAATGGCGGAGCAAACGACGAGTGACCTAGTTCCCAGTGTTTTTCTTATCCTCCAAGGCTAGTTCCCAATGTTTCTCGGGTGTAATCCGGACATCCGGACAGACACCACGGCACGATGGCAATAATACTTAAAAATGATAAAATCGATACCCTGTTTAAGACAAAATCCCGAAAAACATACCCTGGCTGGCCGCACGTCCCCATTAAGCCCTTATAAGGGAGTACCCCCCACCCCCCACCCGGGGGCTAAACCGAACTTGAAAGAAAAAAACAACCGTTCTAGTGAGTTTTGTATAGAAACAAAGACAGATACAACGTCGGTAGAAATTTTTAAAAAGATTTACTATATTTCGGCTGGCCAAACCAGCCTTCTTCAGGTAATAATATAGATTATTAGGTAAAAACGGCAAACTGATCCCTACGGCAAGGAGAAGAGATTGAGACATTAGTGAAATAAAAAAACAAACAGTTGAATATATTTGCCCGATATTAATCTACTTAATTGAATGTAAGAAATGCGCAAAACAGTACATTGGGGAAACCAAACTCCAACTGAATGAACGCTTTGGGGATGGCCGCTCCATCCTCAATCACCACCATCTTATCAATCCTACTCCTGTTTCAATACATTTTAACCAACCTGGCCACTCTATCAGCAACATCCTGTTCATTCCCTTGGAACTCATCCACAACAACCGCGACTCTGTCAGAAAGGCACGCGTGGCCCATCTTAAGGCGCGTTTACACATGCGATTTTTGTCGCGCTCTCCAATGCAACTTTTGTCGCAAGTGTAAATTAGCGGCGATTTCCTGTGCGATTCAGGTGCGACATTTGCTTTAATTTGCTGTAATTTCCTAAAAATCGTCGCCAAGTTGCATCAGGTTTCGAACATGTTCGAAACCCCTGCGACATCGCGCAACAAATCGCGCCCAAATCGCCGCCCTTTTACACATGCGATTTGAAGATGCAACTTGCGCGTGATAAAAATTGCATCGACAAGTGCGACAAAAATTGCACAAAAAATCGCCTGTGTAAATGGGCCTTTATAGATTACTCGAAGCAATGACACTTGATCGTCATGGTATAAATAGACGTGATGAATTTAATTAGTGACATTTAGCTTCTTTCTTACCAATCATTTTCTGTTATGTCATATTTCAAAAGTTTTATATGCATGTAACGGTCATTTTATATCTGTATTCATTTTTGTTTTTTAGCTCCCGTAGGTTTGTTTTGCAAACCAAAATATCAGGCAAATATATTCAATTCTTTTTTTATTTCACTTCTGTCTCAATCTCTTCTCCTCTGCCTTGTCGTAAGGATGAGTTTGCCGTTTTTACCTATACTATTTCAAGATTTTTACTGATCCAGATCTAATACGATAGATCCGGCACTCTTCATTGGTTTGTCGCTGTGGTTTTGCCGTTATTATACTTCTCAGGCGAGGAAGTGAAGGATTGAAAGTCATAATAAAAGGTACCCGTTTGGGTTTGTTAGTGTCTTTGGCCGTTGTAAAGTGAGTCTCTGGGGAATGTCAGCAGCGCGTTGTATTTGTCTAGTAACTAAACGGAGGGCTAGACTATTAAACGTTTACTTTCGAGTCTGTCTCTTGTTCAACAAGTAAACGTTCAACATTGAGACCTCCGCTGTTAGTCTAGCCAATATTTATAAATACCTTGTTAAAGAAACGTTATCAGGAAAAAATTCACAATCCATAAAACCGTGGATACACACAATATTATTATCACTGTTGGTATAACTATTTTTAAGATCTATTCCTTCCTAAAAGATTTTCGGAAGATGATTTGGGTATACTTTGTTATAATAATGTGAATTCAGTATCTGAGAACACATTTTTTTTCCGTTTCCAGAGAACCATTCGTTCATATCGTCCATGGTTTATACTTTTTATCCGACGTTTTTTTCGATCAGGTGCCGGTATATTACGACAATTTACGTTACGTAGCTTTTTTAGACAGTTGGAAATGGTCAAGGTTTCAGTATTGAATGTAATCAGTAGAAGCAAGCCACATGGAAAAATAAGTACCTATGTTGTTTAGACATTAACAGATAACGTCGTATTTCTGTGAATTATTTCTTCCCAAATATTGAAGACTATATTATCATGCGCAGTACGAACTTATCCAAACCACATACTGATAATGGTTCTCACTTGCGTGATAAGCACAAGCACTCGTGACATTAGGTAGCGTTTCGTGAATACGGCCCCAATTCTTTAACCAAATTGCGACAAATGTGACTGTCAGGGCCCACCGGCCTTTCCATGACTTTTTTAAACTTATTAAAAATAATTAATATACAAAGTAATTACTAAACTAAAATAACCTTTGCAAGGAATAAAAGTGAAGCTACAAACATGTATTAAATGAAGATACTTACGCCGCCCTGTGAGTCCACAAAATTCCATATTGGGAGGAAAAACAAGAAAATGTAATGCAGGAGTAATACAATTTATGTTTTTTTCTTTCAACTCCAATAAAGTATTTTAACTTTAAACCCAAGTGCAGCCAACGGCTGGACTTTTAACTTTCTAATGATAAAATTATTTAAAACAATGTACGAATTTACTTCGTACTGACGTAAAAAGTTAAAGAAAAGCCATGCGCGTAATGAATGCAGGTTTGGTCATTAATTATAATGTCCATAAAAGATGAAAAAGACAAAACCAATCATTACGAAATGTATATCTTAAATGCTGAGCAATGATTTTTTAGACAGTTGGACGTAGTTTGTTCTTCATAAGACGCATTTTTCTCAACAAAGACAAAGCATTATTTCTCTGAGGCCTCCTAACAGACTCGCTGCCCGCACCGTTTATAAAGGAAACGTAGCACGCTCGCTTTGCAGTTAACCCATGGCTACTGTACACGGTCTGAGTCGATTCAGCATGAACATGGTTTAGAAAATGAACGAACATAACGGTCAGACACTGTTTAGGACCAGTTTTTGTCACAATGAAAGTAAAGCCCGGTTAAAAGGTCGCACATGTGCCGAATCTAATACCTATTTGGGTCGACTCAAATAATTAAATTCGACATTTGATTTAGACGACGAATTTGAGTTAAATGTCGAACTTCACATGCATTAAATTCATGAATTAGATTCGACACGTGAAATGCGACGTTTAAACCGGGCCGGGCCTTAGGTACTACGATTATCAGTTGAGCAAGGCACGAGCGATGTTTGGCGACAAAGTTTTGCTGTTAAAACCATGTTGTTGTCAAGGGCAACTTGCAACGTTTCAAACGGTAACTTGTCTGTCGTTGGACGTCATCAGTAACAAAACGCGTTACCGTTGGAAACGTAGCAAGTTGCCCTTGACAACAACGTAGTTAACGGCAAAACTTTGTCACCAAACATAGCTTGTGCCTTGCTCAACTGATAATCGTAGTATCATACCATCACACAAGACAGAATCGTGCATTGAGTGAACGTCAAGAGATACTTACATAGACCACCTAGTTTGTCGCAACATCCATATAAAAAGGAAAAAGGCAAACCAGCTTTTAGAAAGAGTGTATTTTAGTAATTCAGTAGAAATAGTGTATTTGATTTAAAAAAAGAAACCAGTTACAACTAGTTTATAATAAAGGAGGTGCATGTATGTAATGAATCGAACAAAAAAGGCAATTATCGTAAAGGACACAGTGTTTAGGACCAGTTTTTGCCAGAATGAAAAGTTAAAGGCGCAGTCCATACAAAACTGAATCGTGCACTGAATGAACTTCAAGGAATACTTATACCACCTAGTTTGTCGTCAAACACCCATATAAAAAGGACAAAAAGGAAAAAAATAGGAAAAACCAGCTTTTCTAAAGAGAATATTTTAGTAATTCAGTAGAAATAGTGTATTTCATTCAAAAAAGAAATCAGTTACTACTCATTTATAATAAACGAGATGCATGTATGTAATGAAACAGAAAAAGGCAATTATCGTAACGGCCACTGAGTAAGGTATCAGTCCATACAAGACTGATTCGTGCACTAAATGAACTTCAAGAAATACTTACCATCTAGTTTAACGTCGCCAAACATCCATACAAAAAGGACAAAACGGAAAAAAGGAAAAACCAACTTTTAAAAAGAGTATATTTTAGTAATTCAGTAGAAATAGTGTATTTCATTTAAAAAAGAAACCAGTTACTACTCGTTTATGATAAAGGAGATGCATGCATGTTTTGAAACAGAAAAAAGCAATAATCTTAATGGTCAGACACTGTTTTAAGGACCAGTTTATGCCAGAATGAAAAGTAAGGTGTCAGTCCACACAAGACTGAATCGTGCATTGAATGAACATCAAGAGATACTTACCATCTAGTTTGTCGCCAAACATCCACATCATAAAAAGGAAAAAAAAGGCAAACTAACTTTTAGAAAGAGTTTAATTTAGTGCGATGCGCCCAGTTACCGTGAGCACCCAACAAACTTTTTAAAAAGTTTTGTAACTTACTATACACTCCTGTGATAAACACGAAGCGACAGCATTACATTTAATCGTTTGTCGCTTCGTGTTTATCACAGGATTGCAAAGTTAGTTACAAAACTCGTAAAAACGTTTGTTGGGTGCTCACCGTAAGGCGCGTCGCACGGTAGTAATTCAGTAGAAATAGTGGATTTGGTTTTGCTATTTATGTAACAGCTAATTTTTTAAATTTTAAATCTACATTATTATTATTATTATTATTACGAAGGAATTTTAATGTCAGTGTAAATCTGTGAATATTTAAGAAATTAGTTATTAGGTTTTTTTAGTTCTTCTTAATTTTAAGTTCTTAGTTTGTGTCACCAATTAGCTTAATTGAAAAATTGAGGTAGAAAGTTTCTGACACATGAATAAAGTTGATTGATTTTGATTGAAAAACTCAATTATTATTCGTTTATAACAAGGGAATGCATGTATGCAATGAAACGGAAAAAGGCAATTATCGTTACGGTCAGACACTGTTTAGAACCAGTTTTTGCCAGAATGAAAAGTAAGGTGTCCAGTCCATACAAGACTGAATCGTGCATTGAATGAACGTCAAGAGATACTTACGACCTAGTTTGTCGCCAAACATCCATATAAAAAGGAAAAAAAGGCAAACCAGCTTTTAGAAAGGGTATATTTTAGTAATTCAGTAGAAATAGTGTATTTGGCCTAAAAAAAAGCCCAGTTATTACTTGTTTATAATGAAGGAAATGCATGTATTAAATGAAATAGAAAATGTACTTACAAGCTGTTGTGTCCAGAAAAGTCCACGATAAGAAAAAATGACAAGATAAATGATTATATGTATTATACTGAGAATTTTTAACACTTAGGCGTACAAAGGGAAGGGGGTATGGGCGGGGAGGGGGAGGGGGAGGGGGTGGGTGCCACTCCCCTGTCAACATCTTTGTACATTTCTTTCGCGACTTTAATTTTGGAACCCAAGGCTTTTAGTAGCTGCTGAGTTTTTCCTTGGGACACATTTTGACGTGTGACGTTGCCATATAGAGGTATGTGAATATCGACACGTGACTACCTTACTTGTAGAGGACACAACCGAGGCGGGTGGGGGGGGGGGGGGGGTGGGTGGGGGTCCAAATACAAAAGCTTATGCCACGACAAAACTAAAAGATTTATTTTCTAAACATTTATTAGTAACTGATTACTTCTTCTGCAGGTGTGAGCAAGACTAACGCGTGTTGTTCGATAAAAAAGGGCCCTGGACTTTGTTAAGGGCGAGCCGAGGAAGACATGTTCACACATAGCTGCCTTCTCAGCGTTTAAATACAAGGTAGCTATAAAGATGCGTTTACACCTTAGCAACACAGAGAAACATCAAGGATTCAATTGCAAAGAACGTTTCGTTACTTTTATTGCCACTCGTCACTGATTGAGTGTACTTTTTGCAACCTGGTATAGCGGTGGACTCAAAAATGTTAGATTGCAAATTAAAATAAAAAATCAATATATATAAAAAAGACTCGTACCATAGGAATACTCTATCAAATGTCCGTATACCTTACATTTTGAATTTTAATTCTGATACGGAAAATATTGTAAATTATTGTATTGCATAACTATCAAAGGTAACTATCAATCGCTCTTAGATCCTTCTTTAGTTTAGCCAAGATGATATCACTTCAGTGACCGCAATAATTAAGCAGCGATAATAACTTTTTTCTTCAGTTGCACCGGAGGTTTGGTTCTAGCGGATTGGTTCTTGTGGTTCAAGTAACTCTGGTCACTGGATAAAGGTTGACTTGGTAATAACATGACAATTGACAAAGAACAGAATGTTTGGGATTCTCGACTTTAGCTTCTTTTGACGCTATGTGGATACCTGATTAGTTCATATTATGCTTACGTTCCTTATCCAAATCGTAGGAGAAAGGAAGCGATAGACACTAACGAATATCGTTCAAAATCCAAAAATGAATAATAAGCCAGAAAAAATGCATGGAGAAACGCCGGAATGAGTAAGATACAAGAGTTTTTAACAAACTTTTTTTAAAAAATTTCTAAAATTTCAGTTTAAAGTAGTTTGAAAAGGTCCATTAATTTTACCTGATCCGATAAATACTGACTGAAATTATGCTCTTCTTATAAAATAATGTTGAATTATTTTTCCATATGTTTGTGGGGGGATGCCAACGCTCCCCCTTCCAAATGCAATCTCACGTATTTTAGAAATATCTAAATGTTATTCTTATCATCTCAAATTTCTCTCTTTTGTATGTTTCAATGGTATCTTTATTTGTGTAATTTTTTTTTGCACTATTCTATTGCTTTTTTATAAATTTTGGATCAAAAAAGGCAATTTCGCCTACTTTCTAATAAGCGCCCCTCCCCTTGAGTGTCGTTTTGTTAATAAGCGCCCCCTTTCTAAAAAGTGCCTCCACCCGCACTGCCCCCTCCCCCCCCCCCAATCCCCCACTGCTTCAAGGATAAGAAGCCTCGCTATGCTAGCTAAGAGCTGATCAAGACACCGCACCAAGCTATAGACAAATCCCGCGAAAGCGATCGTTTTGATAGGATCACAGAATCGGACGTTAAAGATGCTACGACAAAAACCTATCTTATCGAAGAAAGTGATATTGAGTACATTGAGGTTTTATAGCGAATTAATGTTCTGACTATGCGAATTGTACATTTTCTGTTATTGTTTATTAAAGTGCTTTTTTCACGTTCGCATGTTTTTCGTCACGAAAAAAACATGTGCCCCCTCTCCAATAAGCGCCCTTCCTTGATCTACCAAAAGAAAATAAGCGCCCCGGACGCTAATTCGAATCATTACGGTAAAAAAAATAAAGATTGCGGCTCTACACGATGGTAGGGAGGTCATATTTAACTCCTCAGCCAAGCTTGTAAATTAGCCAACTGGTCTGCTGTCTACAAGATGGGATTCTTAACCTTGTTACTGAAACATATAAACTCTTGTTCTTAGGCCATCGTAACTTGATTGCAAATAAAACACAAACAGCGGTGATAAACATGGTAAAACAACGCAGTTTTAAAATAAACTTGACGTTTCGTATGCTAAGCAACCGTTACTTTTGAAAATACGTGTTGCTTAGCATACGGAACGTCAAGTTTATTATAAAAATGCGTTGGTTTACCATGTTTATCACCGCTGTTTGTTTTATTTTTAGTTACTGAGAGTTGTGCTATATTTAAACATGTACCAAGCAGGGTAAATAAAGATCATTTATTTTTTTTTTATTTTACGTCTTATCATGTAATTATTGGCACATGATCATCTTATGTTGTAGAAGACACTTTATGAAAATGTTGAAATATCGTACGGCAAAAAAGCAGGTCACCACAGGGCCCCCACAAAACCTGTGTGACCCTTCGTATTATTAAATTTAGAGGAAATGTATGGGATATCAAATTTGAAGGAGTTTGCGTCTGACGCGGTTTACCTGGACGTATAAAACCCTTCAAATCGCTAAAACTCACCGTTGTCTATTTGTGTATTGTCGTTGCTACAAGGACGACAATACACAACATTTAAGGTAAGATAATGTTTATTCAGTCTGAACTTATATGTAAATATTCATCGCGATATTTTACGATATGACGAGGCTTTCGATATTCCCATACATTTCCTCTTTATTTAAAGATACGGTCACACAGGTTGTGTGGGCTCCCTGTGCGATCACTTGCTGAACTTATGCACTGAAACCGGCAAGCGGATATTGTCCAGGCCTTGAAATTCACTCGCAGCCAGTTTCACATAACCTGAGTTACAAGAATACTGCCATACGTTCCTATGATCTCAGTTGGTGATAGGAATTCGCAAAAGGTTTTCGTGTCACTTCCTGTATCAGTCGGCAAGGGCGGCGCTACAGGTGGGGCATTTGCCCCACCAACTTTCAACTTTGGGACAACTCAAA
This sequence comes from Cladopsammia gracilis, assembly GCA_022457155.1. Lineage (NCBI taxonomy): Eukaryota > Metazoa > Cnidaria > Anthozoa > Scleractinia > Dendrophylliidae > Cladopsammia > Cladopsammia gracilis. The sequence goes on along the minus strand of JAJGOT010000059.1, from coordinate 992,106 downwards.
ATTGCGTAGGCTGAGATATACTTTTAATTAGTGTGGCAAGCTAAGATCCTTGGACCAGATGATCATACACTGTATGAGGCGATTTAATGTATTAGACTCGTTCGTAAAAGAAATGTTCTGTGACTTTTTAAATAAATCAAAATCTTATTTCTCAGAAGTTTTTAACCTTGTGAAGATACTTCTTGTTGTACCTGCCACGAATGCTGCGAGTGAGCGCTCGGCCTCTGCCCTTAGAAGGCTTAAGACGCATCTTCGAACACCTATGTCGCAAGAAAGATTGAATCACTGCATGATCAGGGTTGCCACTCATTAGAACATAAAAAATTCCCTGACTTTTCACTGACCTCAAAACAGTTTTCACTGACTTTGCATTAGGCGAATTATCAAATAAGCGACATCCACTACTACATTTGCTTCAGCTTCTTTTGCAGACCATCAATATTCTTCTCTTCATTTTCGATCTCTTTACGTTTTTCACGGGATTTTGAACGCATGGCGTTTGACTTCACCAAACTGAAAACAAAATTCCCTGACTTTTCACAGACTTTGACAAGCACTAAGATTTTCCCTGACCTTTTGCAAAATTCCCTGACTTTTCCCTGGCCTTGAAAAATTTTTGTTTTTCCCTGACTTTTCCCTGACCGTGGCAACCCTGATGATTTTCCATGTTCACAAGGAAATGACTGACAAATTGAACATGGCAGTTATTGGAAATCAGTTTGTTTCAGCATCAAATGACAGGCAAAATCGCTTTAGAAAATTCGATGTCAATTAAAACTTTCTCAAACCATGTATTGAACGCTAAAATAAACTGACAATTAATAGTTTTCTACGAAAGTATTCAAATTTGATAATTTTTTTGCTAAGGTGGAAAAGGTCATTAAGTTTTTCTTACTTTGTTGACCACAATGAAATCCTGGTGTTTACCAAATTTTAGCGTTCAGATTGCATCCTAGAATACTTAAATTTTCAAAATTTCCCGGGTAGCATGTCCCCAGACACCCCTAGTTTCTCGTGCCTTCAGCACTCATCATTGGCGCTGCTGCGCCAATATTACACATATTTCCAGTTATGCCCCACCAAGGAAAAATTCCCGGCGCCGCCCTGGTCAGGCAGACCTCTTGCTTGAGATTTACTGAGATGTACTCCTTTTACCGGCCGTCGTTCAAGTTTTGTAACTAAATATCGTCGTGTTAGAGAAGATCTATAATCAAACGTTCGGTCTAAATTAAAGCGATAAACGTTTATAAACAAGTATAATCTCGTACCCACATCTCCTACGGTCAGTACAAGCACGAGTGAGATCTGGGTACGAGATATGGCTCGGACTGAGAAGGATTCTAAAGGGAGACGAAAAAGCCTTCTCAAACTCATTAATAATTCATGACGATCACTACCGTGAAGGAGGTTTTGAAATCGTTTCTTAATTTGCATAGATTTGGGCGATTTTATTCCTTCGTTTTCTCCGCATTTAACGATCAGTTTGAGAAGCTTTATCAAACACTCGAAACAGTGTTTCATCAGATTTCCAAACACCTTGAAGTGGGTTAAAAAAAACTCGGCTGCGCCTCGTTTTTCAAACCCACTTCGCGGTGTTTGGAAATCTGATGAAACACTGTTCCTCGTGTTTGATATATTACTTCAAAAATTGGGGTTTCTTATGTTAATCACAAATAAACCATTTTTCCTTTACCAAAACCTTAACCTACTTGAGGAGAATCAGAGCAAAAATGACAAAACGGGAACCGTTTTACTGCGTTTGCAAAATCGACCAGAAACGAAGGTTAGAGATATTTTGATTTCATAATCAAATTGTACGTACTTATTAGACATCTTTATTATTTTATACCAACTGGAGTAGTATAATACGTACAGAAGCTTCACACAAAATAATGAAAAAAAGCCTTGACAAGAAACCAAACGCCAAATAAGCGACAGATTTGGAGAACATAGACGCTTGTTTGAAAAAACCTCAAATCAAAAAACTTTGACCAACCCAATGTCGTTTCTGACCACTTCACTCTTCCCGGACATTCGTTCAACGATCCAGAACTCATCCGCCCCTAGAACTCCCAAACCGGTACAGTATCCGTAAAGCCAGACCCTGGACCATTATGGCATGAATTGACGCGATGAATAGATGAAATGGTTTTAAACAATAGAAACAACCATTACGACGGGGCCAAACGTCGCTATAAGGATCATTAGCTGGGCTATAATTTTGCTTTCTTGCACACTTCCTCGCCAAACTTCGCACATTCACTTGGGTTGTACGTTGTCCAAATCATTTTAATTCATAATTAATGACGTCAGAAAACACGTGGTACAAAGTTTCTAATTTCATACCACCAAATAGATCATTTGAAAGAGATTGACTAAGGGAATAATATACGGAAAACCATAACTCGTTATGACAAATATTTCTCGAGAAATAACAATTTGAAGGCATTTCAGGGTCCCCTCCGAAACCATACATTTCCCATAAAATTAACTCCTATGGTATTTTTTCTTCAGTTTTTTTTTTTCAAGTAAAACTAACAATTTGGTAAAGTTAAGTGATAAGTATTTAAAAAAAATCGTATGGGTTTTTCCTCTAAACTATAATTTAAGCGATAAAACAATTTTGACGTCACATTTTATGACGTCATAAAACTACAGGTTTTTGAAGTAAATAATGTTAGGAAAAACTATGATTCCTGATTTTTTCAATTATTCTTGTTCTACTCATCTAGGACAATCAATCTGCAACATAACTAGAATTGCAGACATAAAAAAAACTTAAATTATGATATTTTTATCTAGGTGGGACACTCTTTTCTGGGCAAAGCACTCTTCAAAATTTAAAGTGTCATATCTCATCTAATATTTGTGATATCGACAAACGGTTTTCAATTTTTACTTCTCTGGTTGTCCTCTTTCAAAAACACTGGAGCATAGCATGTCGTCATCAAGTATGACGTCATAATTTGATATCTCCTGTGAATATTGGTGTCAAAATAATTTGGTGCATGTCCTCTGTTTATTACTTGCCCAGCTTGGTAACGAAATGTTCAATACATTTAAAGTTATGCTAAAATAACCACCCCGCCGCCGTGGTCAAGTTTTAGGTGTCCGCGTCCGCTTAATAGAGGTGTCCGTTCAATACAGGTATTCTTTACAGTAAACAACGGAACAAAAATTCTCGGACTTAAGCTACTGTCCGCTTAATGGAGGGTGTCCGCTTAATACGGTGTCCGCTTTATACAGGTTTAACTGTAAAACAACTATAAAGACACTTACCCACTGATTTGTCCCCACAAGTGCAAGTGAAAAAGGAAACAGAAAATCTACTGTTAAGGGTTATATCAGTCTTACTTACTCAACAATTACACCGAACGTAAATAAAATCTATCTTCTATATGAAAACAAACAAACCTTTACATTGCTTAATTCGTTTATTCCAGATCGAATATTGATAGTTAAATTGTTCGAAATGTAAATATTGTTATTTTATTTTACCCATAAGTGATAGATAAAATATGAGCGGGAGATCTGTATGGGTATTTACAATGGCGAGCCGAAGGCGAGCCATTGTAAATCCCATACAGATCGGACGCGAATATTTTATCTGACTTATGAAATGAAACAATGAGTAGAGATCTGTATCAAAAGTTAATGCTACTGTTTAATAATTCATCAACTCAGTTGATCTGTATTGGGGTTTACAAACCTTCATTAAACATTCATTTCTTTTGTGTTTTCCTTATGAATTATTAATGAATTTTATAAACGGATTTAAGGATGTTTTTTGTTTTGATTTATCTTCCCAGATGTAACCAATTATATTTCCATACTAGCCTGTTGGCTATTTTAATATCCATTAGAGTATTAATTTTACCATTTAAAACACCTCACACTAAACTGGAAACCTTGTTAAGAATAAACAAAGGAAGTAACAATATAAACTGAAAGGACACTTACCATCTGATTTGTCCCCACAGATTCACATATATAAATCAACAACAGAAAATCAATCATTAGGAGAAATATATTTCTTATAATAATTAACTGTTACACCTAGAATTTGTCGTTCACCAATATAAGCCGTTATGGCTTGGCAAAGAGAGTCTGTGGCCAGAACATATTGTGTGATAGAGTGCTTTTAATCGTTTATAATTTATTAATTACAAGTTCCAATGAGTAACTTTTATATTCCAAAACAAGTAAAACAGAGAGGCTGTGAAACAGTACAATTAACGAGAATGTATTCACCAGTATTAAAATGTTACATATCAGGTATACCTAGTCAATCACGCCAGCGAAATGCAGTTGTTCATTTTCAATGTAAATGTCAGAAGTAATTATTAAAAGCTATTGCAAAAAAAAAAAAATACTCCGAAATGACTAAGAACGTATAATATTTAACGTTGTTTTGCGAGCTCTTCGTGTGATGGAAACTCATGGTATTACCTGCATGTTACGACTGTGCATGGCATAAATATAATCGCAGGTGGCTTCCCTGACGCTAAGGGGCACTCAGGTAAATTCAGGCAAGGGCCTCTAGTTTTAACGCCCAAAAGCTACGGGGGTGGTCTATCTCAAGAGGCTTTAGTCATGAGAACTCAATAATTTAAAAGAGTAAATAGTTAGCAAATGTGGTGCTTTTGTCAAGAACAACATATGCAAATTAGGTCACGTGACTTAATACGGCCACAAAATCCAGGAAAAACTTTGAGCAAAGATGGCAACAGTTTATACCGATCATAATCAAATGTTATTGCTACCAGATAAGTCCCAAGAACAACAACAACAAATCTGCGCTTGGCCTTTGTTGATTATTTCATTAAGTTTGAAAATAAATGGTAATTTGTACTAGTACCCAGTCCCCCGTAATAGTAATTTATTATTTTTCCTGTATTTTTTAACTAATCTTAAAAAGGCCAAGCACAGAAATGAAGTACATAATAGCCTTAAAATCATAAAACTTCTGGCAGCCACCAGGTATTGGTGAAAAGTGTTTCCATTTTGCTTGAAATATTTTTGACCTAAAAATAACCCTGACGGGTCACGTGACCTAATTTGCAAATTATCTGTGTGCTAAAATGTCCAAACTTGCAAAATCTTCAGTCTACCAAAGACTTGAGTTCTCATGGCCAAAGCCTCAGAAGATAGACCACCCCCTCACTTTTTTGAGTGAAATTCCTGGAGGCCCTTGCCTAATTTACCTGAGCAGGCAAAACGACGGCAGGCAAATAAGATTAAGGGCAGAGTTAACGACAGTTAAATCAAATAAACTTAAGTGCACTTACATTCTGATTCGTCACCAAGGATTCACAAGTTAAGGAAAAAGAAAAACATAATAAAATTAGATCAGCATATTTCTATTACATATAAAATCCGTATTGCGACTAACTACTTTTTTTCTCTTTACTGGCTTTCTCAAATATTTGCCATGCCATTCCCTCACATAGAAGCTGGTAAACGGAGATTCTCCTTTCACGGCGGATACATTTGGAATTCCTTATCTGACCATGTAGAATCAGCTGAATCCCTTGGAATTTTTAAACCAGACGCAAACAATTTTTATCATTATAGTTTATTATTGCAATAATTAATAACTATTCACCAAAGTGGAGGTGGCCAGTGGTAGATATTAACTCGCCGCTTCGCGGCTCGGTAAATATCCACCACTGGCCACTGACGCTGAGATGAATAGTATTTTTAGTATATACTAGAAAAGTGAGATAATATAGCACGGAAATGATGATGTTTAACTCATTTACTCCAGACCTGTCAACGATTACAATTTTCGCGCGCAAATTACTTGGAGGTGAATGGCACTTGCTATCCCTAGTTTCAGTAGCCAATCAGAGCGCGCCAACAACGCTATCCACTGTTTTAGTATATACTTAACTATTATAGCGCGAAAGCGCGCGTGATATCGCCTAATACTTAGCCGACGAGGCCGTAGGCCGAGTCGGCTAAAATTAGGCGATATCACGCAAGCTTGAGCGCTATAATAGTTTTATAATTCAACACATTGATAACAAAGCACAGTTTGAAGAAAAAATATCGCCGACAAGCCTTTTATTTAAAAAAAAAGCTTACAGATGTTTTACCGCGCGAAACTTGCAACATCACACAGTTCATGAATGAAAGTGGCGCCTTTGTCAATATTGTGCAAGCTTGAACACTATAACTGTTTTATAAATTCAACACATTGATAACAAATCACAGTTTCGAGAAAAAAATCATTGAGATATACAACCTTTCATTAAGTAAAAAGGCTAACTACAATATTTTACCTCGCACCATTTCTTAAACAACAAGCAGTGAATGCCGAAACTTTTGCCAAGCTAAAATTAATTTAGCGTACACAATCAGTTGACAGTTTCTACGAAGAGCTTTCGTCTACTCAAAGAACGGGACAGAGTAGTGACTACAAGAATTAAAACACAGTAAAATGGCATAGAATGTCTTAGTTACAAGTGTTTCGTATCTTAAAAAGTTCAATTCAGAATGAAAACAAATTGAACAAACACACGGCTACGAACCTAAACATAGCGGCGAAAAGTCGGAAAGAACTACAGCGTGGACAGTAAGCTTACAAAAATTCACAGCTAATGGATACAAGAAACGATTAAAACATCGTACCTGTAGTTGATTTGGCTTTTTAGTCTCTTCCATAAGCACCAAATTTTCAAACATCGAAGTACGAGCTGAGTCGATCAATGGTTGTTTACAAACTTGGAAATAATTATGCTCGTTTTTTAGCTCCCACAGCCGTAATGACGAGATCAGAAACTTTTCTGAGGAAACATCAAGTCTATATCATATTCCAGAGGTGATTACCAAAGGAATTTCACGAAAATTGTGCTCCTTCATTCACTTCTTGTCGAGCGGTTAAACTTTGAACCAGTTTTCATTCAGCTACGCCAAGAAACACTGCGACCGCGACAACGCGAAAATTTCGCGCCCTTTTTGTCCAATCATGTGAACAGTATTTTTCTCTTTTCTTTCATTCTCTTTTTTTCTTTCTTTTCCCTTTTTTAACTAATAGTTCACGCACTTTTTCGCCATAAAACACGAAATTGCAGGCAGCAGTCATTTTCACTTTCCTTCAAAATGCGAAATTTACCGCCATCGCTGGTTATACGTCATGTGGACATAACGTCTATCGATAACTTTTTTACCATATTTGGGCAGTGTATCAATGTGTTGAATTATAATAATAGTTATTAGTAAATTTTTACCTCTCGATAATGATTTTCTAGATTTCTGATTGGTCCAACCGCTACCGATCTGAGTCGTTATTGGTTAATTTGCCCAAATATGGAAAAATGATGACGAATTACGCGAAAAAAAAAACCGTCGCGGAAAATGGCGATATTCGGGGAGCACGTTGTGCACGTGCACGTGCACGAATCTTTCCTCGTCCGCAATATAATTTCCACAATTCTAATGTTCAAATCCATAACCATTTCGGCTAGTCCGATTAAAACCTATTTTTGAAGGAAACTACTTTTGAAAGAAACATTCTTCTCGATCTCGCCGCTTGTTAGCATTTACTCGCTTTCGATTTGCGAAGCGGTCATGTGACACTTGTTCACTGATGTGACAGTCATGTATTTTTTTGAAACGGAAATAATTTTTTTTTCCAATTTCCAGTTATTTGAGTGTTTGAAAATTTACTAAAACAGTTATTCATCTCGGCCTCGCCGAATATGAGCTGATATATAACCAACTCGGCGCGGCGCCTCGTTGGTTATATATATCAGCTCATATTCGGCTCGTCCTCGATGAATAACTGTTAATTATCATTACTTACTATAGGTTTATATAATTATAGATATTTTACAAGGATACGTAGTGTAGTAATTAGTATTAGATGCAATAGGTAGATATTATACACGGCGTTCTTGAAAACCAGTTAATTTATTTATGCTTTTTATCCACTGAATGTATGCGCAGCTACCGTGGCTAAAAAACAATAAAGATCAAGTTCAACGTACACTGAACTACACTTTTAAAGTAACTTTGAGGTGAGTGTTTAAACACTATAACTGGAAATCAAAATCACAGTGACAAAACAACGAGGTACCCGCCGGATCGTTTGCACAACATGATCAGTACAATCAGTTTAGGTAATTTAAGATAGTCTCCAAACTGATCCTAACGGCTAGGTCAAGGAAAGCGGAAACAAAATAATGGAGGTATTTCACTTCACTACAAATCAATTAAAACTATACAAATGTTTGTAAGACAGACCTCCTACGGCGGCAAAAAGTTAAAAAAACACTGAATACAAATGTGTCCATTGTAGCTACTTTTTTTAATATTTGTCCACGTAGTCGCTGTGAATATTTGAGTTTGAACGAAAAGTGTTAAAGGGCAAAAAAAGTTACAACAACGTTGTCATGTTTACAATTTCCACGGAAATTCCCGGTTTTTAATCTGTCAAGCTAAGGAATGTACGAGTGAGCATTCTCGATCGATTCTTTTTTTTTTTTTTAAACTGCAAGGATTCGCGACACTTTACATTTACATTTTGCTGCCTATTTTTTTTACAAATTTTGGAGAGGTTCCTCCAGTTTATAATTTTTCTGCATAATTAAAAGAAAGAGCTAGGCAAAGCCCGGCCGTGCTCCGCGCAGTCGTGGTTGTGGAAAATTCTTTGGTTGCATGATATAGGCTATTTTTCGAAATCTGATGATTTAATTTACAGAGAAACGCCAAATAAAGATACATTGAAATAAACACTTAGTTTAAGTAAGAGTTATGTGCCAACTGCATGAAAGTGAAACGCTATGTGTTTTACTCAACTATAAAGATCACAACACTGACAGGGTACTAGAGAGCGAATCGTGCAAAGCAACGAATGACGTTTTTTGTCTAAACAATTTATTTTATTTTACTTTTTTGTAAAATGCGCGTACGCCGATTCTAAGCTCAAAAGGAAGTCAATATTGGAGTTTTTGACGTACATGTACATTCAACGATTTTAGGACGACTTGTGATCTAAGTTCAGCTTAGAGAGAAAAAGATCAGTTGTTTACTGGACATGCCTGATTTTATTTCCTCAACACTGATATAGTGTATGATAAAACTTTGTAGCGTCGTCTAACAATTTCTTCTTCTGTGGTATCGATATAATTTCAGCCCCGGTGACTTTACATGTAAGAGAAGCCGGCAGAGCTGTCGTTTTCAAGGTATAAACGGAAACTCTAGGTGATCGTATGCGAAAGTGTATCATATTTTAAAAGAAGACCTGAAGATTTGCATTGAAGAAGCATTTAAAAAGCGTACTCCGAGATCCCCAGTGGCATCAGAAGTGTAAATTAACAAGGAACGTAATTACTTATCACACGAATTCTCCATGCAATAGTATAGTACATCATACAATTACTGAAAAATTGTCAGGAAATAGAAATTGAACAATACATTGTTGGTCAAAGCTATCGTACGCCTAGAGTAAGGGCAGGAAACTAAATAAGAGGGGCACAGTTTGCAGAGTTCAGAGTAGCAGGGGCGGATCCAGGGGAGGGGTTGCGGGGGTTGCAACCCCCAACCCCAACAGGGCTCTGTTCAAACTAGCTGTGTATGCTAAATCAGATGCTCCTGAATAAATATTCAACAAAACAAACAAACAAACAAACCCCCCTCCCCCTCCCCCCTTCGAGCGGAATTTTTTTAAATTTGTTTGACTCTTCATGTCTCTCTCTTATATATTGACGCTTTTCGAGTCTCAGGAATGCTGGAAATGGCGTTTTAGAGGATAAAATTGGCAAAATTTTCGGACCGGAGTGGACCCTCCTAGCCCATGGCCTAAAAAGTTATTAAGGTGTTCAACTCCCCTTTCAGAAATTCTTGGATCCGCCCCTAAGTAGATTATAAAGGTCTTAATGCACAGTTTTGTCAATAAAGCTTTTAATGTACATACCATCTGAAAACATGATTTTTCCAGGATGCCACATTGAAGGGAAAAGAGAAAAGTTATGTTTAGGAGTTTTAATTTCGTTTCATAAAAAGTTACGAATTCAAAATATGTTACTTCTGCATTCTGTATTTTCCATGCTACATCAGCCGGGACAGTGTCCCTTTAAAGATGTTCTTAAAGAGCGAGAAACCTATATACATTTTGTGTTTTTTACAATAAATGATAGAAATATTCCCATAGTTGAGCAACAATACAATACTGCTTTATTTTGTTAAAATTGAAAAATAACTTACTCCCTGAGTTGTCCCAAAAGTCCACATGGAAAGTTAAAAAGAAGATCATTTTTGTGTTAGATAGTTATTACAAAACCTATTAATTTCCAGAATTATTTTTTCAAAAACTACATCGAAATATGAAAAACTGCGATACTGACATCTTTTTACTTCTCCAAATCTTTCAGTCAGCCATCGCGAGGTGTAAAAACTTGTACCAATAAATATGTGTCATTGACGAAGCGTGAGGTCAACTGAGATGGCTGGATAATAGTCGTCACATTTTCTTTAAAATTAATCCACTTAATATAGACAACATATCAATTTGGACAATATCCTTGATCACGACGTTGTTGGTATAGAAATGCTTCAAGTAGTGATACCATAAGTTGCTCCGGTTGAAATAAAAGTAATAACGGGTATTGAATGAATTCAAAATAAAAACAAAGACTTACAGCCTGGTTTATCCCAGAACATCCACATGGAACGAGAAACAGAGAAAAAAATAAATTGTTATAATGGAACCATGGTAGTCAACTGGTTAGGGTGGTTTGAGCTTAGTCTCTACCATGGCTTGTAACCTTGGACAAGAAATTATAATCCACATTGTTTCGGCCTCCGAGGCAAAGTAAATTAATAAACTAATGGGTGCCAGCGCAAGCAAACTGTTAACCCTGCAATGGACCAGCATCCCATTTAGGGTGCAGTAGTCATACTTCTAGTCGTTTTATGCCCCATCAGTTTTCGTCAGTCATCCCTTTTCTTTGGACCAGAATTGAACTATGCCTTGCAAAATTCCCACAGCATATTTAAAGGTTATCTTTCAATATTAATGTGCGAATTTGCGCCGGTACAAAAGACCATTTCGCGATACGTCTTATTGGCTTATTACCTTAGACAGAAATACTTCTTCGAATTGAATTGAGTTCGGAGATCCAAATTGTAATAATTGAATGTTATATCCATTTGACTATTTAGACATTGTGGTTTACGGGATTCCTTGTGATTGCACCACATTCTACATCCGGGAATCAAGAAACTCCAATACGGAAAGAATGGAATAGCATGCACGGCAGCCGAAATTGCCACCTTTTCACTGCACACGCACGCGCACTTTAACACAGTAAACGTCATTCTCGACGCCAGAGCTTTCTTTGTTTGGCCGTGCGACCGTCCTCGGTCATGCGCAAAAAAACAAGAGCTCTGGGGTCGAGAATGAGCAAACGTGAAATTCTGTCCTTGATTTTTGAAAGGTATGGTTCAATGGCAACGTTGTTGGAAACTGTGCGTGTTGCTACATCAAATGAACGCTACCAACAGTTCATAATCACAACATTATGAGTAACTTCGAAACTGTGAAATAACCAAAGTCCTAAAGGAGCAGTATCCCGTTTTGTTCTATACAAAACTGCTGCTTTCAAAAACTGATTTCTAACATAAATAGGCAAGTGAATATATGATCATAAAAGCGATTTGATTTGACTAGGAAACCCTTTCAAGAAACAGTTCAAAGACATTTTGTTAAGGTTATGTAATAGTTCAAGTTGACATTGGGCTAACCGTCCGCTGAAAGGGTGGTTGGTTAGTTGCTCTTAATGCCTAGCGCCAGTGACAATCTTCCCGTCCACGGAAGGCGTCTTCTGGTACTTTTTCACAAATAACACGCTTCATTTTCACCGTCAGTAACATGTAAAGCGACGACTCGGGAAAAGAAGAAACGAAGAAAAAGAAAAGAAGATTCCAACCTTGGCTAGATTTCTATGATCCAAAAATGTTGTTACCGCATATGTTAACTGTTATTTTGTTAATTTAACTATTTTAATGCACGTGCGATTCTACCGTTTCGCTAATTAAACTTCTGACGCGTGCAAAATTCTTTTTTACTTTTTTTAACGCACACTTTGGTTATAAATGCTCGAGTAGAATGCCGGACCAAGTTATTAATTATTTATTTATAAGGCAATGCCTAGTCATGACGTCATACAACAACAGCCTTGATCTGATTGGCTCTCAAGATTTTCCAAATTCCTAGTGATCGAAAACAAATCAGTATCTTTGCCAAATGCATGTTTGATAAGAATCGCCAGCGATTCATATCAACCTATTATCAAGAAACGGAGAGAAATTTTCAATAAATTTTTTTTGACAACCTATCGGACACGCCGGGAAATAAGCAAGTTAGTACCGACATTTTCGGTTCGTGGCATTGAACTCTACCCGAGTGTTAACAAATCCTATAAGACTGTGAGCCGTCCCTTTTTTGTCTGTTAGTTAGTCGAGCAAGCACGCGCGCGCGAGCGGCGAAGCCACGAGAAGCGTGCTCGCTCGACTAACTAAAAGAAAAATAAGAGAGGCTCGCAGTCCAACTGATATCCTCGAAATCAAAAGCGGGAATGATTCCTTCAAAGGATTTCACGACAGCCGCTTCATGTGTGGACAAATCTTTACTTCAACCTTGTGGTGTACAACGCGGACTAAAATACGCATTTGCCACTCAGTAGACTGACCTGCTGTTAAGCATACAGTGTAAGACTTACTTTAAATTGTATTTAACCAGTTCTAACGTCAAATAATTTTGTTTATATATACAGAAGTATCAAGTGGTTTTTGCAATTATAATGACAGTACTCACATTCTGATTTTTCCACAACAGTACACATGGACATGAAAGAGAACAACCGATAAAAACAGTTTAAAAAGGGTATTTTAAGATTTTATTGAAAGTTTTTAAAAAAGCGTATCAGGTGAAAAGACACTAACTATCTGGTTTGTCCACGTAGTGCATATGGACATGGAAAAAAAAAGAAAAGAAAAGAAAAAGGAAAAAGATGGAAAAAACAAATTCAAACATTAGAAATATTTTATTACAATCATGGTTTAACTATAAACTGGTGTCTTTCTTAAAGGGAAACTGTCCCGACACTGTCCCGCCGAAATATTAAAATTTTTGCTTATCTTATTCCCATGTTATATCGCTAAATGAGCAAATATACAACGTGGATAAAAAGATTCTAAAGCGCCGGCAAAACAGCAGCATTAGTTTGAAGAAAAAGTGCAGGATTGCAAGGATGGAAGTGGATTACAGTTCATTAAATTTGATTTCGTGACAGGCGGTCAAGAAATCCAAATTGCCATTCTTGTGGAATTTTGACTTTTGAGGCGTTGTTTTGTGTCTTTAGTTAATATTTCTTTGCTTTTATCACATTTGGCAATTTTTTTCTTCCTAAGTAAGCTTAAAGCAAGCTCCTGGCCATAATCATGAAACCATGCTACATCAGCCGGAACAGTGTCCCTTTAAAGACGTTCTTAAAGAGCGAGAAACCTATATACATTTTGTGTTTTTTTACATTAAATGACAGAAATATTCCCATAGTTGAGCAACAATACAATACTGCTTTATTTTGTTAAAATTGAAACATAACTTACCCTCTGAGTTGTCCCAAAAGTCCACATGGAAAATTAAAAAGATCATTTTTGTGTTAGATAGTTATTACAAAACCTATTAATTTCCAGAATAATTTTTTCAAAAACTACATCGAAATATGAAAAACTGCGATACTGACATCTTTTTACTTCTCCAAATCTTTCAGTCAGCCATCGCTAGGTGTAAAAACTTGTACCAATATATATGCGTCACTGACGAAGCGTGAGGTCAACTGAGATGGCTGGATAATAGTCGTCACATTTTCCTTAAAATTAGTCCACTTAGACAACATATCCTGAATTTGGACAATATCCTTGATCACGACGTTGTTGGTATAGAAATGCTTCAAGTAGTGATACCATAAGTTGCTCCGGTTGAAATAAAAGTAATAACGGGCATAGAATGAATTCAAGATAAAAACAAAGACTTACGGCCTGGTTTATCCCAGAACATCCACATGGAACGAGAAACAGAGAAAAAAATCAATTGTTATAATGGAAACATGGTAGTCAACTGGTTAGGGTGGTTTGAGCTTAGTCTCTACCATGGCTTGTAACCTTGGACAAGAAATTATAATATATAATTATAATAGTTAATAGATTATAATAGATTATAATATATAATTATAATCCACTGAGATGGCTGGATAATAGTCGTCACATTTTCCTTAAAATTAGTCCACTTAGACAACATATCCTGAATTTGGACAATATCCTTGATCACGACGTTGTTGGTATAGAAATGCTTCAAGTAGTGATACCATAAGTTGCTCCGGTTGAAATAAAAGTAATAACGGGTATTGAATGAATTCAAGATAAAAACAAAGACTTACGGCCTGGTTTATCCCAGAACATCCACATGGAACGAGAAACAGAGAAAAAAAATCAATTGTTATAATGGAAACATGGTAGTCAACTGGTTAGGGTGGTTTGAGCTTAGTCTCTACCATGGCTTGTAACCTTGGACAAGAAATTATAATCCACATTGTTTCGGCCTCCGAGGGAAAGTAAATTAATAAACAAATGGGTGCCAGCGCAAGCAAACTGTTAACCCTGCAATGGACCAGCATCCCATTTAGGGTGCAGTAGTAAACACTTAATGACTGGTCCCGAGGGAAACAGTGAATTTTGTTTCCCGAGAATCTCGATGTTTCCCGTGACGAAGTCGAGGGAAACATCGAGATTCTCGGGAAACAAAATTCACTGTTTCCCGAGGGATCAGTCATTAAGTGATTTGTTATATAGCAACACAAAAAAAAAACCACAACACAGGACAGTTTGAAAAACGCGCCGAGCGCTCGATCCATCATAATCATGCCACCTTTTGTCACGGTCTGATCACGTGCGCTAGCGGGCAACAGTGCAATGTTACCCTCTGACGTCAAAATTGTTGCCCGCTTTCGCAAATGTTGCCCGCTTAGCACAATTGGCGGGAAACAGTTTGTTTGTTAGATGTCATGTGACCATGAATCAACCAATCAACGCGCGCGTTGTATTGAGAAAAACTCCAGCTATATAACAATTGTTATTAGTTAGAGACAGCTAAAAGTTGTAAGTTAAATGCACAAAAGCAAGTCAAGCATTCGGCGGTTAAGCAGCGATAGCTTTTGCTTATAAATAAATAAATTAACAGTGAAGTGTGTATTCAATAAAAGTGAATGAAAAAAGAATACTTACATGCTGATTTGTCCACGGAACGACCAAAAAAAAGGAAAGAAAATTCAATTAGGAGTAGTTAACTTATTGTTGCTCCCTCATTAATACGGACACCGAAGGGGCCACGGAAACTGTCCGTATTAACGGGGTGTCCGTATTAACGGGGTGTCCGTATTAACGGGGTGTCCGTATTAACGGGGTGTCCGTATTAACGGGGTGCCCGTATTAACGGGGTGCCCGTATTAACGGGGTGCCCGTATTAACGGGGTGTCCGTATTAACGGGGTGTCCGTATTAATGGGGTGCCCGCATTAATGGGGTGCCCGCATTAACGGGGTGCCCGCATTAACGGGGTGTCCGTATTAATGGGGTGTCCGTGTTAATGGGGTGCCCGTATTAACGGGGTGTCCGTATTAACGGGGTGTCCGTATTAATGGGGTGTCCGTGTTAATGGGGAGCCCGTATTAACGGGGTGCCCGTATTAACGGGGTGTCCGTATTCAGCGGGTTCTTATGTCAATGACTTAATTCTATTGTTAGTCTTACGGAAAACTGTTGTAAATTCCCGGCCTGACCAATCAATTAAATCGATAATCGATAACACTCGATGACCGATCTATAAGGGAAAATTCTGTGACTTTTTAAACATGATTGCCATCGATTTTTGGTTGTTTTCCATTTGGATCGTTTCTTATTACGTCAACTTTATCATTTAAAAAAATCAATACCTCTGATTTATTAATTCTCGTGCTGTATTAAATGACTTAAAACTTTAGATCGGACCACAAGTACAAGATTGAGTACAAGTTTCCTAACCTGGTTCGCCTACTTTAGATAAACATTTATCACGACAATTTGTTACCCGAGTCTTCTTATCTTCTGGTCAGCAACAGGAAGGACCGACAGTTCTAGCGATGTGGTTGTCTTTAAATTCAAAATTAAACTGTCGTACTTGTACTCAATCTCGTACTAAAATCTAGAGCTAAGGAGGATGCCACGCAGTAAAAACAAACGCCTCACCAACTTCGCAGGCATAGTAATCTTTGACTTAACATTTTAAAACCAATGATACGTTTTTTTCGGGTTGTTGTCTGGCTCTTCCAGACATCGCGAAAAGACTTACAAAACCGGACAAGAGACACATGATCTGTGAGTACTGGTTTCATTGCACTTAAAGCTATCCAACCGGTATACATCATTTCATCATCATTTTATTTCATTAATAGAGCGTATGCACTCACGTGGCAAGCAGCTATGCAAATTTATTGGAACAAAAGAAAGTGTTAACATAAGAAAAGCGTTCAAATCCCACAGGATTGTTTTGGTACACCAACATGGCCGCCGTTCTATTGTTTTGGTACACCAATATGGCCGCCGTGACGTCATGTGCATACGCTCTATTTAAATTTAACAAATTAAAGAAATATACAATCTGCATATAGCAAAGCTAATCAAGGCAGGTTGTATAATTTACAATCAAATTTAGCAAACACAAATTATTAGTAAAATCAGGTAAATAATAACATACGCTACATACCGGCTACATACGCTGTGAGATATCATAAATAATAACATACCGGCTACATACGCTGTGAGATATCGATGACAATCAATAGTGATCGATGAAAATCGATAGCAATCGATGCAATATAATTAAGGAAATTTTACTCAATGTGACTATCGATTGACCGATACAAATCGATATCAATTAACTAACAGTTATCGATTGATTTCCCATCATCGATTTTTATCGATTGGTCAGGCCGGGCAAATTTTCACATCTTACCCCACCAAGACACTAAATAATTATGACTAGACAAAAGCCGATGTTCAGCTATATGTAATTTAGCTATATGTTTAGTATAGCTTACTCATTTGAGAAACTTTTTTATTTCATACTTATAAAGATTTTCTATTGAAATTTGGCGTGTGAAAACCCCGTTCGGGGTTTGCAGCCAATCAGAATGGCGAAAACGACTTACTCACATGTGAAAAAAGCGTTTTGTCCAATCACAAATGTATAAAATAAACTAATTACAGCATGGGCATTGCTTTGTACGGTATTTACGCACGCGTTGGTTTGTATCAGAAATCGAACGAGCGAGTAAAGCCTCGCTCGTTCTATTGAGGGTGTCGGTATTGAGCCAGTTTGTACGCAAAGCGGGGTTCGACCGTAATTGTAAAAGCCATCGTCTTGACCGCTTACTACATATACCGATTGTTACTAACAGATTTAATAAAACAAATAGCATGACTAACCAATAAAACAAAACATTTTGATTAAATACGAAACAGGCAAAATGGTTGGTTATAACAAATGTAACAATTGGCATAAACTAAGGTGAAAAAAATTAGGTTTCATTACTGAGTATTTTCAAGTGATACATCTTGCTCACCGCCGCTATGTTAAAATGAACGGACACAATTGCTAAAAACAATCAATGGGGACGCGCGCCCAGAGACGAGTAGTGTATTTTGTGAAGAAACAAATCAACGATACAGACTTTTTGCGTTGTTGCTTTTTGTTGGTTGGCTTTTAGATGTTTATTAATATATTCAAAGTCGTCAAGAAATCACTGAAAGCGATAGATCGATGAGATCGAATGAAACATTTTCTTGCGCCCGAAAAATACTACTCACGCGCGCGCGTTTAATTAATAAATAGAGTAATTGGCATTACAAGCTTGTCGATATTCTTTAGATTTGTCACTTTCAGGCTTTCCTTTCAATCAAAACGAGTTAACATTATTACAGACCATAGATTATAAGCATTTCTATGGTGGAATAGAACGCGTCATGGGGCTTTCCGTTGTGATGGTATAATCATGATGAGTTAAGTAATGAAGGTATTCTTTGGTAATGTTACTCTTCAGGCTTTTCTTTTAACCAAAGCGAGCTTACAGTTTTTTACAGCGCGCAAATGGCAACCATTTTGAAAGCATTTTAATGAGTGGAATAGGATGCGCGCGGGTGTTCAACGTTCCGTTATGATCGCATAATCACAATGAAAGACACTAAATATAATTTAAGTTTGTTTTCGACCTCTGCAGTTTTGTTTGGTTTGAACCGTGGGCACTACATACATGCGTTCGAAGCTTGTTTCAGCAGAGGCTTTTCAATGTGGCACGCCCTGTACCCGGGATTTATTTAATAATTGGCAAGTTTGTAGTGTCGACTAAAGACGTGAACTTTCTCTGCATACACTTTTAGAACGAGGTATACATGCATGTATAGGCTGCTTCTGTGGACTATAGCGGCAGGCCTTGTTGCAGTTACTGCTGTTTCCCTCTCTCGTCTTTGTTTCTCTTCTCGTTCCACTCCTCAATCCTCTTCTTCTCGCTTTGCGCGCGGGTCTTGACTGTCTGTAGCCATAGCGGCTGAATGCAGTAACTGGAGACCCAAGTTGTTAGTTTGATGTCACCAGCCTTCATGTCTCGTTTGCAGACATCTTTGTAGCGCAGAGCTGGTCTTCCAACAGGTCTGGTTCCGCTGGCTTGCTCTGATTATATACCACAGGTCCTTGGGGATCCTTCCAGCGAACTTGAGATGCCTGTCTCTCCCAGGAATCCTTATTTGGGTACGATCCTACAACTTTATTCCCACAATTCTACAGACGTAGCGCAAGGGAAACGTATTAAGGCGGGGCTTCCGTCGGGTGTATGATGCCCATGCCTCACTGACATGAGTAGTGTGTTAAGCACGCAAGGCTCGTTTACCTCAACCGTCGTGTTTTTAGTCCGCATGGTGTTCTTTCAGACCTTTCACGAGAGGCCGGTCATGATTGATGCTGCTTTGCCAGTGCTCTTATTCCGTTCTGCATTGAGACAAGTTTCTAGTGGTAGGTACATTTACTTCGAGCGTGTAGTTATTGGTATTAAGGGGTATCGATCTTCTCAGAAACAATCCACTGGTGTTGACTATAAAGCTCCTCAGTCTCTCCTGACACGCAATTAACTGGTATCAATAATCACCGCAGTCGTGAGTATTTGATGACTGGTATTAATCCCCGCTGTCACATTTTACTAGTATTAGCATCCTCAGCCTCGCATTTGATTGGTATTTCTCTTCTCCGAACGCATTTAACTGGTGATCAATCTCCTTAGTGGCATTTGATTGGTATTAAGGTGACTCCTGAGAGTATTTACAAAAGCATCTAGGGTGGCATGAGATTCACAGAAAAGCCATGGCCACAGTTAATTTTGGTTTTCCGGGCTATTTTGGTGTCATTAAAATAAGAAAAACACGCGAACATTGCGAGGTTTACTGTACGCCAGCCGTCACGTAGGCATGCTCTTTACGAATGAATGCAGCTATTTCAATTAACGTTGTTTGATGAAAGCTCAAAGCTACAAGCAAAGAAAGTTGGGAGCGGCGCAAAATGAACGTTTTTTCCCGCTCGTCGCATCGCTCATTCGCGCCGTTTCTTTCGTTTCGCCGCTCTCAACTATCTGCATGCCTGGAACAGGAGCTTGGTTTACTCTTTCGGTCTTGACTTGTAGGCTTTGAGCTTTGAGCTTTCACCCGACAACGTTAATTGAAATAGCTGTATACGTGTTTTAATTCGAGAAAACGTTGCGATGTCAGTGCGTTTAATCAGGAGCTTTCATGGTTAAAGTTACTTCGCTATCTTACCATGCATGCCAGTTGCCAAAAGGAAAGATGAAGGATTTATTTCCAACCTAAAGATGGATGTTTCCTTCAACGTATTTGACAATTTTGTGTTCCTTGATTAATTTTTCTTGTAAAGGACTGAATTAACCATTTACACATGTTTCAAAACAAAACAAAACAACAACTTATTTCCTTGTTTTTAAATAATATTTTGGTGTTTACGAGATTGTTTTAATCATATGTGATGTTGAATTATTTTTATTTACTTATACTTTTTATTGTACACATTGATGATACACTTTCTATCTTCTTGTAATTATGCAGAGTCTCTATTGATACCAGCCTTGTGCTGAAAGGACCACCCTGCTTAAATAAAGATGACTGGACTTGTCTTGACAACAATTCGAAGAGCCATATCTTCTGAACTTGTCGTAACTACTCTTAAGGAGGCGCGACTCAGTTTTTTTTTGCTGTGGGGTATATGTTTTGAAATTTTAACATTTTCGAAAAATTGTACTTGTTGCGAGAGATCATTCGGCGCATAAACATTAACGAGAATCAGGTGGGAACCATTAACTTTCGTATCGAGAATAATCAATCTTCCGCATTTGTCTTCCTCAAAACTTTCAACCTCAATGTCGGATTTTGGATTGAGTAGAATCATGACTCCTTTACTATGTTTTGTACCGTGGCTGCAAAAGATTTTTCCACCCCATTCTGCTTCCCAAATAGCTTTTGAGTTTTCATCACTATAAGTTTCTTGTAAAAAGTGGAAATGCGCATTTTGATTGTGTAGCCACCTGAAAATTGACCTCCTTTTGATGGACCTATTCATACCTCTGACATTAAGTGTCACCGCTTTAATTTGAAATGTGTTTGTTTCAGACATAATAGATTTAAATTTTGTCATCACACCATGGATTGAAAAAGACTGACACCTGCAAGAAACTAAATTGCATTATTTGCCCTATAGTGATTGCTAGGATTGTTATTTTGATCCCTAGAGGCAAGATGTTTTTGTAGGCAGCCAGTGTACGAAAAAAAACCCCAGTAGAAATTGAATACAGAGAATAAGTGTAATAAACTAAAAATACTGGAACTAAAAGGCAACCCAAACAACTAGAAAAATAACTATAAGGTCCATAATGATCTGTCCATGTTGAGCGCTTACTTGCTTCAAGATATAGTAGTATTTGTACAATCATAGTAGTAATACATCCGTTTACGATGAGACTAAATAAAACGGCTACAAACATTGGATTGACAGCGCTTATACAAATACCGAAATACAGAAATACAAATACAGAAAATACAGAAAAATAAAATAAAATAGGCTCCAGTGGCCTGAACGCAAAATTGAAAGTAGATATGCGTATTAATTGGTCACTTGAACGTTATCTTAGTAAACTGGAGCTCCGTATATAAGAAAAAATATATAACAAATCTTATAGCTAAGGAAAAACCTTTTGGAGCGATCGAAGATTTTTGCCTACGGGAGGTTTACTCACTGGTTTTTTACGGCGTCTTCTGCCGGCTCGTTATTAAAGCTGTCTGCTGAAGGCTCAGTGCTCAGCCATCGATTAGGAATGTTGTGGTGTAGATAGTATTTGCCATTGACAAACAACTTGTCGCCGATCACTGACGCTCTATTTCTTGGATTAATGTTTCTTGCTTTCTTCATCGCTGGAACGAGAATCTTCTTTCGGATTTCTTGAACGCGCTTTGGTAGATCTTCGCCAATACTCACATTAGAACCTTTCAGGTTGTGACGAAATCTCCATACTTTGTCGCGGTCGCTTCGGGAAGTGAAGCGAGCTATTATCGGTCTTGAGCGGCCTCGGCTTTGCTTTCCAAGCCGGTGCACACCACAGAATTTAAACTGCTTGACTTCCTCGCGGTCTATCTTGAGGTCGTTGACCAGGACATTTTGGATGACTGTAGTGCAGTCTTCGTCAGAGCGTTCTGGAATTTTGTAAAATAACATGTTCCATCTGCGGCTGTATAATTCTTGTCTTATGAGCTCGTCGTCTTGTTGAGCTTGTTCTTGTTCACATTCTGCTAACCGTTCGTTGGCTTCGGCTTGCTCTTTTTGAGTGAATTCGAGAGAACGTTGAAGGTCACTTGCGCTGGACTTAAGTTGTTTTATTTCCAACTTTGCCTCGGTTAGTTGAGCTTCTAGCTGGGCAATACGTCCCTCTCGTTTGACTGCCTGTTGTTCCATTACTTTTATTCTTTCGAGAAGAGAGGCAATGGCGACGTGTTCTTCTTCTGTCTCGTCGCCTTCTGCTGATGTAGAGCTGCTTACTCGAAGCCTTTTTTTCTCCGCCTTGGTTTTATCGGTGCTAGCCATGCTTTTAAACGACGGATTGAGGAGTAGAGTGGCTTTAAAGAGAAATTTTTCCTTAGTTTTTCTATTGCTTTTGCGGAGCTCCGTAACAAGCGTGCGTTCAACTTCGAAGCATCACGTGACCCCACCAGCTTCGGGGATGCTATTGACTAAACTTAGCACAGCAATTTGTTTTTTTTTACTTCGTATATATGTTTCCAGTATGTATCCAATACGTATCTAATTAGTATTTGATTTTTGTATAAAGCTTAATAATAGTAATAAAAGTTAATAATAAAAAAAAAATAAATAAATAAAAAAAAATATGTTTTGAAATCAAAATTTCGCAAGGAAGACATGCTCCATTGCTTTCATACTTCACCAAGTTTATGAAATGTGATTAAAGTTTTATGTTTCACTGGTTTCCAAGGAACAGCGGTTACCATAGTAACGCCACCTTACTACCCTTTGTTTTAAACAATGTCGTTTTTTCTCAAAATCCAGTCAGACTCTTCATAGATCCATCATGAAATTTTCAAATTTTGTAGTAATGACGGAAGTATCACTAGCTGCAGACAAAGTTTCAAGAAAATTTATGACGGTTTTCGAGTAAATCAAAAATCAATTTTTAGGGCATGATAAACCAAACAGTAATGAAGCAAATAATTTTCATAAAACAGAATATTTTCGAAATACACTTACATGTTATTTTAAAACAGCCAGCAGTTCAGAGTAAAGGACAATCATTATTTTAACGGCTGGCTGAAAACCAGCGACACATAAAACCTTAATCGCATTCCATAAATTAAACTTGGTGAAGTAAGAAAGCAATCGAAGCATGTCTTTCCTGCGAAATTTTGACTTCAAAACATACACCCCACGGCAAAAAACTGAGTCAAGCCTCCTTAACACTGCAAGCAAGTGCGGAAAATTGCTGCAACCGTGCTGTGGACGATCGAATTCACGCTCTTCCCATCCGACTTTCGACAAATCACTACCAGCTCGCAAAACATTCTTCTCTAGCCAAATTTTCAACTTACTCAGAATTCTACTTGTATTACGAACGTTCATCAAGCTTAATACAGTTTTTCGGGAAAAAACAGAGAAAACCGAGTAGTCTTGCTTGTTTACATTTTTTTACTTGGAGATTTCGTGGATGTCGCACGGATTCTGATCAAGCCCGGTTTACACGACAAACATTTTGGGCACGGCACTCCTAAATTTTGGCACACGGGCCAATAATTTATGGCACGGCACTCCTAATTTTGCCGTGTAAAAGTAAATTGCATCGGTCCGCGTGCCCAAAATTTAGGCAGCCCAAGACCGCCTGGCAAGGTAGTCTCGGGCCGCCAAAAAATGGGCCCGCATACCCAAATTCAGCCGCACATGCGCACATGTTCTTCAACAAACCAAAATGGCGTCGTCTGAAAGATCTGTGGCAGGAAAAAGCCGTGGGAAATCCTGGTCTGTGGAGGTGACGTCGGCCCTAATAGATCTGTGGTCCGAAGAAAACATACAGTTGTCCTTGGACAACTGTTAAGATTCACACGAGTCAAGCAGAGTGTACAAAACGCGGGACAAAACGGCTGTTCTGCTGCCTTGGATCACTCCCTTGATCCGATGCATATCTATTAAATTCAAGAGACTGTTTATCTATTTCTACAATGATACAGTGTCAAGAATAATTTTGAATGATTGACAGTCCATAATTCATATCATGTGTGTTGTGCTTATAGATTTCTAATTTATATTTCTAATTTATATTAATTAATTTATATTAATTTGTCACTCAACATCCATAAAAATTGCAGCTTACTGTCGTTTATTGAACTACTGTCTCCTCTTTGTTGTTTATTGTCCCATTTTGCATAGCAGCCGAAACCAAACCACTACCCCTCCCCCTTTATATGCAGTCTTTTGTTAATTCTAGCTTTATTTTGTCAATATCTCCTTATTATTATCACTTTGCATCCATGTGATATTGCATCAATTAATGTAATATTGCATTTTGTTTACCCTGAATGAGTCACAAAAATTGCTTGTGGAAATTTTATAGCTCTGTGTCGATTTATCGCCTCGCACACAACTTTAATGCATGTGCATACAAAAGTGGAAACGCCAAAGAGATGTGCCACTGTCCTGTATTCTGCCATCGATTTTAGGTAATACAGGATGAGGGCGAGATGACTTTCAGGTGGGACAGCTTTGCTCATTGTCGTATTTTGACGAGAAATGTCTCCACGAATTTCATCCAACTGGAAAGTAAACGTCACCTTGGTGACACGAGAGTTCTGATGCCACTGTTCGTCGTTGAATGTATTGGTAACCACTTGAAACCAAGTAGCTTCTCGTGGGTTCATCCAAATAGTTCTCAAGCGCGGCTGATTGATACAGGCAAGCAAAACGTTTTTCTTCAATTATATTCGTCGAGCCCTTTTAGCCCTTCGCTTCTTCAAAAACCGGACAATTGCACGCTGTGCCGCGTCCGCCATTTTGGCAAACTCGATCAAGATGGTTCATGAAGGTTCGCCAAAAAGTGGTTGTATCATAATGTCATTTTGTAACACCAGCTAAAGAGAAGCCTCTTTATAATCACGTAAGTTATGGCTATTTTACAAACTATCAAAATAAGTTCGATTTGTGTCGTGAATAAAATGGGAAAAGAAACTTACCAGGTCGATATTTCAGATAATAAAGGAAGCTTAAAGCAAGCTCCTGGCCGATAATCATGAATACACGATATCATTGCAAAATGAAAATATGTAGAAAGATATGGTTCTGTAAAGAGAAGATTAGCTGCAGGCGTTTTCAATTGAATGGTGGACTGAAAACGGCAGGTTCATGACAGTCCTAGGCGACGGGAACAAGGCTTGTTTGGTAAAACAAAGCACTTAAAAAGCTCGCACTCATTGATGCAGTGGAAAGTGAAATATTATAAAACTTAACACCTTGAACAACACGATTTTGTAGACAGATGTCACTACGTGAACCTCCCAGTTTTAAAAAGAGGGTTTAGCGGCTTTGGTTTTATTAATGAAAATGTCGATAACGGCCGTTAATGTCACTCATCGATCATCGCTTGCAAACTTATTGCTAAACTAACCGGATAGACCGGTCAATGGCCCTCATCATAGATGAGTACGCCACGCCAACATATCAGCAGTTTCTCGCTTTCTAAGAGAAACTTTTATACATGCGATTCATCCTTGCCAGGAGATTTTGTTGTGCTCTCTTAGTTTTTATTATAGTCATTCATTTATCGTAATTCAGCCAAGAGCTCCGCAGAAGCCAGTGCAGAGAGTCAGAATAACCCTTTGATAAAGAGGGCTTGCTTTGAACAAAATCTCCTTTGACTCGGCTTGCGGATGAGGTGGAGTTTTATGTGACCGAGTCCAATATGTACGGGCTAACAACTCGTTATGCACTCTATTTTTAACTTAAGCCCAGGAGGAGAGATGTCGATCGGTAAATCTTATCTCGCAATACACTTTTTACTTTAATAAAAGCCAAATATTCTATTACCCAAATCCCTTAAATGTTCGCGGACTGCTTTGAATTATTAAAAAAAAAAACGTCAAAATTGGCTGCTAAGATGAGATTGCAAGAATGTGGCAGACAAAAACTCAAACCATTCCTGTGGTAGTAGGCGCACTGGGGATGATCAAGAAAGGCATAGAAAAAATAGTCACTAGCATCCCTGGCAATATCAACCTCTGCGAAATTCAGAAAACCGCACTACTTGGGACAGCCAACATCCTGCGCAAGACCCTTTCCTTGCAATGCTAAGTAGTGTGGCCTCCACACAGCGCCTCATGGGTGCCCTAGGTCCATGGTTTGGACCCGGCCCCCATGGAGAACACATAATTATATAGAGAACACATGATAATAATAATAACAATAATAATAATAATAATAATAATAATAATAATAATAATAATAATAATAATTATTATTATTATTATTATTAATTTTTTTGGGAAGGGGTGGGGAGAACAAAACAAAAAGAGACGAAAGTACAAATTGGTAATTATTTTTAATGATCCGTGCAACACTTAATTATATTGATTTTATCGCATCTTTTATGTCTATCTAATGATTGACAATAAACAATCAAAGCTAATCAATAAATAACTAAGAAAAATCTTTTTAATTTGCAATTATTATCAGCTTTTTTCACTTTCAAAAGCTGTCAACCGAAAAAAAAATAGTAGTTCAAGAATAGAATAGCATTAATTATCCAAACTTCCATTGCATGGATAAACCACATTTTGATCAATAACGACAACTGTAACGAGTCAGTGACGTTCATCATTTATTATAATTTATTTCTTAAGTACTGTACAAGTAATATTTTCCCTATAGCTCAAGTTTACCACAAGTGAATTATTTAATATAGTAAATACACTGACTTTTGGCTGTAATGGGGGACACTGTACCATAATGAGAAACTAATTTTTAGCGCTATATTTGAAAACATTTTTTAGTCTACATACACTGTACCATAACCATGGTATGGCCAGTACGCATTCGTATAACTGTCCATGGCTGCCCCTCCATGAGTAATACCGGTGAGCATGCGCATTAGATGACATCCACCTACACCACCTCGGCCATCTTATTGCGAATGACATAGCGCAAAAATCGAAACAGAGGTTAATTTTCTCGGTCGCATTACACAAATTAAACAAAATGGAACAATTGAATTGAAAGTAGTTCAAAAGAGCGCGATATTTTTTCAATGACGTTTTACTGGGAGTGGCCGTCGTGTTTTGTTGTTTGTGTGCATGTGCAAGGTACTGAACATACCGCGGAGATGGTAAGGTGCGTCCGTTGTAGTCTATCAAGCAATCATCCAGATAAGAACTATAGCATTTTCTATTGTTCTCCGGCAATACGCTTTCCCCACACAGGAATGTTTTCATTTTCATACTGAGTATGCATCAACCTATAGCAAGCAGGTTTGCGAAATAAAATGTGTTTCAATCCCATTTTTAAAGCATGTTTCTTTTGTGGTAAGAAATTTCAACCAATCACAAGAGTTGCAAACAACAGACAAGTAAAGCTTATTTAATTTTGCCACGTTCCCCACATAGGATTTCTGTGTTAGATACAGTCAGAAGAGATTTTGTTACAAGGAAATTAGTTGATAAGTTAGAGATCGATATACATGGTGCTTTGTAAAGTTTTAGTACATTTTACTGTTTAAACCAATCAGAAGTTTGGTACAAACAATGGCAAAGTTAACACCTTTTTGCATTTCTTGCGACTAAGTGCTATTTTTGTTATCTGGATCATTACTTAATAGTTTCCTTTTGAATGCTTGGTTTAATTAATTACAGAACATTTCTGTTATTTCTGTTATAAGGGAAGACGGGGTAGGGGGTAGAGTTGGGGGGGGGGGGGGGGGATAAATTTATTGCTCCAAAAGGGGGAGAAAAGAGTTTTCCGAACGGTTCGAAAACTTCTGAAACAGTTTTGTTTGTTTGTTTGTCCGTTTGTTTGTTTTGTTTGCTTTTGTTTAAAAAAGTTGTCTTTTATTTAGTATGTTGTAAGTTCTAGCAGACTCGTAGACTACAGTTCAGTGGAAATTGCTAGATAAGCAAGAACGAGACTGCTCCTCAGCAACTTCTCTGGGATCCAACACATGGCTGGCGATCGATGAGGTGCCCAGCAATAACTTTCATAGACCAATATTAGAGAGGGGCACTGGACTGGTACGACAGAATCTCCCAGATCATGTCTGACAAAGGGGAGTGGAGAAAACTCATTGAATTGGTGCGGGTGTGCCCGAAGTAGTATAGTATATTTATCTACCAGACTGGACATTTTCATGTAACACGATGTGATCAATCAGAGCAAACACGCTTTCTTTTCAAATAATAACAGCAGTTGTGATAAGCTTGTTTACCTGAGCTTTATTAAAACTAGCGTCTCTATCTGACCGATTTGTTTATTTCGTTATGGACGTTTCAGTTGCGATTGGAAAAAAGTCAAAAATATAAATTCGTTAGTACATATTACATACCAGCACACGGGGCAGCGAATAGTACAACCCCCAGGAAAATCAACAGATGCATCTTAGACAAAGAAAAAATCTGCAAATAAAATCAGCATATAAGTAGTTTGTTTGGATTGAACTACACTTGCTGTTCTATGCGAGCAATAATACAATGCTACGAATGTACCACAATACACTACAATCCAATTCAAAACCATCCCATTCTACCCTATTCAAAAAAAAAACCCTCAACAAAGATCGCTATTTAACATCCTCTCTCGCAGGCCCTTGGCATTTAAATCAGATCGAAACGCACGCGACCGGAAACGAAACTGAAGCGTGTGCGACTGAAAACGAGAGCGAATCGCGAGTTGTTACGACAAGACGAAAGGTAAACATTTTTTCCTCCAACCGGTGGTCCATGTATTTATTCCCTACAGGCTGAAAGAGGCAGGGAAGGTCTGGGAAGGAAAAGAAGGCCACAGTTCTTTCTCGTCTGGGTGTATGGTTTAAAACATTCATTTGGCATTGTTACCATTTGATAGTACAAACTTGTTTATGCTTATACGTGCAAAACAGTTTATTTTGCGGCGAATATAAATTAATGACGACTTTCACAAAAGACTTAAAAGGAGGAGGTTTGCGGGGTTTGAGCCAGCTGGATCCAGATGTTGAAAACTAAATCGTTTCTTTTTATTTCGTTTGTTAAGCATCAGGCCATATAAAGAAACTGCTGCTAAACTTAATACAATAATGAGGGGAAATGAAAATAAATTGAGTTTAGCAAATATTCCATCGACTAGAGAATAAACCCGAAACCAACAGATGAATTAGCAAACCCAGATTAGCAAACCCAGAGCGAGACAGAAAGAGCGAAGTGCTCATATGTCAATTCTCAGATGATCTCACCACTGCATAAAAGAAAACTTTATAAACCCGAAGAGGTGGAAAAAAGCGGAGAGTTAGTGAAATTTTATTCACTAACTATAGCAGAAAGTTGCATAACCCGACGCTTTTTAACCACAAGCAGAATTTCAAAAAAAGCCGAGAAGACGAGTGTCGCACATGTTTACTTTAATTCACTCAATTAGGCGAAAAATAAAACGGAGAAAAACTAAGTTACCATTTATACAGGCTGGCATTCGTCAGTTTCATTCGCTTCTTTCCGAGAAATCAACAGACAGAATTGTAAGCCTATATACATAATCTTTATTCTCGGAAGGAGAGAAAGCGATGTGCCCAACATATGCTACTGAATTTCATTCTCTCGATTTGTCGCGAAGTGAACAGGGAAATTCTCAAAAACATAAATTAAACCTTAATGCGCAGCAAAACAAAGAAGCCATAGTGCATGCCAAATTTGATCACTTAATTTAACATCAATCTAACAGACAAATTGGCAAACCAAGATTATTTTACACATAGGGACAAAAAGAGAGCGCATTGTGCCCGTTAAGTTTCATTTACTCAAATTTTACAAAACATAACGGGAAAATTAACAACCAATATATAATGTTTATATCTACATGTACTGTATAACGAGAAAATGAGAGTAGCATTCATGCGTAATTTTGATTCACTCAATTTGTTGACAAAATAATTTTCAGTAAAATGAGTAAATTAGGCGAATTTCAGTTTGCAAAGAGCGAGTACTGACTAGAATATGCAGAGGAAAATATCAGAAAAATTTGAATATCCAGATGTTCAATTCGTACGTGTAGTTTTATTCACCATTTCACCTAGAAATTTATAGTACACAATTGTTATACCCCAACGAGAGAAACAATTCTTTTCACTTTATTTACGAGAGGAGCTTTAATCGACAAATTAATATTATTTGTGTTAGAAATAAAAATATAAACACAAATTAAGTAGTCATTATTATTTAACAGCTAGAGGGCTGTAATTAATCTATTTTCTGTAAAAGTGTAGTACAATGTATGACGACTTTAATATCAACACTACATACCTTCTTGGTAAACGGACAAAGGTCTCCAAATGCTTGGTTCTACCTGGAAAGACGACTCGATAGTTAATCTACGGTTGACCAACTCTAATATTGGTTTGTGAATAAAGTCTTGGGAGCCATTTTTAAATGCTGCACCTTATTTGTTTATAAAATCTCAAGGAAATTATACCTTTGGTAGCAGGTAAAGGGAAATAAATTGAACGGCAACACTTATATACTTTTGCAAAATAAACAAGTACCTTTTTCTCTTCTTTTTGAGGATATAAGAGTCTTCAGTCTCTATAAAGATAATCTCACCGAAAAAACTTTCCTGTTTACGGAGGACGACAAAAAATCAGCCCACGGACAGCTGGTTTCAGCTGCTTAAGAACTATCGCTAAGAAACAATGTTTATTGTTTCCTTCAAACGTAATACGCATGATGCATTTTAAAAAAATTCAGTAATTAACTTCCACCAAACAGTAGCTTATTCAGAATACATCGAATTTTGCATAATTTTAGTTTTTAAATTCTGTAAAGATATGGCTTTAAAATATAGTCTAGAAAATATTGAAAGAAGTTTTGCAAAAACGCGAAATGTTCTTAAAAAAGAAAAGAGGACTTCGTGCTTGTAGGGGATTAAAATGTAAAAACGTGACTGCAGGCTTTCTGCACTGCTACATCCCAAACATTTGATAAGTAATATCTTAGCTTCTTTCTCGTCTCGTAAGTAATGTTTGTAAATAACACTGTTGTATTTGGTGACCTGTTTGCCCTGATTACCCAGGAATGTTTAGTAAACTGGACAAAACAATTCAGAATTGGATTAAATGATAATGACTTTTTAAAGCTTGACCTAAATTTCATTAAAAAAAGGCAATTTCACACATGGGAAATTTTTAAAATAGTGTACCTCAGTGTTAACATTAATTCAGACTATCAAAAAGGCGAGAAAGGACGCGCGAACGATAGGTTTTCGCGCCAAAAATTCGCCCTGGTTGTGCAATGTTTATGTTTTCTATTTATCAGTATCGATTCATTTTACCTAGAAAATAATATATGGTTGTTTTAAATCGTTACAAACCGGACCGGAAACGAAACTGAAGCACGTGCGACTGAAAACGAGGGCGAAACGCACGCGACCGGAAACGAAACTGAAGCACGTGCGACTGAAAACGAGGGCGAAACGCACGTGACCGGAAACGAAACTGAAGCGCGTGTGACTGAAAAACGAGAGCGAAACGCACGTGACCGGAAACGAAACTGAAGCGCGTGCGACTGAAAACGAGGGCGAAACGCACGTGACCGGAAACGAAACTGAAGCGCGTGTGACTGAAAAACGAGAGCGAAACGCACGTGACCGGAAACGAAACTGAAGCGCGTGCGACTGAAAAACGAGAGCGAAACGCACGTGACCGGAAACGGAACTGAAGAGCATGGGACTGAAAACGAGGGCGAATCGCGAGTTGTCACGACAAGACGAAAGGTAAACATTTTTTCCTCCAACCGGTGGTCCATGTATTTATTCCCTACAGGCTGAAAGAGGCAGGGAAGGTCTGGGAAGGAAAAGAAGGCCACAATTCTTTCTCAAAGAGAAAGAGTCTGGGTGTATGGTTTAAAACATTCATTTGGCATTGTTATCATTTGATAGTACAAACTTTTTTATGCTTATACGTGCAAAACAGCTTATTTTGCGGCGAATATAAATTAATGACGACTTTCACAAAAAGACTTAAAAGGAGGAGGTTTGCGGGGTTTGAGCCAGCTGGATCCAGATGTTGAAAACTAAATCGTTTCTTTTTATTTCGTTTGTTAAGCGTCAGGGATATAAAGAAACTGCTGCTAAACTTAATACAATAACGAGGGGAAATGAAAATAAATTGAGTTTAGCAAATATTCCATCGACTGGAGAATAAACCCCAAACCAACAGATGAATTAGCAAACCCAGATTAGCCAGAGCGAGACAGAAAGAGCGAAGTGCTCATATGTCAATTCTCAGATGATCTCACCACTGCATAAAAGAAAACTTTATAAACCCGAAGAGGTGGAAAAAAGCGGAGAGTTAGTGAAATTTTATTCACTAACTATAGCAGAAAGTTGTATAACCCCACGCTTTTTAACCACAAGCAGAATTTCAAAAAAAGCTGAGAAGACGAGTGTCGCGCATGTTTACTTTAATTCACTCAATTAGGCGAAAAATAAAACGGAGAAAAACTAAGTTACCATTTATACAGGCTGGCATTCGTCAGTTTCATTCGCTTCTTTCCGAGAAATCAACAGACAGAACTGTAAGCCTATATACATAATTTTTATACTCGGAGGGAGAGAAAGCAATGTGCCCGATATGTACTTCTGAATTTCATTCTCTCGATTTGTCGCGAAGTGAACAGGGAAATTCTCAAAAACATAAATTAAACCTTAATGCACAGCAAAACAAAGAAGCCATTTGATCACTTAATTTAACATCAATCTAACAGGCAAATTGCAAACCAAGATTATTTTACACATAGGGACAAAAAGAGAGCGCATTGTGCCCATGAAGTTGTATTTACTCAAATTTTACAAAACATAACAGGAAAATTGATAACCAATATATAGAGTGATTTTACTTCATCTGTGAAACACTATCTAACAATTAGTGTGTGATAGTCCATTATGAATTAAACAAAAGGAAACAATGGAATTATAGTCTAATAGTGCGTACTATTCTACTAACTATTTCACAGATGAAGTAAAATCACTCTAATGTTTATATCTACATGTACTGTATAACGAGAAAATGAGAGTAGCATGCATGCGTAATTTTGATTCACTCAATTTGTTGACAAAATAATTTTCAGTAAAATGAGGAAATTAGGCGAATTTCAGTTTGCAAAGAGCGAGTACTGACTAGAATATGTAGAGGAAAATGACAGAAAAATTTGAATATCCAGATGTTCAATTCGTGTAGTTTTATTCACCAATTTCACCTAGAAATTTATAGTAGACAATTGTTATACCCCAACGAGAGAAACAATTCTTTTCACATAATTTACGAGAGGAGCTTTAATCGACAAATTAATATTGTGTGTTAGAAATACAAATATAAACACAAATTAAGTAGTCATTATTATTTAACAGCTAGAGGGCTGTAATTAATCTATTTTCTGTAAAAATATAGTACAATGTATGACGACTTTAATATCAACACTACATACCTTCTTGGTAAACGGACAGAGGTCTGCAAATGCTTGGTTCTACCTGAAAAGACAACTCGAGAGTTAATCTACGGTTGACCAACTCTAATTTTGGTTTGTGAATAAAGTCTTGGGAGCCACTTTTAATTGCTGCACCTTATTTGTTTATAAAATCTCAAGGAAATTAAACCTTTGGTAGCAGGTAAAGGGAAAGGCTACATTTATATACTTTTGCGAAATAAACAAGTACCTTTTTTCTTCTTTTTGAGGATATAAGAGTCTTTAGTCTCTATAAAGATAATCTCACCGAAAAAACTTTCCGTTTACGGAGGACGACAAAAAATCGGCCCACAGACAGCTGGTTTCAGCTGCTTGAGAACTATCGGTAAGAAACAATGTTTATTATTTCCTTCAAACGTAATACGCATGATGCATTTTAAAAAAAATCAGTAATTAACTTCCACCAAACAGTAGCTTATTCAGAATACATCGAATTTTGCATAATTTTAGTTTTTAAATTCTGTAAAGATATGGTATTAAAATATAGTCTAGAAAATATTGAAAGAAGTTTTGCAAAAACGCGAAATGTTCTCAAATGTGAAGAAAACGAGTCATTACGAACGGAACAATGAACTAAACGGAAATAGCCTAGGAAAAATGTACAGTCGTGAAAACCACAGCCTCTTGTTATTTTTAGATGGTTATTTGATAATGCCACACCGGGTGGTGCTTTGTGGTAATAAGAGACATTGACACTTTTAGTTGAGGGACAGAACATTGAGCCTTTTGAATACGGATAGTGAATAGTGTTGTAAGTGAACCGAATAGTTCTGAGATTTGTGAGCCTTTAGAAAGTCAAGCCTTAGGAGGATTCAGCCAATAAAATTCTTACATCAAAAAAAAAAAAAAAAGAGGACTTCGTGCTTGTAGGGGATTAAAATGTAAAAACGTGACTGCAGGCTTTCTGCACTGCTACATCCCAAACATTTGATAAGTAATATCATAGCTTCTTTCTCGTCTCGTAAGTAATGTTTGTAAATAACACTGTTGTATTTGGTGACCTGTTTGCCCTGATTATCCAGGAATGTTTAGTAAACTGGACAAAACAATTCAGGATTGGATTAAATGATAACTTTTTAAAGCCTGACCTAAATTTCATTAGAAAAGGCAATTTCACACATGGAAAATTTTTAAAATAGTGTACCTCACAGTGTTAACATTAATTCAGACTATGAAACAGGCGGGAAAGTATGCGCGATCGATAGGTTTTCGCGCCAAAAATTCGCCCTGGTTGTGCAATGTTTATGTTTTCTATTTATCAGTATCAATTCATTTTACCTAGAAAATAATATGTGGTTGTTTTAAATCGTTACAAACCGGACCGGAAAGGAAACTGAAGCACGTGCGACTGAAAACGAGGGCGAAACGCACGCGACCGGAAACGAAACTGAAGCACGTGCGACTGAAAACGAGGGCGAAACGCACGTGACCGGAAACGAAACTGAAGCGCGTGCGACTGAAAAACGAGAGCGAAACGCACGTGACCGGAAACGAAACTGAAGCGCATGCGACTGAAAACGAGGGCGAATCGCGAGTTGTCACGACAAGACGAAAGGTAAACATTTTTTCCTCCAACCGGTGGTCCATGTATTTATTCCCTACAGGCTGAAAGAGGCAGGGAAGGTCTGAGAAGGAAAAGAAGGCCACAATTCTTTCTCAAAGAAAAAGAGGTCTGGGTGTATGGTTTAAAACATTCATTTGGCATTGTTATCATTTGATAGTACAAACTTTTTTATGCTTATACGTGCAAAACAGCTTATTTTGCGGCGAATATAAATTAATGACGACTTTCACAAAAAGACTTAAAAGGAGGAGGTTTGCGGGGTTTGAGCCAGCTGGATCCAGATGTTGAAAACTAAATCGTTTCTTTTTATTTCGTTTGTTAAGCGTCAGGGATATAAAGAAACTGCTGCTAAACTTAATACAATAACGAGGGGAAATGAAAATAAATTGAGTTTAGCAAATATTCCATCGACTAGAGAATAAACCCGAAACCAACAGATGAATTAGCAAACCCAGATTAGCCAGAGCGAGACAGAAAGAGCGAAGTGCTCATATGTCAATTCTCAGATGATCTCACCACTGCATAAAAGAAAACTTTATAAACCCGAAGAGGTGGAAAAAAGAGGAGAGTTAGTGAAATTTTATTCACTAACTATAGCAGAAAGTTGCATAACCCGACGCTTTTTGACCACAAGCAGAATTTCAAAAAAAGCTGAGAAGACGAGTGTCGCGCATGTTTACTTTAATTCACTCAATTAGGCGAAAAATAAAACGGAGAAAAACTAAGTTACTATTTATACAGGCTGGCATTCGTCAGTTTCATTCGCTTCTTTGCGAGAAATCAACAGACAGAACTGTAAGCCTATATACATAATCTTTATACTCGGGGGGAGAGAAAGCGATGTGCCCAACATATGCTACTGAATTTCATTCTCTCGATTTGTCGCGAAGTGAACAGGGAA
Source organism: Cladopsammia gracilis (assembly GCA_022457155.1). Classification (NCBI taxonomy): domain Eukaryota; kingdom Metazoa; phylum Cnidaria; class Anthozoa; order Scleractinia; family Dendrophylliidae; genus Cladopsammia; species Cladopsammia gracilis. The sequence goes on along the minus strand of JAJGOT010000059.1, from coordinate 956,256 downwards.
ATTCTCAAAAACATAAATTAAACCTTAATGCGCAGCAAAACAAAGAAGCCATAGTGCATGTAAAATTTGATCACTTAATTTAACATCAATCTAACAGGGAATTGGAAAACCAGGATTATTTTACACATAGGGACAAAAAGAGAGCGCATTGTGCCCATGAAGTTGTATTTACTCAAATTTTACAAAACATAGCAGGAAAATTGATAACCAATATATAATGTTTATATCTACATGTACTGTATAATGAGAAAATGAGAGTAGCATGCATGCGTAATTTTGATTCACTCAATTTGTTGACAAAATAATTTTCAGTAAAAAGAGTAAATTAGGCGAATTTCAGTTTGCAAAGAGCGAGTACTGACTAGAATATGCAGAGGAAAATATCAGAAAAATTTGAATATCCAGATGTTCAATTCGTACGTGTAGTTTTATTCACCATTTCACCTAGAAATTTATAGTACACAATTGTTATACCCCAACGAGAGAAACAATTCTTTTCACTTTATTTACGAGAGGAGCTTTAATCGACAAATTAATATTATTTGTGTTAGAAATAAAAATATAAACACAAATTAAGTAGTCATTATTATTTAACAGCTAGAGGGCTGTAATTAATCTATTTTCTGTAAAAGTGTAGTACAATGTATGACGACTTTAATATCAACACTACATACCTTCTTGGTAAACGGACAAAGGTCTCCAAATGCTTGGTTCTACCTGGAAAGACGACTCGATAGTTAATCTACGGTTGACCAACTCTAATATTGGTTTGTGAATAAAGTCTTGGGAGCCATTTTTAAATGCTGCACCTTATTTGTTTATAAAATCTCAAGGAAATTATACCTTTGGTAGCAGGTAAAGGGAAATAAATTGAACGGCAACACTTATATACTTTTGCAAAATAAACAAGTACCTTTTTCTCTTCTTTTTGAGGATATAAGAGTCTTCAGTCTCTATAAAGATAATCTCACCGAAAAAACTTTCCTGTTTACGGAGGACGACAAAAAATCAGCCCACGGACAGCTGGTTTCAGCTGCTTAAGAACTATCGCTAAGAAACAACCCTTGTAGAACAGGACATATGTAAAACCTATGTTGCTGCTACTTTTTTACTATGTTGGACTATGTTTTAGCTATGCATAGTTCAAGACTACCTATGTATTTACTATATTACATGCTTTATTACATAGTCCAGGGTATGTGAAACATATTTTGAAACTATGCAAAAACTATTTGAAAATCATATAGTCTACATACGTATGTCAAAACTATGTTAAATCGTAACATAGCTATAACATAGCTATTTATTTTCTATGTAATGGACAGTTCTTTCTTAACCTCTGACAAACATTCTATGTATATACTATGTGACAAAGTGACATAGCTTTTAAATAGCATATTGATGTCCAGTTTCATGAGTAAAAGGTAACATAGCTTTTACATAATGCTATTTATTTCCTATGTAATGGAAATGTGCAAGAAATGCTTCCTATGTATTTACTATGTGACAATCCAACATAGCTTTTAAATAGCACATTGAAGTTAAATATCACAAGTAAATGGTTACATAGCTTTTACATAATGCTATTTATTTCCTATGTAATGGATTTGTGCAATAAATTCATCCTATGTATTTACTATGTGACAATCCAACATAGCTTTTATATAGCACATTGAAGTTAAATCTCACAAGTAAAACTTAGGTTACCAAAGGCTTAGCTTTAACATAATTTTATTTATTTTCTTGGTGGTTTATAGACAGTAATCATGCTTCTGCAGACAATATAAAGCTACTTTTCTTCCATGAATTATATCCTTAAAATAATGACTTAGTGATTATTTCTTCATGCTCATCACCCATGTAAAAAGTCAGGCAGTGGGACAGTAAAAATCCATTTAATCCAAACCTTTACAAGAAGAATATCTCTTCAATTTACCCTTGGACTTGTTTAAGCAATTCCTAGTTCTTATTTTTAACGGGATGTGAAAGATTTGAAAGAGAATGGCTTCAACATCCGCCATATTGCTTTTGAACGTGAGTTGGCCGAGTGAACCTGGGGAGAGTGAGCCAGCAGTCAGCAGTTTTAGCCTATAGAGCAGGCACATTAGCACTTTGTGAGTTCGTTTTTCGGTGGAAATTCAAATGCTGGAAGGAAAGTAATGCCCACAAGATGTGGATAATCTTTTCTCTAAAGCTAGGTAAGTGAAAGAATGAATCTTTTCTGACATTCTATTGCTTCAAACATAAACACAGTCAGCTTACATAATGCAAGCTTTGGCTTAGACTGCTTAGATCTCGACTGTTTGCGGCTGCTGTTTGAAAGGGTTTGAAATGAACATGAATGCACTTCTAAGCTTTAGGTTTTTAGAACTGTTTTTCCACACAGCCCTTCCCAATTTTTTATATTTTAACACAAATAACAGTTTCACCAAGATAGACCAAAACAACATGTAACCGAACATAATTATAACAATATGATTGATCTCTACAAACCTCCTAATAATGTATGTTCCTATATCCTGTATACAAATGTAAGCTCATGTTTAATAATTGTTTAGCTATGTTAAAATTTGTCTTCTGTTTTCATAATACATGTATGATCTTGATTTAGAAGCTTTATATACATGTGCTGGATTAATGGGGAGTGAATAAATCCAGACAAAGAACTACAACTTAAACCAAAATGTTTGTTTTGTTGTAGCTAAACCACATGGATGAAGACAATAACAGCTTTCAAACAGCTTGCATGGGCACTCTGAAGTTATCAAACCTCCGTTCAAATGTCCAGTTCAGCTAAGTGCAGGATCGAACAAACAATTTAATACAAGCTATATGAGTATTTTTGCAAGTATATATTGTATACATGTAATTGGACTACTTCTGACAGTTTTTCTTCATGACAATATTTTTAGGCAATTTTCCTGTTGAAATGTGACCAAAATTTTATATATAATGTATAATAGAAAATACTAATAAATGTATAGTGAAAGTAGCTCCATGTGCAGCATTTTCTATGTCGATGTTGGGATAATTATGTTGTGGGATCCCACATGGGATGTCAAGATCCCTGGTTGGGGAGGATTGGTGGGATGGTGAAAACAGTTATTCATTGCAATCACACAGCTAGATTTACCAATTTTCCTCTGTTTTGGACCATTCCTATGAAGTATTGCCCTGTATAATTTGTATTGTATTGCCCTGGATGGATCAGTCAGCATGTAAATTCTATGTAAAATATGTTCACTGAGATATGCTATCGCTATTTCAAAGCTATATACATGTATGTATATCATATGTTTTCTCTATTCCAATGCTATATAAAATCTATGTAAACCCTATTTAAAGACTATCTTTGTCATATGTTTTTTCTATTCCAATGCTATGTAAAATCTATGTAAACCCTATTTAAAGGCTATTTATATCATATATTTTCTCTATTTCAAAGCTATTTAATCACTATGTGGTGACATTTCAGCTTTGTGAAGCTTTATGTAAAAGCTATGTAAAATATATTTCAAACGTATGCAAATACTATTTAAAAGCTATGTCATTTCTTTGACATGATATGCTTTCCACTACATAGCTTTTAGATAGACTATGTAAAAGGTTCCATTTGACTAGCGAAAACATAGCATTTCATGTCAAAAAACATAGATCATGCATATAAACAACATAGGATTTGAATAAGGCTTTTGTATGACACTCAACATAGATTTTAAATACTTATAACATACCATTTGCATAGTGTCATGACATAGCATTTACATAGGTTATACATAGTGTCTGATTCTACAAGGGAATGTTTATTGTTTCCTTCAAACGTAATACGCATGATGCATTTTAAAAAAATTCAGTAATTAACTTCCACCAAACAGTAGCTTATTCAGAATACATCGAATTTTGCATAATTTTAGTTTTTAAATTCTGTAAAGATATGGCTTTAAAATATAGTCTAGAAAATATTGAAAGAAGTTTTGCAAAAACGCGAAATGTTCTTAAAAAAGAAAAGAGGACTTCGTGCTTGTAGGGGATTAAAATGTAAAAACGTGACTGCAGGCTTTCTGCACTGCTACATCCCAAACATTTGATAAGTAATATCTTAGCTTCTTTCTCGTCTCGTAAGTAATGTTTGTAAATAACACTGTTGTATTTGGTGACCTGTTTGCCCTGATTACCCAGGAATGTTTAGTAAACTGGACAAAACAATTCAGAATTGGATTAAATGATAATGACTTTTTAAAGCTTGACCTAAATTTCATTAAAAAAAGGCAATTTCACACATGGGAAATTTTTAAAATAGTGTACCTCAGTGTTAACATTAATTCAGACTATCAAAAAGGCGAGAAAGGACGCGCGAACGATAGGTTTTCGCGCCAAAAATTCACCCTGGTTGTGCAATGTTTATATTTTCTATTTATCAGTATCGATTCATTTTACCTAGAAAATAATATATGGTTGTTTTAAATCGTTACAAACCGGACCGGAAACAAAACTGAAGCAGGTGCGACTGAAAACGAGGGCGAAACGCACGCGACCGGAAACGAAACTGAAGCACGTGCGACTGAAAACGAGGGCGAAACGCACGTGACCGGAAACGAAACTGAAGCGCGTGCGACTGAAAACGAGGGCGAAACGCACGTGACCGGAAACGAAACTGAAGCGCATGCGACTGAAAACGAGGGCGAATCGCGAGTTGTCACGACAAGACGAAAGGTAAACATTTTTTCCTCCAACCGGTGGTCCATGTATTTATTCCCTACAGGCTGAAAGAGGCAGGGAAGGTCTGGGAAGGAAAAGAAGGCCACAATTCTTTCTCAAAGAGAAAGAGTCTGGGTGTATGGTTTAAAACATTCATTTGGCATTGTTATCATTTGATAGTACAAACTTTTTTATGCTTATACGTGCAAAACAGCTTATTTTGCGGCGAATATAAATTAATGACGACTTTCACAAAAAGACTTAAAAGGAGGAGGTTTGCAGGGTTTGAGCCAGCTGGATCCAGATGTTGAAAACTAAATCGTTTCTTTTTATTTCGTTTGTTAAGCGTCAGGGATATAAAGAAACTGCTGCTAAACTTAATACAATAACGAGGGGAAATGAAAATAAATTGAGTTTAGCAAATATTCCATCGACTGGAGAATAAACCCGAAACCAACAGATGAATTAGCAAACCCAGATTAGCCAGAGCGAGACAGAAAGAGCGAAGTGCTCATATGTTAATTCTCAGATGATCTCACCACTGCATAAAAGAAAACTTTATAAACCCGAAGAGATGGAAAAAAGCGGAGTTTAAATGTGACATTTTATTCACTAACTATAGCAAAAAGTTGTATAACCCCACGCTTTTTAACTACAAGCAGAATTTCAAAAAAAGCCGAGAAGACGAGTTAATTCACTCAATTGGGCGAAAAATAAAACGGAGAAAAACTAACAATAAAGTTACTATTTACGCAGGCTCTCAGTGGCATTCGTTAGTTTCATTCGCTTCTTTCCGAGGAATTAACAGACAGAATTGTAAGGCTGTATGCATAATCTTTATACTCAGAGGGAGAGAAAGAGATGTGCACGACATGTGCTAATTTCATTCTCTCGATTTGTCGCGAAGTGAACAGGAAAGTTCTCAAAAACATAAATTAAACCTTAATGCGCAGCAAAACAAAGAAGCCATAGTGCATGTAAAATTTGATCACTTAATTTAACATCAATCTAACGGACAAATTGGCAAACCAAGATTATTTTACACACAGGGACAAAAAGAGAGCGCACATTGTGCCCGTTAAGTTGTATTTACTCAAATTTTACAAAACATAACGGGAAAATTAACAACCAATATATAATGTTTATATCTACATGTACTGTATAATGAGAAAATGAGAGTAGCATGCATGCGTAATTTTGATTCACTCAATTTGTTGACAAAATAATTTTCAGTAAAAAGAGTAAATTAGGCAAATTTCAGTTTGCAAAGAGCGAGTACTGACTAGAATATGCAGAGGAAAATATCAGAAAAATTTGAATATCCAGATGTTCAATTCGTACGTGTAGTTTTATTCACCATTTCACCTAGAAATTTATAGTACACGATTGTTATACCCCAACGAGAGAAACAATTCTTTTCACTTTATTTACGAGAGGAGCTTTAATCGACAAATTAATATTATTTGTGTTAGAAATAAAAATATAAACACAAATTAAGTAGTCATTATTATTTAACAACTAGAGGGCTGTAATTAATCTATTTTCTGTAAAAGTGTAGTACAATGTATGACGACTTTAATATCAACACTACATACCTTCTTGGTAAACGGACAAAGGTCTCCAAATGCTTGGTTCTACCTGGAAAGACGACTCGATAGTTAATCTACGGTTGACCAACTCTAATATTGGTTTGTGAATAAAGTCTTGGGAGCCATTTTTAAATGCTGCACCTTATTTGTTTATAAAATCTCAAGGAAATTATACCTTTGGTAGCAGGTAAAGGGAAATAAATTGAACGGCAACACTTATATACTTTTGCAAAATAAACAAGTACCTTTTTCTCTTCTTTTTGAGGATATAAGAGTCTTCAGTCTCTATAAAGATAATCTCACCGAAAAAACTTTCCTGTTTACGGAGGACGACAAAAAATCAGCCCACGGACAGCTGGTTTCAGCTGCTTAAGAACTATCGCTAAGAAACAATGTTTATTGTTTCCTTCAAACGTAATACGCATGATGCATTTTAAAAAAATTCAGTAATTAACTTCCACCAAACAGTAGCTTATTCAGAATACATCGAATTTTGCATAATTTTAGTTTTTAAATTCTGTAAAGATATGGCTTTAAAATATAGTCTAGAAAATATTGAAAGAAGTTTTGCAAAAACGCGAAATGTTCTTAAAAAAGAAAAGAGGACTTCGTGCTTGTAGGGGATTAAAATGTAAAAACGTGACTGCAGGCTTTCTGCACTGCTACATCCCAAACATTTGATAAGTAATATCTTAGCTTCTTTCTCGTCTCGTAAGTAATGTTTGTAAATAACACTGTTGTATTTGGTGACCTGTTTGCCCTGATTACCCAGGAATGTTTAGTAAACTGGACAAAACAATTCAGAATTGGATTAAATGATAATGACTTTTTAAAGCTTGACCTAAATTTCATTAAAAAAAGGCAATTTCACACATGGGAAATTTTTAAAATAGTGTACCTCAGTGTTAACATTAATTCAGACTATCAAAAAGGCGAGAAAGGACGCGCGAACGATAAGTTTTCGCGCCAAAAATTCGCCCTGGTTGTGCAATGTTTATGTTTTCTATTTATCAGTATCGATTCATTTTACCTAGAAAATAATATATGGTTGTTTTAAATCGTTACAAACCGGACCGGAAACGAAACTGAAGCACGTGCGACTGAAAACGAGGGCGAAACGCACGCGACCGGAAACGAAACTGAAGCACGTGCGACTGAAAACGAGGGCGAAACGCACGTGACCGGAAACGAAACTGAAGCGCGTGTGACTGAAAAACGAGAGCGAAACGCACGTGACCGGAAACGAAACTGAAGCGCGTGCGACTGAAAAACGAGAGCGAAACGCACGTGACCGGAAACGGAACTGAAGCGCATGGGACTGAAAACGAGGGCGAATCGCGAGTTGTCACGACAAGACGAAAGGTAAACATTTTTTCCTCCAACCGGTGGTCCATGTATTTATTCCCTACAGGCTGAAAGAGGCAGGGAAGGTCTGGGAAGGAAAAGAAGGCCACAATTCTTTCTCAAAGAGAAAGAGTCTGGGTGTATGGTTTAAAACATTCATTTGGCATTGTTATCATTTGATAGTACAAACTTTTTTATGCTTATACGTGCAAAACAGCTTATTTTGCGGCGAATATAAATTAATGACGACTTTCACAAAAAGACTTAAAAGGAGGAGGTTTGCGGGGTTTGAGCCAGCTGGATCCAGATGTTGAAAACTAAATCGTTTCTTTTTATTTCGTTTGTTAAGCGTCAGGGATATAAAGAAACTGCTGCTAAACTTAATACAATAACGAGGGGAAATGAAAATAAATTGAGTTTAGCAAATATTCCATCGACTAGAGAATAAACCCGAAACCAACAGATGAATTAGCAAACCCAGATTAGCCAGAGCGAGACAGAAAGAGAGAAGTGCTCATATGTCATTTCTCAGATGATCTCACCACTGCATAAAAGAAAACTTTATAAACCCGAAGTGGTGGAAAAAAGCGGAGAGTTAGTGAAATTTTATTCACTAACTATAGCAGAAAGTTGCATAACCCGACGCTTTTTAACCACAAGCAGAATTTCAAAAAAAGCTGAGAAGACGAGTGTCGCGCATGTTTACTTTAATTCACTCAATTAGGCGAAAAATTAAATAAAAAGGAGAAAAACTAAGTTACTATTTATGCAGGCTGGCATTCGTCAGTTTCATTCGCTTCTTTGCGAGAAATCAACAGACAGAATTGTAAGCCTATATACATAATCTTTATACTCGGAGGGAGAGAAAGCGATGTGCCCGACATGTACTACTGAATTTCATTCTCTCGATTTGTCGCGAAGTGAACAGGGAAATTCTCAAAAACATAAATTAAACCTTAATGCGCAGCAAAACAAAGAAGCCATAGTGCATGTAAAATTTGATCACTTAATTTAACATCAATCTAACAGGGAATTGGCAAACCAGGATTTTAGTTTTACACATAGGGACAAAAAGAGAGCGCATTGTGCCCATGAAGTTGTATTTACTCAAATTTTACAAAACATAACAGGAAAATTGACAACCAATATATAATGTTTATATCTACATGTACTGTATAACGAGAAAATGAGAGTAGCATGCATGCGTAATTTTGATTCACTCAATTTGTTGACAAAATAATTTTCAGTAAAATGAGTAAATTAGGCGAATTTCAGTTTGCAAACAGCGAGTACTGACTAGAATATGCAGAGGAAAATATCAGAAAAATTTGAATATCCAGATGTTCAATTTATGTAGTTTTATTCACCATTTCACCAAGAAATTTATAGTAGACAATTGTTATACCCTAACGAGAGAAACGATTTTTCTCACTTAATTTACAAGAGCAGCATTAATCGACAAATTAATATTGTGTGTTAGAAATACAAATATAAACACAAATGAAGTAGTCATTATTATTTAACAGCTATATAGAGGTTTGTAATTAATCTATTTTCTGTAAAAGTATAGTACAATGTATGAAGACTTTAATATTAACACTACATACCTTCTTGGTAAACGGACAAAGCTCTCCAAAGTCCAAAAGCTTGGTTCTACCTGAAAAGACAACTCGGGAGTTAATCTACGGTAGACCAACTCTAATTTTGGTTTGTGAATAAAGTCTTGGGAGCCATTTTTAAATGCTGCACCTTATTTGTTTATAAAATCTCAAGGAAATCATACCTTTGGTAGCAGGTAAAGGGAAAGGCTACAATTATATACTTTTGCGAAATAAACAAGTACCTTTTTTCCTTCTTTTTGAGGATATAAGAGTCTTCAGTCTCTATAAAGATAATCTCACCGAAAAAACTTTCCTGTTTACGGAGGACGACAAAACATCGGCCCACGGACAGCTGGTTTCAGCTGCTTAAGAACTATCGGTAAGAAACAATGTTTATTATTTCCTTCAAACGTAATACGCATGATGCATTTTAAAAAATTTCAGTAATTAACTTCCACCAAACAGTAGCTTATTCAGAATACAACTCCAGAGAACCTCTGTAAGGGTATACTGTCAACCCTTTTGGTCGAATTTTGCATAATTTTAGTTTTTAAATTCTTTAAGGGTCGATTTACACGGTACAACTTTGTTGCATGCGACACGCTTACGACATAACTTGAGTTGATTTAGGCCCCGTCCACACTAACGCGTTTTGAAAACCTCCGTTTTTGGTTCCCCGAAAACGGATAAAAATATTTGCGTCCACACTAGGAGCTGAAAACGATGATCCAAAGATGCGTTTTCATCACCAGGCTCTGCTCGGACGTTTTTCTGTTCAAAACGCATGCTCCAATAGCGTCAGCAATACTAGGCGTTACTAGTTTTGACGTAAGCGTTTTTGAAAAGCTCCGTTTTTGTCGTCCACACTAAAACGATAGACCTGCATTTTCAAAAGTCTCCACTTTGAAAAGCGTTTTCGAAAACCTCCATTTTCATCGATTTCATTCTCCGTTTTTGATCGTTTTAGGCCCCGTCCACACTAATCCGTGAGAGTGGAGCGATTTGAAAACGATGCTTTTTGAAAACGCTGTTTTCTGGTGTGGACGGAGAAAACGATGCTATCTGAAAACGGTTACGTCATCAAAATAGCCAGACCACTCGACCGTGAAACATATCCAAGATGTCGCCATACTTCGACTGGACTGACTCCCAGTCTACACTCTCGGTGCTTTTCTGCACTTTGTATTCGTTTGTGACTTTCAGAAGTAGCTCGACTTCATCATCAGTCCATGTGAAACAGTCTGTTTTAGGTTTTGGTTGCTTTCCAGCTGTTCTTGGCATCGTTTAGAAGGAAAATATCGAAGAATTCTAAACCAAAACAACACTCAACAACAAAGAATCAAGAATGGCGCCAATTTCGCGGGCCGATATATTGAAATGCGCATGCGTAGAGTTCATTTGAGCATGCGCACTTAGGGTATCAAAGCGTTTTCAAAACAATACGGCGTTGTAATGTGGACGGGCGAAAACGATACGAAAACGATAAGTGTGGACGCAAATCTTTTTGAAAACGGAGCAAAACAGCTCCATTTTCGTTTGAAAACGGATTAGTGTGGACGGGGCCTTAATGTGGACGATTGATAAAAACGCATAAAAAAGTATGCGTTTTCAAACGATTCCTGATTATCCAGGAATGTTAGGTAAACTGAACAAAACAATTCAGGATTGGATTAAAAGATAACTTTTTAATGGTTGACTCAAATTTCATTAAAAACGGCAACATAAGAGACAAGAAAATTTCACACATGGAAAATTTTTGAAATAACTAGTGTACCTCAGTGTTGACATTAAGACTATGAAAAAGGCGGGAAGGGACGCGCGATCGATAGGTTTTCGCGCCAAAAATTCGCCTTGGTTGTGCAATGCTGCGAAAGGGTTAATTCAGACAACCCATTATTACAGACAGTTGTTTTAGTCCTGGCCAGACGTCTATTTTTCATGTTGCTTATAAGCCCCCACCGTCTATATATTAAGCCCACTGAAACTCCTTAAAATTCAGGGCTGAAAATAATTTTGGGATGTCCACCGGTCAAGATGACCGGCCAAATAAATTTTAGCTCGGTCATACTTCATTTCTGGCCGGTCAAGTATAACGAATTTTCCACAAGTTTACGATAACTTTACAGTAGCTTTCATAACTATACGGTAGTTTTACGGGAACTTTACAATAACGTTATGATACCTTTGCTATAACTTTACGGTAGTTTCACGGGGACGTTACAGTAAATTAAACGTTACGGTAGCCGCTTTGCGATAATTTTACGGTGGCTTTCATAACTATACGGTAGTTATACGGGAACTTTACAATAACGTCACGGTACCTTTGCTATAACTTTACGGTAGTTTCACGGGGACGTTACAGTAAATCTAACGTTACGGTAACCGCTTTGCGATAATTTTACGGTGGCGTTCGTAACTATACGGTAGTTTTACGGGAACTTTACAATAACGTTACGGTACCCTTGCTATAACTTTACGGTAGTTTCACGGGGACGTTACGGGAAATCTAACGTTACGGTAGGCGCTTTGCGACAATTTTACGGTAGCTTTCGTAACTATACGGTAGTTTTACGGGAACTTTACAATAACATTAAGGTACCTTTGCTATAACTTTACGGTAGTTTCGAGGGGAAATTACGGTTAATCTAACGTTACGGTAGCTGCTTTGCGATAATTTTACGGTAGCTTTACGGGTAACTTTATGATAACTCTAGGGTAACTTTGCGATATTTATTAAAGTCATAGTGCATAGTAAACAACAGCTATTTTATTGTATTTCTAAAGTTTTGAAAGGATCACTATGGATGTGACCGGTCAACATGACCGGCAAGACGAACGTTTGACCGGTCAAAGCCCCAATCAGGCCGGACATTGTCCGTTGACCGGCCGTTATTTCCACCCCTGCTTATGAAGCTATATATTAAAAGCCTACAGGGCTTATAAGGTATTTCTATCTTACAGTAACTGCAATTTCAAAGAGTTACACTAACAGTTACTATACAGTGTACTTGCCTGTAGTTCAGGATCCTCAGCAGTCCTCACATGATAACAACAAATGGCTTCACCAAGAACTGCCCTCAACTATATGAACATTATAAAGACTCGGCAATTAGATTTCTGTAAAAAAGAAAATGCATTTACAATTAAAGTAATGCTGAAAAGTAAGCAAAATGTATCGGTTTTTACTTCCTCTTCAAAAACCAACATGTCCAAATTCCAATTTGAACTGGAATTCACGCTTTTTAAGTTTCACCCTTGTTAGACAAATTTGATTCAATCTATAGTTGTGGTGCAATGTATCACAGGAGTGCTTCCCTGGAGGTAAAGGTACAACAAGCAGCTTTTATATGGGAGTCCCCCCCCCCCCCCCCCGGGATATGCCAAGGTTTGATTGGTAATCTGGACAAGTCATCCAAGATCCCTGTGGGTGCCCCCCCTCACCCCCCATAGGAATCAAACCACTGATTGATGCATAATGATGTGTGGGTTCCCTGTAGCGTATGTAAAAAAATGTTAAGCAAATGAATGCCTACCACCCCCTGACACCCCCTGAGGGGGGGGAGGGGGAGGTACTCCCATATGTGAGCTATATAGGTATGTGCCACTGTGAAGGGTATGGTTTTCAGGCAGTTTAGTCTGGGATAGCGGGTATAGTAATCAGAGAGTTTTGGTCTAGAATAGAGTAGGGTTTTTCATTGTTTAGTCTAGAATAGGGTAGGGTTTTTCGGTGTTTAGTCTAGAATAGGGTTGCAAAATGCAACTAAAATGGTCTAGTATAGGTTAAGGGTCTCAGAGTCCCAGCGGGGCACCCCCACCCAAAAAAATGCAGAGTACCCCCCCCCCCCAGGCTACCACCATTGTGGCGAAAGCAAAATCATCAAAGCTGGTCGGCAAATGCTTCAGCATCCAGTTCAGCATTTAACCTCTGTCAGGGTAAGTTCCCTGTGTACGTATTTTGTTAGATATCTGCCATAACAGTGGAACTGGGCGAGTTTATATTCCTACAGATTAAAAACAAAAAATTAATGACTTGTTATGGTGCTTATTAACTTGTGACTACACGAAGCATTGAAAACAGGACTTCCTATGGTATTGTTTGTTTTGAACCTTATATGTTTTTACAAAGAGGAAGTTTAGATTTTTCTTGAATTTTATTTTTGACTCATGTCCATTCTTGATAGTAAAACTAAAAGTGCATGGTAACGGAAGCATTATGTTATTTGTCAGTGATTTGTACCTTGACAGAAAGAGTCACCAGTGTCGAGTAGCTTTTTTTGATAGTAAGTTGGCAGAAGACGAGCTTCATATGTGTTCCGCATTCAGAACAAAGTATTCGACCTTGCATTAATAAGCAAAAAAAGAAAAACATGAAAAATTTCCCTTTCAATTATAAGGGTGTCTCTTGGTGTTACAGAAGCCATTGTTGGTTAGCTTTTGTGTTGTGGTGTGGGTATTGTTCAGTGTCTTTTGAATCTTTTGTTTTACGTCATTTGGTGATCACACCATCTGCAACACCAAGAAACTACCAATTATAAAGACATGTAGTGTATAAGTTCTAACTTTTGAGTCTGTGTACGAAATCCTATGGTGTCACTATATCCAAACCAAACCTCTTTGGCAGCACTTTTGCATGCGGTACCAATTGTTTTTCAGTATTTTATAAAATGAAATTTGGGATTTTTCTTAAATTTTGATATCTTACCCTCTAGCAAGAGACTCTTCGTCTTTCTTCATGATCTTCAGTCCAGGTTCTTGTTTTTTCTTGATGTACTTTATATATAAACCTGGACAGTTCTTGTTCAAATGCCACTAACACAGAACTAATCTGTTTGTGTTCTAAAACATCAGGAAATAAAATAAGACCAAAAAAACAAAAGGAGAGAAAGTATAAGCTTTAAACCCATGGCATATGAATAAATGAGCTGGAAAGGCCTTAGACATTTTTCATAAATTCTTGAACATCTCATGCAATCACCCTGTGTGAGAAAGTATGGACTTGGACCGGATTCTGATTTCAGACCTTTGAGTAAGCTTATCCGTCACTGAGTCTGTCTGTGTTCTGGATCAAAGGTTAAAGTTTTCGAGGTGGTTAAGTTTTCAAGCTCTGTGTTTTTTTGAGGTTTGAGGTCTGAGTTTTTGCGGTCTGAGTTTTCCAGACACCTATTTGGTGGTTTGGCCGAGATTCGAACTTATGATCTCCTCTACAAACTGAGCTAATCATGCAGCTTACTGACTGTTGGTCACTGCTTAATTACAATAAATTATTATTACACAGTACTGTATGTTCAAGTTGGATTGAACAGCTAAGTTCTATAATGGTAACTTAATTACACATCAAACTAAACCTTATGCAATTATCTTTATCAATTGCACTCATAAAACATCAAGGTAATTTTAGGCCCAGCCTACCCAATTGATGAAAATCGATCATTGGAAACCAATCGCTATAATCAATAAAAATTAATTGATTAATACTGATTGGTTCAATCAGTCAATGGAAATTGATACTCACAAGTCAAGTCCCCTTAATTGTATTGATTTTTATCGATTTTAACGATTATTATCGGTTTCAATAAATGAACAATTTATGAATTGTTAATAACCTTTTGTAAGCAGATATGTTGAAATATAACGCATCTGTTTGCGTGGACTCAAACCACTCAAATCAGTCTTGTTGGAGTCTTGAGAGTCTTTAAATGACAGGCGAACGAACAAATCTGCGTTTGTTCAATAATTTATAGAGGGTTATTTTGAGAATATTGTCCACGAATCACGGGTTTCAACCGACGAGACTTTTTGAAGACTGAGATAGTTTTCATGACATGCCTTTAATCAAGTTTTTAGTATGTTTGGCACATTTAGAGGAAAAGCAGCAATTGAACAATAGATCTCTTTTTACGAAGAGAAAAAATTACAATAGTAAGACTTACAATTACTTATGCACAGTACCACAGGGAGCCCAGGCTCACAACAGGAATTCTCAATGACAAAAATATAAGGATTTGTATGGGATTTTATCATGAGTTTGATAAAATATCAAAATTATAAATAAGCAGCCATTATAATTAAAGACTGTGTTCATACCTCATCAAATAATGTCTGTCTGTTGTTTCTTGGCAGCTTTATGGCTTCTAAACAGCATTTTAGCAAGTTTTGGTATTTCTGGTTTGACTTCACCTAAAAGAAGTAATTAAGTATACTTCTTTTAGGTGAAGTCAAACCAGAAATACCAAAACTTGGATTCCTGTTGTGAGCCTGGACTCCCTGTGGCAGTACAAACGTATTTAAAATCATTATCAAATGATAAATACCATTGACTGATCACAATCTCTATAAGCTATCATAGATGTACTTGTCCAATACTCTGACAAATCTATGCATATAGCATTGTACTGTAATACATTGTGCTGTACTGTGTCGTTCTACAATATATTGTTAAACTATTGTTATGGTCATATAATACAATACAATGCTATGCACAAATTTGTCCGAATATTGGACAAACAACCCTCTAAGCTATCGACAGAAAAGAAGTGAAAAATACTGGAAAAGTATGGAAGTTTGGAAGCAATGACGTACAAAATTTATCAAGTTGAACATTTACCGCTAACAGTTGTTCCGGTTCCAGAAAACTGAAGCAAATTTCTGGAATCTCTGCCAGCAAAAGACCTCTTTTAGTCTGCTTCACCTGTTCCTGACCCTAACTGTTCCATATTAAGAAAAATGTAGCCTTTCTAACACTTCTAATACTTGGTCTTCCCTTCTCAGCTGAGTTTATGTTAACAAGACGCCATTTTGCAAAGGGAAGCCCGCGTTTTCCAAGGACTGGGTAGCCTCTCCTGCTGTAGTGTTCTCTGGCGCGGCGGGACGAGGAGCGGGGGGGGGGGGGGGGGGGGGGGAACAATACGGAGACCGAAGAGACAGAGCAAAGTGTCCGTATTATAGAGGTCACCTCTATGACGTCAGTTTTAAGACTCCACTGACAGTAGTGTATTCGATTGTAAAATTCTCAGCTACATAAGGTATACGAATAACCACAGACACGAAATTGTATTACTTACTCAAACTAACATCACCTGATCATCGGAGTGTCCGTAATAAAGAGGTTAAGTTTATATGATTTTGCTCTCTGGGGCCGAGATTTAGTGTCCGTTGTCCGTATTAGAGAGGGTCCGTATTTATAGAGGTCTTTTTTAAAGAAAATATGTTAGAATTTTGTCGGGACATAGGAAACTGTCCGTAATAGAGAGGTGTCCGTAAGGAGAGTTGGACTGTACAACAACACCATTCTTTTAGTATCACTTTGAAAAGCAAATAAAATATGAATATGAATACGAATATGAAAAATATGAATGGAAACCTAAAAATAAAAATAAGCATCAAGTTTTCCAACGAAGCCGTCATTTTTCCATCCTTTTAAATTCTTCCCCTTCCAAGTATCATGCGATTAATACAAGTACTAACAGTTTTTGGCCGAGAGCCAGCGAGGGGAACATTTCACCACACATTATCATCATTGGAATCAACAGAGTGCTTCAAGTCGGCAGTGAATGTTCACCAGCTTGTTTGAATTTTTGTTTTATTTTATCTTTTATTAGGAAATAACTAATCAAGCAAGGCTGACTGTACAACTGCGATTATGTATACTCAGAATATTCTGTGCAATATTTCGTCAGGCACGGCCTGACTTCTTCAGGGAATTAAAATGTAGTTATTTTATTCCCTGTAGAAGTCAGGCCGTGCCTGATGAAATATTGGACAGAATATACATAATCGCAGTTGTACAGTCAGCCTTGCTTTATTATAGTCGAACCTCTCCTTACGGACACCTCTCTATTACGGTCAGTTCTCTTGGTCCCTAAGATGAGTACAACAATTCAGACAATCCCTACCTCTATAATACGGACACTTTGGTCTGTCCCTTTGGTGTCGGTATTAAGGAGGTTTGACTGTAGTTATTTCCTATTTAAATAAAATTTGCTGACTAGGTCCACCAGGATTCCACGCCTTTGCATTGTCCGTTCACGGCCCTTGCAGATATTTCCTAAGCGTTCGTTATGTTACGTTAAACTTTAATCAACTCAACAAGAGCCATCTTGACTCTCGATTGAAAAACCGACGCCACGCATCGACTAGGACATCGTATGATCTGGGGGCAACTTCTCTAAGGCCCCGTCCACACGTATCCGGATATTTTCGAAAACGGAGATTTTTTTCTTCGTTTGCACCTCCCGTCCACACGTAAACGGCGTTTTCGGCAACAAATACGGAGGTTTTTGAATACGCTCTCCAGACTGTAGATTTTTAAAAACGGAGATTTATCGTATTCGTGTAGACGGTCGAAAACGAAGGTTTTCGAATACGATGACGTCAAAACAAAGATGGCGGCAAACTCTTTGATTTTCGCGGGCTTATGCTTCTCACAGCGCGCATGTGCCAGTAGCCTGCGCATGCTCATCATGTGAAGTCTAGCGTATTCGAAAAATTTTCGCGTATATGTGTGGACGGGCAAATACGATTGTAATACGGTCCGTGTGGACGCGGATGTTTTCGAATACGGAGAAAAAAATCTCCGTTTTCAAAAATATCCGGATACGTGTGGACGGGGCCTAAGACATTCAGCTTGCTTCCACGTTCGAGAAGGTAAACGAACGCGGACAGTCTCGCCAGACTGGATTGGTGAAAGGGCACGCTTTCTACGGTTGTAGTACCTACGCTGACGTTCTTTCCGGTTGCGCAGTTTGTTAGCGTCGTCTAGGCATCGGCAGTAAAGTCTTACAGCGGCGACCCAAAAGACGTTTGGGCGGGACTCGTATCCACGCCCTCACTCGGAGTATTACGCCAATCCAAGAGCGCTTAGAATTCACTGACACCAGCTGCACGGCATTTCGTAAAGAGCCGTTCAACAGTGCGCACGGCGTTCTCGGCCTTGCCATTGCTCTGCGAATAACGGGGGCTCAAGGTAATGTGTTGAAAGTTCCACTGGACAGCAAATTTGGTGAATAGGCCATTTGCACGATGACGTCATTTGACTACTGCTACCAGAATCCTTCAGTTTTTTGTTTTGTAGTGCAAATTAGCGCTATTGTTATTTAAACCGCACTGGGATTAAAAAAAATTAAATAAGAAAGGAAAAACGAAATGAATTCTGGTAGTAGTAGTCAAATGGCGTCATCGTGCAAATGGCCTATTCAGACGACGTAAAACACGGCCCATTGTCCGTAACCAAAGTATCAGGCCCCAAAACGGATAAATATCGCCATTAGACTTCTAATCACAGCCTTGGAGGTTGCAGAAGAGACGGAGTCGATCTCTATATAGTTACTAAAATAGTCGACGACAACCAGCAGTATTCGGCCTGAGTGAAAACAGATATCCGCAGCAACCTTAGCCCAAGGACGAGGAGGGACTTTGTGCTAAAGTAATGGTTCCTGCACTTGTGAGTCACGGTATGTGAGACAAATATCGCACTGGCACCAAAAACCTTTATTTGGGCGCTCATTCCGGGCCTGAACATACACTCGCGAAGTCGGCGAACCTAGCCACCAAGACCAATGTGACTCGAGTGAGCAAGGGACATAAACTCCTTCCTGAGAGTACTGGGAACGAATAGCCGAGAACCTCTGAAAAACAATTTTCCTTGAACAATCAGCTCACCACGAAACTGGAAGAAAGGGCGTAAAGCAGGGTCGCACTCACGAACGTCGCTTGGCCAACCGGCTTGCATAATGACTTGTCGAAGAGTCGTACAAACTGGACCCGGGCCGATTCTTGCTCGATTTGCGCCAGCAGAGACGGAGAAACCTACAAATACTCAACATCGTCGACAAGTTCCAAGGATTTCACATCTTTTGAAGGTAGCGTTTCTTTTTAGGTACGCACGGCTCAGGGTATCTGCGATGTACATGAGAGGACCTTTTAGTGTACCTAATAACCTCGAGATTTTAGCGTTGAAGCCGTAACAGCATGCATTGAAGTCTTGCGGGTGCGTCACAGAGACTTTTTTTAAAGATTTATTCTAGTGGTTTGTGATCAGTTTCTGCGTGTACGACGTCGCGCCCAAAAATGTACCCGTACCTTCTCAGGATGAATTTTCAGACCAGATTTAGTAGCATAGTGGCCGATCAAAGGGACTTCATCTAAGCACAGCTGGAGTATCTCCACTGCAAGCCTGACGACACGCTCAGAACAACGTTGAAGAAATGCGACGAGGTTCTGGTTGTGATCACGAATGGCTTCCTCGAGTGTGTCCCCAAAACAGGCAACCATAAAATTATCTGCAACGACCTTGGTACCGCTGAAACCTTCAATCAATTGGTGCATACGCCGTTGGAAGACTTCAGGCGCGGAACTTATCCCAAACGGCATTTTACACCAGTGATAGCGACCATGGGGGGGGGGGGGGGGGGGGATGAAAAGTAGTCAGGTACGAAGACTCCTCGTCCAATTTGACATGCCAAAAACCATTCTTGGCATCGAGGACGGAAAGACCTTAGCGCCATGAAGACGAGTGGCGACTTCCCCAATAGTAGGCATAGGATAGTTCTCCCGAAATATTGCCTTATTCAGATCCTTTATAATTTGAGTCTAGATGAATTTTAATTTCTCATGCTTCTTCGGGACAGCTAACATAGATGGGATCCAAGGCGTCGGCCTTGAGACTCACGGTTCAATGACTCCGGAGCTATGAAGTTTTTCTAGGCTCTCTATGATCTTGGCGCGAAGCGCGACTTGACCCCGACGGGGAGCGTGTTGAGCCTCACTGAATCGTTAAGTCGGATGTGCCAGGGTACTCGCCCTCAAGTAGACGTACCAAGGCCCTCGTCGAAGACATCGGGAAACATCTCGACGACCTGTTCTTTGGTAAATGGCTTAGAGCCAGACAACGTATCCCGAACAGAAAATACCTGACCGCTACTCGTATCAGGCCGACGAATGGCGTCCGAATCCTTAATTTCAACCACACCCATTCCTTCACATGCGCCGCGCATAATAATATCGACACACTGCATAGGCCCCTGTTTTATTGCACTTCTTATCGCACTTGCCGTGAAACCGGCTGTCCTGGCAAGGGTTTTGCAAGTTATATATCCGGTAGATGTAGAATAAAACTGTAAAGAAGCCTCTTTGACCGCGGATGACCAGGATGGGAATGGATTGCAACTTGATAAAATTTGCCATGTTTTTTTTTTTAAGTTCTTCCCGTATGTCTTAGAAAAATCGCTTCAATCTGATTGTAGTTTGTTCTCTGTTCACGGAATCACTTGATACATTTTTTTCTCTCTGTCCTCTAAGAGCATTTGTATAAGAGCAAACGTACTTAGTCAAATATCTGACAGACTCAAAAGTTGGAACTACACTACATGTCTCCATAATTGACTCTGGGAGTGAAAGACGACCGAATACAGTTCGTTTCCAGGGATTTCCCTTCATTTTTAAATTCATCTCAGCGGCCTTTTATTATAAAAATTCCTGTGATTATTCAGTTGAGAAACGAGATCTCTTATGGTGCTGTCAGTTTATTTTTATTTTTCAAAATAAAATATTCTCCTATTTTTTTGATAAAAAAGTAAAGCTGATTCAAAATAGAGAAACTATATTTGTTAATCCAATATTTCGAAAGGTACAGCCTTTCTTCTTCAGCCGGGTGAAAAGAAATCCAAAAAGAGAAATCAATGATTTCATTATTTTATAGATGACTAGATCCTTTACTACAGAATCCGGTGTGCTTCTATTTCGTTACTGTGGACTTTGCAAATACAGTCACTTTTTTTTGTTATTTTTTGTACGTTCAAATCTTTTCATTACTGGAGAAATCATTTTTAGACGATTTCACTGAGCGTATTCTCGCCCCCTCCGCGATAAGAACTGACCAGTTCATGCAGCCGAGACACTTTTTATTTCTAATGCAAAAACTGACCTCAAAGACCTTGCGGCAGTTTTTTTTTTGAGTTTCGATTTTCATAGAATGTTTACATTTTCAACTATACTTTCTACGTCACTTTAATTTCCATATCATTGAGAACATCTGCTGTGCTGGTCAAGAGCGCCAGAGAGCAGAAATTGATGTATTTTATGTTCCTAGAATTGATGCGTTAAAAAAATGTTCAAAACTGAATTTGAACTCGGCGATTACACTGTAACGCTGTTTTTGTAATGTAATATTTGGATGTACGAGCAGATAACAAAACGGAGAAGTGATGGCATCGAGATGAAATCAAGTCCGAGATTGGCGACTATGACGTCAGAAATGTTGCCTTCGAAGTATTGCATCTGTCTCCGCCACATCACTCTACAATCTCGCCTCGGGGCTTATGAAGTGTGATTCTCTCACGATGAAACCATCTAGATAGCTCGATTGGCTAAAATGCATTTCCATATGCGCAGCTTTTTCGTGAAGACGCATGGATTTGGGGAGATGATTCTATTGACTGGCTAGCACTGAATTCACAGAAGGTATGAAAAGTAATTGTTTGCTCGCGATAAACATTTGGCTTCAGGCTCTGTGATCATTCGTCAACTAAACGATGTGATCCTATATATAAAATCGTCGTTGAAAGGCAAGTAGTCGCCTGACCGAGCAACATACCTTGCTCATATACTACTCTTGGAAACGTGCATTATCATCTTGCATCATACAAATGTCGATGTGCTGCCATTTTCATTTTTTCCGACCATTTACATGATTTTTAACTAATATATT
This sequence comes from Cladopsammia gracilis, assembly GCA_022457155.1. Classification (NCBI taxonomy): domain Eukaryota; kingdom Metazoa; phylum Cnidaria; class Anthozoa; order Scleractinia; family Dendrophylliidae; genus Cladopsammia; species Cladopsammia gracilis. Next base: position 934,321 of record JAJGOT010000059.1, on the reverse strand, counting down.
TCCTTGATAATATTTTACCTTCAGATGTTCTTATAAAGATTCAGACGTAAAATATACTGGCACAATATTCTATCTGGATTTAAGTCAACAAAAAATTCCATACCAATCCTGAACTCAACGTAATTTTGACACATTCATTTTATAAAAAAAAACGCAAGGTTTCAGTCATAGATTGCGTGATCAATTTAAAAGCAGTGCAGTTTTGATGTCGTTTAGTCGGCACCGGTTCCGTGTAAAAGAAAAAAATAAACCCCGTAAATGTTCGCTATAAAACAAATTAAATAAATACTACGGTTTTCAAAAAATCGCATTACACGATAACATAGTATTGAGGTCAGGCATTCTTCCAGTTTATCAGATGTAGAAAATCGAAGAGGATGAATAGTGTCAAAAAAAGAAACTTTGTTTTCACGCGAGCTAGCACTTCTTTTTCGTTTCAACAACCAAATTAAATACAGCAGTGTATATATGAAAAATTGATCTTGTTTTCGCCTGTAAGGAAACGAAACTTATCTCTTGTCAAGAGAAACGGCTATTGTAGAAGCTGGAAACACTTCGAATTTCACATTACAGTAAATAATTACAGCATAATAATAGCCGTGCAAAGAGAGGCCATTTGCATAATAATTATTCCACGTTAACTCCGCTTAAAATCAATAATCTTCACTGAGAATCAAGGACGCTTGCTGTTAAAATCTAAGAGTAGAAAATCCACCAAGATGCGGTCATTGTAAATGTGAGGCCAAAGTGACAGATCTTCTAGAAGGCTGATAGACGAACGTTTTGCTCCGAGGGGTAATCTGATAGCACGATTTCTGACTGAAAAACGAGCGTTTTCGGTTCTTTTATTTGTTTGACCCTTCACATTTGTCTGTAGTCAGGCTACACCACCGGAACCAAGACGAAAAGGTGAGATGTTTGTTATTTTCTACTACACTGAGCGTTTAATAAACCTTTTACCTGTAAAAAGAAGCCTAAAGTTCCCCAATCTGAAGCTTATATCCAAATTGTCACTTGCAAAATTGTGAAAAAGCGACAGCTCCACATCGCATGAAGTTCTGCTCAGTAACGTTTAACTCGATGGCTCGCAGACTTCAGAATTTAGTCACACCGAGACTCAGCCGTTCAGAACGGTCTTACATGTTGGAGTGAAAAGCGTATATACTTTTCACAATCAACAAAACGGCTATAAACCGTGTCACCAAACTTATGCTATCTTGAGTGTTTGCGTTTTCTTCCGGTCTTAGGTAAACTCAAATTCTCGTCATTGCATCTCTCTCCGCGGTTGAATTCCAAAACTGATGAACATTTCATAACTGGGTGGAATTTAAATGAAGAGCCAAACTCTGAGAATTAGTTATTGCTGCTTAGATAAACCTGGTATTTCCCCTTAAAATTTTTTAATTCAACCATGAGCATAAGCTTCAAACAGCTGAAACATTGGTTTGGAGTTCATTCTTGTCTCTCGTCCGGATAAAATGTCAACAACCGATGCCAAAATAAATAAATAAAAAAGTAAGCTAATCCCGGACCGTTCACGTGGAAGCCATTTAAATGCAAGCCATTAAAGTGTAAGCCATATAAGATCCACGAAGACATTTAAAAGTCAATCATGTAATATCAGTGACGGAAAGGAGTAGGGTTTCGGCATTTTATTGGGTTCTCACATCACTGGCAGAAATGCAAAGTTATATCTTTATGAACTGAGTGCATTTGCGCTACTTTCCGTTAAACGCATCTCATCAGATCGAGTTAACCAAGCCGATGGAAAAGATAAGAAAGGATCCTGCGATGTGATTTCCAGCGATAACATCGAAATATAGTGCGTGAAGCGGTTCTTTTGGGCCTTTTCTTTTCCGTCAAATCCGTTTTGCAAATTTCGTGAACGCCATAAAAATAAAGTGAATCCCGTCCCCTGCAGAAAAATAAATGAATTAGTTGGTTAATTAAAAGATATGTACTTAATTATTTATAAAGATTTACATTTGTTATAACAGATGGTACAAAATTGTAAGGATAGATTTTGTATTTTGACAAAACATTTTTATGCAATAATTATGAGAAAGACTCATTCTTACATTCACTGATTTAAACTTTCATGCGCGGTTTTACGGAACTTTTGAGCGTTGCCTTTCAATTGAAAGCTATTGAGCAGTACTTTTCTGTGGTACTGTTTGTTATGCTGTACAACGGGTGGTTCTAACTTTTGAGTCTGAGGATGAAATCCTAAAGTGTGACCATTCATATGAAAGCTACTGAGCAGTACTTTCCTGTGGTACTGTTTGGTATGCTGTACAATGTGGTTTGTAACTTGAGTCTGCGGATGAAATCCTAAAGTGTTACCTTTCAATTACTCTCCTGTGGTGTTGTCTTTTTTAATACTAAATTAAATTTGGATGAGCTATATTTTAAAATAAACCGACGAAAACATTGTGTCATCATTGCCAGTGTTCATTTAATATAAAAGGACAGTGGGGGAATATTGGGGAGGGACCCGGGCGCCCCCTAACCCCCACCCCCATATCCCCACCCCCTATCCCCCACCCCCTATCTTGCTAAACAATAAGGTTTGAAGCCAAGGGACGAAATTGTTTTTCAGCCTCTAACATTTGTACCCCCTCCGCCACCCCGCCTCCCCCATCCCCCCTCCCCCCCCCCCCCCCCCACCCCCCTTCCCAAACCCCTTATTCACTCCTCCCTTCAATCTGGTTATACTCTGCAGGAAACCCTTTTGGAATTGCTGCAATGTATTGAAAAAAACCTTAAGGAGATGAACCCTTCAGTTGTCTTCAGGGGAAGCCAAAGAATTTTTTCTCGAAAAGTTCTCAAAATTCCATGCCACACGCAAGCTGGATCATCTTCGTTTCGTTGAACGTTTTCTTTTTTTACCATTGCGGATAAAATGCGAAAGTGTGGCCATTTATTTTAAGGCTATTCCATAATTACTGTACTTTCTGTTGTACAAGGTGGTTTTAACTTTTGAGTCTGTGGACTGGAAATCCTACAGTGTGACCATTCAAATGAAAGCTACTGAGCAGTACTTTCCTGTGGTGCTGTTTATTATGCTGTACAAGGTGGTTCTAACTTTTGAGTCTGTGGATGAAATCCTAAAGTGTGACCATTCAAATGAAAGCTATTGAGCAGTACTTTCCTGTGGTACTGTTTATTATGCTGTACAAGGTGGTTCTAACTTTTGAGTCTGCGGATGAAATCTTAAAGTGTGATCTTTCAAATCCGAATTTAAATGAAAGCTACTGAGCAGTACTTCCCTGTGGTACTGTTAATTCAATATACCTCATAACGTGGGTTTATTATTAAAGAGTCTATAAATTTTCAATATTTTACAATACTTGTGGCCTTGTATTAAATTTCTGAGGATGTTGATAACTTGTAGTTATTTTTACCGCCCAAGTCGGGTGAGCGAAGGTCACAACTGGGCTGTTTAATTCTCACTTTGGACTCATTTCTATTTTTTTTTTTACGATCTCTCACAACAGCTGTCATCACATTTCATAGCTACCAACTGAAATAACCCTCGTGTCTCCTCAATCAACAGAAAGACAAATTTAATATAGTGGTATTTCTTTATTAGAAGAAGTGAAACAAAAGAAACGGGAAACAGATCCTTACGGCAGAAAAACAGAAGCAGAAGCAAATAAAATAGAATAAAATAAATGTGGAATATAATAGTGCCCAATATTTCGCAATATTTTTGCAAAACAAAACTTCTTCTAGGTCTGGAAACCCAGATCCGGCCATTCTCAACGGTTTGTTGCAGTGATCGTGCATTCTATGTTTCTTTATTAGCTATCAGCGAAAAATACCTATTTTATATATACTTTCAAGAGGGCAGGATGTTTTGAATAGGTATTGAAAGCTAAGGAGTTTCAAGTGCAGTTTTTTATTCTCCCACCCCTATCGAATCTATTTATATATGGCCTCCCAGAACAGAGAATGACGAGAATTTGAAGCTACATTAATCCTCCAAAAGACACGTCCTACCCTCCGGACAATAAACGCATCAAATTTTTTTATATAGTCATAGTAAATTGGCAGTACAATTTTACATCGTTACGTGGTAAGTAGATGATTTTAGCTTGGATTTTTGTATGAAAGCAGTACGTCTACGTCTACGTTGAACGTCTGAACGACGGCTGCAGCTTACCGTCGGACAAAATGTTTCAGCCGTTGTAGGGCAGGCCGTTATGGGGAACGAGTGGATCGGGCGTTAGGACGTATGGTCGTTGTCTTAAAAGTGACTCATATATAAGGGTAGACATTTATTTGGTAGTAGGCCATTCAAATGAAAGGTGCTAAGAATAATTTGTTTGTGATGTTACACAATTTTTTTAGACTTTTTGGATGAAATCCTAGAATGTGGCGCCAATCAAATAAAAGCCGCTAAGCAGTGCTTTCCTGTGGTACTGTTTATTATGCTCTACAGCCAGTGAGCGTTCTTCCAACTTCAAAGTCTGCAAATAAAATCCTAATTAAAAAGTAATTTTATTATTATTCATTTTAGTGTGTTGTTGTTTATAATTATTTACAACGCGGTTTTAACGTTAAATTTTGTGAATGAAATTCTAAGGTGAATGTAAGAAACCGAACCATACATTTATTTGGTTCAATTCCAAAATATTTTCACAATTCTGATTCTTTTTTTTACCTGTGCATTCTCCAGATGACGTCACATCGCACCAAATCGGCTTCGTCCGAGAATGGCGGGCCTGGTTCTCCTATGAATGTCTCTACAGTGGCATTTTTACCAGAAAAATCAGACAAAGAAAAATCGGGAGGAAGAACTAAATATCCCGTCGTGAAAGTCGTACTAGCTGCTATACCAGTTCTTCTTCTCTTATCGCTGGTAATCGTGCTTGTTATTTTGCTGACGAGAAGTAAAAATCAGGAGGAACCAAAGCCAAATGGCCAAGCCCAACACTCTGCAGCTGGCTGTGTTTTTTCCGAAGAGGCGAAACGCATCGGTTTGGACTCGTTTATGAACGAACTTGAACGGAAATACTACGAAATGGTGCCAGAAAAACTCGGGTTCAAACCCACTGTCACCCCGACAGAGATTCGGAAAAATTATCGGCCTTACGATCCTCGCCCGAGTGCCATAAAGAAGTACACCGACGAAGTTCGAAGGCTACACGATAGGCTGGAGGTGATAATCGGAAAGGCGAACGGATCCCGATTGAATTTACGCGAAAACAAAGCGATGTATTTGGCGCAGCAGCTCTTGAGGTATTGGTTTGATTGGGGCCCCTACGAACGTGATTATTACGCCGGCGATTGGATGTTTGAACCCAATTTATACTGTTGGCAACCAGTCTGTGACGTCTTAGCAAACTTAGAAGCCGTGATATTCAAATTCGAGCCAGAAAATCTCGCGGGAATAGAAGCGATTGAAGAACTACTTAAAAAACACAACGACACCATTTCACAGTACATTGAGAACCTCAAACTGGGCGTGGCCGCTGGTATGGTTCGATCTGTGGAGTCTTGTAAGGCGGGTATCCATGCCATCAAAAGAAATTATTATCAGGTTGCTGTTAATAACGCGTCAGGTGAGTTTTGAAGGCGGGCTATGTCACCATTTTAGTGTTACTTTAAAAAGCTAAATAAAAACATATTTATATCAATGAACAACCCCCCCCCCCCCCCCCCCCAAACCAAAAAAAAAAGTGGTCCAGTTTAGTTTGAAATTACTCTACAAGTGGTCTACGAGTAAAAATAAGTGTCTTGGGCTTCAGATGGCCAAGGCTCGATTACCAGCCGTTTTGTGCGCCCGCGTTGTTGGGAGGAGGATCTGAAAACCGGACTCCCTCAAACGGATCAAAATCGAGCCTACAGATGGCCAGGATAGAATTAGATTGCAACCAATTGATAACAATGGGACATTGTCTTGCGCATGTCTTCTCAAGCATGTTAAGGCAAGGCTCGTCCCTTGGTTTAATTGAAAAACTCGGTAAAACTTAGATTATGGTTGATTCTTTCTTTCTTCGAAAAGTACTTTCCTTCGGTACTGTTTATTATGCTGTACAAGGTGGTTCTAACTTTTGAGTCTGTGGATGAAATCCTAAAGTGTGACCATTCAAATGAAAGCTACTGAGAAGTACTTTCCTGTGGTACTGTTTATTATGCTGTACAAGTTGGTTCTAACTTTTGAGTCTGTGGATGAAATCCTAAAGTGTGACCATTCAAATGAAAGCTACTGAGCAGTACTTTCCTGTGGTACTGTTTATTATGCTGTAGAAAGTGGTTCTAATTTTTGAGTCGGCTATTTAAATGAAAGCTTCTGAGCAGTACTTTCCTGTCACGGTGTTGTTTATAATGTAGTACAAGGTGGTTCTAATTTTTGAGTCTGTGGATGGAATCCTACAGTGACCATTTCAATGAAAGCTCTCCAGCCTTACGTTTCTGCGGTATACTTTTTGTAGTTCAGAATTTCTAAAATGCTGTGCTTTATTTTCAAGGAATTTTCAACGAGGCGGTAGCCAAAATTCTCGCTGCATGGTTCACCGCCAAAATTACCCCGGAAATGAATAACACGTGGTACAAGACACGAGGAGAGAGCGTGCGCGCGTCACTCAAACGATTTTTATTGGTTTACCTGGGAGAACCGCTGCACAGACTTATAAGGTAGAAGTGGTCGTTTACTTTATAATGAATTTAGTACGCAAACAGAAAAGTTATAATAACGTCATTTGTTTAAGTTTAGTGGTTAACACATCAGACTTTCAACCTGAAGTTCGGTGGTCCAAACCCTGGTCCCTGCGGTTGTTTTTTCCTTGGGAAAGAAACTTTGCTCTACATTGCCTCTCTTCAGCTTGGTGTATAAATCAGGGGTGGATCCAGGAATTTCTAAAGAGGGGGGGGGGCGGGTGCATGCCTCCCCGAAACATTTTTCCGATTTTACCCTCTGAAACGCTATTTCCAGCATTCCTGAAACTCGCAAGTCAATCAGACAATAGACTATTTTGCTAATGTTGTGTTCCCAGTGCATCTTGGGTAGTTCCAGTCCTTTGTGGGGGCAAACGAACAGTTTGGCAGGTAATTTGAAATTTTAATTTTGGCCGTTTGCCCTCACAAAGGACTAGAACTACCCAAGATGCACTGGGAACACAACATTAGCAAAAGTAGTCTATGGGTGGAAGTGAAATAACTACGTATAAAACAATTTTATTCAATTATTTTTATGAACCTCAAGGGAGACACAGGTCTGAAAGGGGGGGGGGGGGGGGGCGGACACCCCCCTCCCGACCCTCCCCCTGGATCCGCCACTGTAAATGGCTGTCGATGAACACAATGCTGGGAGGGGAGAGTAGGGATGAGTAGGACTAGGACTAAGCGTCCTCTCCCACCAGGGAAGGGAAGGGAAGGGAAGGGAAGGAAAGGAAAGGGAAGGGAAGGGAAGGGAAGGGAAGGGAAGGGAAGGGAAGGGAAGGGAAGGGAAGGGAAGGGAAGGGAAGGGAAGGGAAGGGAAGGGAAAGGGGGGGGAGGGAAGGGGGGAGTGTAGTAGTGTATTCACCATATGTAAGTGCTTAGGGAATATTGTGTTGCTGGGCCCGAGTATTCAAATATCAAAAAAGTAAAATTAGCTTTTTACAAGGATGGCCGAAGAGTTGAACTCGTATCTTTCGTGATAGCACTAGGACCCTCTTGATTTTAACTCCGGTGCCCCAAACACTCGTCCACAGGGGCGGATCCAGGAAATCTATAAAGAGGGGGCCGGAGCAATTTTTATAGTGACAATATGGGCGCGCCAGCGCCCATCAGGAGCGCCGAAGGCGTGACAATGTAGGGGCAAAAGGCAAAAGGGGGGGCCGCGGCCCCCTCGGCCCACCCCTAAATCCGCCCCTGGACTCCATACAGTGCTGATTGTGTCTTAGTCTTAGTGCTTGCTATATATTAATAACATATCGTTTCAAGAAGCAGTGCTAAAATGTCGGTTTAGGTACGAAATAAGGACAGCTAGGATTTTAGGAAAGAAAAAAAGCAGCTAATAACTATACATAGATTTCCCTTAAATTTTCTGCTGTTGAAATATTCAGCTAAAAGGACAGAAAAGATCAAACTGCATAAGCTTTCGCATAGTTTTCTTTAAAGGCACGAAAAATGCTATGAAAATAAACAGTACAACGCCATTCCAAGTGTTTTCCGAAACATTCCTCATTGGGTACCCCGTGCATTCCTCATTGGGTACCCTGTACATTCCTCGTTGGGGCCCTGTGCATTCCTCATTGGGTACCCTGTACATTCCTCATTGGGTACCCTGTGCATTCCTCATTGGGTATCCTACTGGAGAGTTATTTTTTAGAAAGGAACAAGCAAAAAAATTTACACCTTTTTCCCTCCTACAGATATCTTGAAACAGAACATCTTCAGTATTGTTATGCAGAAGTCACTGGTATGATCAAGTTGCCGCTACATTCTGTCTACATTAACGGATACCGTGATCATACCAGAGCAACAACAAGAACACTGCCGAACGGCGACGCCATTAATATCACAAACTCGTACACCAGGATGCTGTCTTTCTTTACGAGTGGGGGAATTTCACCCGAGGAACTTCGCGAAATGGGTTACAAAAAACTAAACAACTTGCTCGACCAGGTTAGATAACAAATAATGTCATCATAATATACATACATGCGAAGAGTGAAGATATCGATCTCTTCATTTTTGCTACCACATTATTGAATATTCGGGTTTTATTCCGCAAATCTTCGTTATCTTCGGAAAATTATTTGAAATGTTCGTCCAACTTGATTCTCCCATTATTCGACGAATTTTTAAAAAGTCCCGAAAAAGTCTGGAAATATACTTTAATGTAATGAAAATGTGACCATTCAAATAAAAGCTACTGAACAGTTCTTCGCAGTGGTGCTGTTTATTATGTTGTACAAGGTGGTTATAACTTTTGAGTCTGTGGGTGAAATCCTAAAGTGTGACCATTCAAATGAAAGCTACTGAGCTGTACTTTCCTGTGGTACTGTTTATTATGCTGTACAAGGTGGTTCTAACTTTTGAGTCTGTGGATGAAATCCTAAAGCATGACCATTCAAATGAAAGCTGTTGAGCAGCTCTCTCCAGTGGTGCTGTTTATTATGTTGCACAAGGTGATCTTAAAGTGTGACCATTCAAATGAAAGCTACTGAGCAGGACATTCCTATGGCCTTATTTGTTCAGTTTTCACGCTCGGGAGCGTGTTCAGGTTTGTTCAGTTTTCGCGTTGTGTCGACTCTTATAACACACTGTTCTTTTATAATTATTTGTTGACCTTATCTCTCGTTACAGGCCAAGAAACTTGCTAAACAATACACTGAAATTGAAGACGAAGACACCGCAGTTGTAAAGTTCAGAGAAGTCCTCACGTCACGTGACATGTTTTTCAACGATGAACCCTTTCCCGCCGAAGAATCTGCAGAAAACGCGTTCATGAAGTGCGCTGACACATTAGGAGCGCGGACTCACTGCCCTGTGCGATGGAGAGCATTACAAAAATGGATCAATTCGACAAAACATGTTAGTTGACTCTTTCTCTATAGTGTATTGTATATGGGTGGCGGGAGTGAGATCCCGCTTCCCGTATCTTATTCCCTCCCCTGTCTCGTTGCTCTTTGCAACATAAGGACTTTCACTTCCAGAGTCACTAGATTATGGAGACATGTAGTATAGTTCTAACTTTTGAGTCTCCTGTCGACGAAATCCTATGGTGTGACCATTCAAATCTAACCTCTTGTGCAGTACAGTACTTTTGAATGGTGCCATTTGTTTTTCAATATTTTATAACATGAAATTTTACATTTTTCTTTAATTTTGATTTTTCGACCACTACTCTTGAGTTAAACAACAATAAATTTGTCTTCAAGGGTTTTCTTTCGTGGTACGCATCTAGTCACAAGTCACAACGAATGAGAAAACTTTTCATTCCTCGCGATTATAGTTGCATTTGGCGATATGACATGGAAATGATCGGTATTTCCGATTCGTCGGGGAAGTATTTTTTTAAAGTATAAAAGCACAACGAACATCCCCTGTTACTTCTATACAAGAGCCCTCGCCCCAGTTATGAGGGGGGTGAATAGGTTCACCCCCCTCTGACATGGAAATGAAGTAAACACAGTTTTGTTATTTCGTCGGGCAGTGTTCTTTTAACCTATAAAAGCACAACGGACACCCCCTGTTACTTCTATACAAAGGCCTTCACCCCAGTAATGATTTTACATGGCTAAGTTTACTTAAAAATATAATGATGTGTAGTTAAATGATTAAGTTAATGTTTGGTTTTATCCTCATGCAGGTTGCAAATTTGCTTAAACCGAAACTCAGTGCCCTTTTCTATGACAGAAATCCAAAAAAGACCATGCCCTCCTGCGGCATCTCTGTTAAAGGGGAATACAACTCAGATATATGTTTCCATGGTTACGAACTAAATCAGGGCTGCATGGTGTCTGCGTATCAAACGTTACCCTTCTTTATGAATAAGCATGGTCCAAAATACACCGAATATACCACGACATCCCATGAACAGTTACCAGGACATCATCTGGAGGTAAGTGAAACCTCGTACCAGGCACTTTTCCGCCTTCAAAATGGCGGAGCGAGCGTAGAAAGGAAGACCTTAGATAACAACGGTCTGGACCACCTCCGACACTTACTGAGAATTATATAACGTAATGTCGACACAAAAATTTTTAAGTGTAAAAAAGAAAATCTAAAATCCCGGCCCACTCAGGACCGGATTGAACCTGTGACCTCAGCTAGGCTTAGGCTTACATAGCCTACCGTAACAGAGTACCACCTAGCTTCACGGGTTGTTGAGGCCTAAATTCAACTATATACAGTCAAACCTGTATATAACGGCCCTGTATATAGTGGTCACCCTGTATATAACGGCCACGGAACAACTTCCCAAAAATCGTGCCTTACATTTACTGTAAAGTTTACCTGTATATAGCAGTCACCTGTATATAACGGACGCGGTCACCCTTTAGACTTCCCGAATCCACAATTTCATTATTTTTTAGCTGTATATAACGGTCACCAAATTGGATTACGATCAAACTAATATCCAATCGTGACAAGCCTTATTCAACAGCTCATCTGCAAAATGTCATCATCCCAATATCATGACTATCGCAAAAGACTTGGATCTTAGACTCTTTTAGCCGTGATGAAGAAACACTATCTCGCAAGGTCCGCAAGTCATGCTAACCGCAGACTTGCGCTCACATTAAGGACTTTGAAATGAACTGTTCCTAAGCAGCGACTTATATTTTGTAAACTGCTAATCCCAACCTCAACTGAAAGCTAACCAGTTACTCCGTTATATAAGTCTCAATGAGGTGTCCGACGTCCTTCTGGACGGGATTCGCCTTTTTACACCCGACCCGCCATTTTTAAAGCGGAGAAAGCCTGTATTCCGTATTATGGGGATTCCAAAAATTGACGGATTCCTGTTTTTTACAGGTCAAAGGCTACCTTGAGAATTTCAATGACTCTTGTGGTGATGCTATTTCCTGGATCTCAGAAGCAAATTATTTGCCTTCATTCACGGAAGGCTGGGCAACTTACGTGGAGTATCCACTCATGGCTGAAGATACTGACGCGTATGCCAATATACTGGATAAAAACGTCTTGTTACAGAAATATGGCATGTTAAAATATCAGGTAAGAAAAATCTCAAAATTCTGATTTTGTAAAATATTGAAAAAGAAATGGTGCCATGCAAAAGTACGGCTGAAGAGGTTTCATTTGAATGGTCACACCATAGGATTTTGTCCACAGACTCAAAAGTTAAAACAAATTGTACCATGCAAAAGTACTGCTGAAGAGGTTTCATTTCAATGGTCACACCATAGGATTTTGTCCACAGACTCAAAAGTTAGAACAAATGGTACCATGCAAAAGTACTGCTGAAGAGGTTTCATTTCAATGGTCACACCACAGGATTTCGTCCACAGACTCAAAAGTTAGAACTACACTACATGTCTCCATAATTGATTCTGGGAGTGAAAGGGTTAAGGGCTTACGGACGGATTTCTCACGCGTTGCTAAGGAAGTGAAAAATCATTTCCGGTGAATGACGCAGGCATTTCGGCAGCCAATCAGAAAAACCCCACGAGAACCCACTAAAGCACAGATCTCTGGTCAGACGAATAGCGCATGCGTTGATAAAATGACTTCCGGTTCCGGGATTATTTGCCACTTGCAGGGAATCACTGATCATCGTTAATATACAATAGGCCATTTGTACAATTGTAGTCACGTGACGCCGCGCTTGACGGCAGTTCCAAGCAGGGCGGATATGGCCGAGTCGGCTAAAAATTAGGCGATAGTTTTATTATTTAACACACTGATAACAAGCACAGTTTGAAGAAAAAATATCGAGGCCACTCCGTCATTTTTGCATTCTCTTGTCAAAATGCGAAATTTACCTCCATCGTTGGATATACGTCACGTAGACAAAGCGTATATCGATAACGTTTTGACCACATTTGGGCAGTGTATCAATGTGTTGAATTATAATGATGTATATCCAACCTGGTTACATGTTCCTGCGCATGTTTTACCGCGTTATCAAGTTAAGGTTACATGTTTTTTTTCCCGGGCTCTGATTGGTCAGCTGCGTAGCTATCTACTCATGCATTTATCTATTTTTTTATATATCTTACAGATTCTTGCAGCGTTACGCTCTGTTCTTGACACTGGAATAAATTATTTCGGAATGACACACCGTCAGGCAATGATGCTTTTCGAAAAATATGCTTGGGACGTTAGCGACCTGGCCACCAAGGACATCACGCGGTACCAAAGCTCTCCTGGAGTCGTAACAAGCTATATGATAGGACAAGAGACATTCGCAAAATTAAGAAAACAAGCCGAAAGTGAGCTGGGATCTGGCTTTTCACTGAAAGAGTTTCACTACCAAATATTACGCCAGGGAGAGATACCCTTAAAATACATGGAACAGCATATTTCGCGGTTTATAAATTGCAAGAAAGACTCTACTGGACTAGGATGCGAGGAAGTATTATCATAGTTTAGTGTTTTCTTAGTTTTTAAACTCGTAAGATTGATCAAGTTCGAAACTTTCAATGGAAATCTACCGAGAAACCAGCAGTGCCACCGGACAGTATTCCTAATTTTGAATGGTGACACTTGAGGTACCACAGAAAAGTACTGCCAATAGCTTTCGTTTGAATGGTCACGCGGTAGGATTTCATCCACAAACTCAAAAGTTGAAGCCACCTTGTACAGCATAATAAACAGTACCACTGGAAAGTACTGCTCAATAGCTTTCAATTGAATGGTCACACTTTAGGATTTTATCCACAGACTCGAAAGTTAAAACCACCTTGTAGAGCATAATAAACAGTCTAGGAAAGTACTGCTCAATAGCTTTCATTTGAAAAACAAAATATTGAATTATTTAATCAAGCAGTAAGCTTTTCTAGCGCTCAGTAAGCTATCCGAGATGCGGACAATTGTTTTTGTCATTTTAATGACCGTCAAAGTTTTGCTACGAATTCAGTCATGACCACCTCATCGGTTTTCTGAAGTTCGCAGTTCAGTTTTCACAGAAAATCACCGTGTAAAAGAAGAAACCCTTAAGCTTTTGACGTATAAAAACAAGACACAATTACATCAATGTCTGGACTTGCCTTATTTACGATATAAGAAAATAACCCAGGTGTCATTGTAAATTATTTCAACGTACAAAGTGTAAATGTCACTGGCAAATATTGAAAGTGCAAAATTTTCAGTCCACACAACATTAAGCAAAAACAGTTAGGTCTTCTTTGCCTAAAGTGTATTAAATGCATTTATACTAGTGTATTTTGAATATAGTTAATGTATCCGAATAATTTATTTACTGTACCATTTTCATCATTTACTGAGCCCCAGCTAAACGTTCCAACGTTGTTGCCAGGAGAATGTAGGAATTTTTAGCACTCCGCATGTTTCACCGAGCATTTTTTTGTTTTCGGTCAAACATGCATTTTCCCCAACATTTTGTTGGGTCCATCAGTGTTTGAACGTTTCGCCGGCTTTCAAAACAACAACAACAACAATGCAGGAACAGTTTCATGTTTCTGCAAAGCGTCCAGCAAACGTTGGCCAACAATTTTAATTTTTGCTTGAACCGTTTAGCTGGGGCGTAAGATAAAAGGTCAGTCAATTCGTGTGCTAAGTAATTCCTATACAGACTAAAAAGTTTCGAATGCAGAATAGATAGTATTAGTCTTTATACAATAACTGTAGGAGCGGAAGTTATGAAAGATATTTGCATTGTGATGAAGTCATTAAAAACGTTATACACCCAGAAGGGAACAGGTATGTTGTTTTGAACCATCTTTTATCCCATGCCGTTAAGAATACAGCCAATCAGAGGACTGGAAAGCGGTTGTATATTCTCCGGTATGCCACGGGTTTTATTCAACGGTGGTTTCTCGGCGTCGTATTTAATTACTCACATATTTTAGGTGCCCGAAAGTAACGGCTATCCGAGAGTAGAGGCTACCCGAAAGTAACCGCAATCCATCCGATAGGCTTTAGCGTCAAAAACTTTAGCGCCAAATATTAGCCCTGGTTATGCAATATTTATAGTAAATTGATTGATTAAAAGTAAAATATGGTTCTCACTCATCAGGACTTACAGTTTGCACGAAATGCCTTCTAAAAAGGTATATTTAAGCAATCCTTTGTTACAAGCAGAAATGTAGTTTCAAAAGATTTGTCCCATAAACAGAGGACAAACAGAGATAAAATAATATTCGCGACAATGAATTACGAAGAAGAAAGTTTTTGAACGTATACAGAACCTGATGTAGCAGCCGCGGTGCACTTGCAGAAACTAAAGTTTAATAATAAGATAAAATATTGGCAAAGGATGAAAAAGGCTTTCTTACGACGGGTAATACATCAACCCTTTCCCAAAAAATTATGGGGAGATGAAAAAATGCAATAGCAAACCTCATTTCGGGAGTGAAATTTATACTAAAACGAATCCGGCATAAAGATGCTCGTTCCAGCGCCGAACTTTTCTGCTTGATGACTGCTTTTTTTTAATTACAGAATGGGCGTAAATGTAGAAAGCAGTTCATGGACTGTCAATTGCCAACACTCTATCAAATTAAAGAGCCGAAGAATGATTTTCGTTCAGGTTTCAAAGAAATTCTGCAGCGAAGAAAACTCATCCAAACTCAAGCGTCGGCAAGCGCATTGTAGATATTCGCTACCACATAAATTGGCGAATTTTTGGCGCGAAAACCGATGCGGTCGCACATGTTTTCCCACCTTTTTTCTCAGTGGTCTTAACGTGAACAGCAGGCACCGCGGAGGGGGAGGGGCTGGTTGGGCTATCGCCCTACCACCTTTTTGCAAGGGTTGACAAAAAAGGTCTTTAGGGCTCACGAGACTGACCACAAAATGTTGGCCTTTGCGCATACTCTGTTGACAATTAAAGAGGAGCCCTGGGTACTAGAGCGAATCCGGATACGTGTGGACGGGCAAATACGATTCGAATACGCTGGGTGTGGACGCAAATATTTTCTAATACGCAACAAAAAAGTTGCGGATTAAAAAATATCCGGACACGTGTGGACGGGGCCTAAGATGTTAGAACCACCTTGTACAGCATAATAACAGCTCACAGATAAGTACTGCTCAACAACTTAACTTTGGATGGTCGCTGCAGTCCTACGTTTCAATTTAATTGGACCGAGTGTGACTGAAACGTACTTGACCACAAGCATTTCACTCTCCTTCAGATTTGATTCAAAATTAATAAGATCTACTAAATACATAACGGTCGATAAGGGTGTAAACGAAAAATGGATTTCCCATGGACATACGTATCATTGCTATGCTTGGCATTCGCTGCTTTTGCCTGTTGATTTTGCAATTCACTTGACGCCAATCAGCCACTACAGAACTTTGATCTGGGTAATGTTTTGCATATTGTTGCCATTGCAACATTGCCACGTACTAATTATTACAAAACAACAACATTGCCACATACTAATTATTACAAAAATAGCTTTGCCTATGGTGGTGCAGTCCTCTGGAACAGTCTACCCTCAGCTGCTAGGCAGGCAACATCTTTAACTAATTTCCGACGATTCTTAATTAATTCCGACACGGCATTCATGTAAAACAGGCTTTATTTTAGTTTACTTTTCTTAAATAGTTAGTTATATTTTTAAATTATAGAAGATTAATTTACATACATAGTTTCTTATTAAGTTGTAGTTTATATTAAATTGTTAATGCCTGATGTATTTACCGTGTTTTTTAAATAAAGATGATGATGATGATGATGATGATGATGATGATGCTGATGATGATGATAATGCACCTGTCAATGGTTTATCCCAGGAAGGGGGGAGGGGGGAAGGGGGATCGGATATACCCACCGGGTTTGACATTTTTCCTTCAAATTTTGGTCAATTTTGTCACCCTGGGGCAAAAATTTCCAATTTTGCCCTCACTACACAACCGAACACACTCAAAGGTTGAGGCATGGGCGCGTTGGTCAGCCAGGCCCACGATACATTTTATTATTGACAAAGGACTATCGTATTACAATATTACTATAATATACTATACTATAATATTACCATAACTCTAGGTTGGCCGGCCAGGCCCACGATACATTTTGTTATTGACAAAGAACTATAATATAACGATAACTCTAAGCGCACCAGAGCCGGACACGTAAACCCCAAAAAACCAACTGTTGGACAAAATAGGGACCGTGTACCCCCGACCTATGCAGTGGTGCTACCTTTGGGGTTTTAAGGTGTTTTTAACTAAGAAACAAACGACTAAAATGCGGCTAAAAACTGCCGATAACAAATCTTAAGGTATTACAATAAACAAGACAAAAGTTAACTTGTTTGAACAGTACTAGAGGCGGCGAGGCTGACCGTAGAATGACACAAATCTATCAACGAACACTTTTCAAACTCACGAACCGTGAGCCCCTGCGCACTACACTAGTCCCCGGTTCTCTGCTCCGTGTCGGCAAAATATTAATTTATGTCAATACCGATTATCACAAATTATATTTCAAATTCCCCCACCCTAGGGAAACTCTATAAAATATCCAAACAACTTAATTAAAAAAATCTTATTAAAATCGTCAAAAGTCAGAAGACTTTGGCATATTTTACACGGTTCAAATCACATCCAAATTACTTCACTTAAAGCCAGCAGGCGAAAAATCGATTTATCGGCTAATAGTGCAAAACGAAAGTTTTTAAACATAAAAGATTGGAGAAAAATGGTAAATAACTCTTCACTCACCTTCTCAAGATCCTGTGAACGCCCACCGAACGGGTATATACTTCATGCTAACACACCATATAGGGATCCTATCATATAGGGATCCTAAAAACTCATTTTAAAATGGTTAGATTTTACTTACTGTTATGGGTAGTGATATCCATAACAGTAGTAAATTAAAGCTTATTAAAATGAGCTTTTATCCCTAAGCAAGTGCCGGATTCATTGATGTGCATAAATTAAAACCCACCATGAAGTATATACCACCGAACATGCCAAAATGACGGGTTCGACGGTATGTGTGGACGGTGTGTATGGTACTTCTACTGTCCCCATCAACCCAATGCCGACAATCTTCCCGACCCTGGGGCAACACAAACTTGTCAAATTCCCAACCCAGGGTAGGCAACTCAAACTCCGTGGGTATGCCCGATAACATCCCTCCCCCCCCCCCCCCCCCCCCTTCTTGGGGGAAACCATTGACAGGTGCATAACAGCATTAAAAGTTGTTATTTTCAACCTTTAATTTTTTGGAGGTTAAGGTGGTTCTGCATCGGTTCGGGGAATATGCGTTTTTTTAACAGACTTCCCTTATGTGGGCTATGGTTTGCGACGTGCTTACGCAGACAGACATTGTAATAGTTATATTTTGACTGCGAATAAAATGGCTGGTCAAATGGCTGGTCGGCTCCCTCAGTTGCCTCTAGTGTTTACATAGGAAATGTTTCCTATTCGACCGAGCTCAGCGATATAGAGAATAGAACTACGAAATCATTATACCGGCTCACCCTAGCATGGAAAACGAACAATGAACGGTTAAAAGAAATTTGCATCCGTACATCATAACCGTAATGAATATTAGCATTGTTGTTTTGCAACAACGCGTTAAAATTCGAAGCGCTTAATTTTAGGTGCAGAGATTTTGACGGCGAAACAGCTAAAGTTCCCTTACCGTCGGAGTGGAGTGTAAACATTGCCATTGCTCTGAACGGGTAGGTGTGCTAAGTGGCGACTATCGATAAAGCCGGTTAACCAATATGTCACTCACATAGTCAATTATGGAGGCATGAACACTGTCGGTGTAGTTCTAACTTTTGAGTTTGTTGACGAAATCGTACGGTGTGACCATTTAAATGAAACCTCTTCGGTAGTACTTTTGCATGGTGCCATTTATTTTCAATGGTTTACAAAATGAAATTTGGGATTTTTTAATTTTGATTTTGGCACTCTTGGCTAAAGGGTTAACTTACAGATGCAGGTTAGCTAAACGATTAAACTGATTGTACATCTCTGGAAAATTGTGTTGGAGGCAAAATTGTACAAAGCTCGAACATTTTTTTAGCTAACATTTTGTGTGATGCTGAGAAGTATTTGATCGTGTGTCCGCTCTCTCTGACAACATGAAGGTGTGTGTGTGTGTGTGTGTGTGTGTGTAAAAAATTGTTTGATCATTTAGAGCCCTCAGGGCCTCACTCAAAGTTTAAGGCTTAGTTTTGGCTTACGTTCAATACAGTTGTTATTTTGCCTATAAATGACCAACTTTACAATTGAAAATTGCTTCATGAGATATTTCAAGGTATACCACTCGAAACCGACCACGAATTGCAAAACTAGCACAGGAAAGTTCTGCACAGTAGAATTTGAACTGGTCACACTTTAGGACTTCATCCACAACCGTCAAAAGCTAGAGCCACCTTGCGAACTATGATAAACAGTACGACTACGTAATTATATAATTTCATTAATAAATGGTCCAACTGTAGAATTTGATGCACAGATAGCATTCAGAGGCGAAGATATAGCTTGACTAATAGATTTCGAAATTTTCGCCCACATCTCGCACAGCTGATACACAACAAATGCTGACCATCACACAACAAACGTCTGCGATGAAAATATCGAAGTCCATTGAGTATTCTCTTGGCCTTTATACAGGTTATTTCGGCCTTATGTGCTACCGAGCACGACTGAGGATTAAGTAAGTAAGTAAGTTATACAGGTTATTCCGCTCGCAAAGTTATGCCTTAGTTACTTATTTTAAGTTTATCTTTCAGCAATAAGATGTTTTTCGGCCAAACTGTGTGTAAAATTCTTGAACTGAAAGTGAGAGATGAATAAAACAAGAAACAGGCGTTCTGAACATTTGCTTAATTAACTGCATCGGTATTTGTAACCCCAGCTATTAAAATTGGCCGACTTGGGACAAAGAGCGTTAAAGCGTTAGTTTATTTGTTGTCATGTCTGAAGAAAACTTTCTCCTCCTAGAATAAAAACGAATGCGATATAAAGTAAGGCTTTTTGTTCATTCAGATTTTAAGCTAATTTTCGCAAATGGCGGTGAAGCTGAAGAGCAGATGTTTCGCCTCACTGCACAGTACATATTCGTGCTTGCCAGAGGGCACCTTATGAACAAAATTGTGCTTAAACATGCAGCCGGCTAGACTTTCATTTTCTGAGTCCGACGCACGCATCCGCCAATGGGCTTTAACTTAACACGTAGACTGCTGTTGGCAACAAACGCAGAATAAACAGCACCACAGACTCACAAGTGAGAACCACCTTAGTACAGAACTACAAGGGTTGACTGTGGCATTCAAAGTGTTATTAAACAAAATAACACTTTCTCAGACCTTTACTGATTCAAGTTGTCTTCCAGCAAAAGTTGCGAAACATATTGCACAATCTGTTTCATATTGTAATATTATCTAGTGTAACACACGTTAGATCTGAGTTCTAAGAAGTCACAGTTTTATTACTTTTTCTTCAGTTAAAGGTCTCTAAAACAACCGTCCTGGTAATTCTGCTCCAAAGATGCATGGAAATGGTTTGGAAAGCAGAAGTGCATCTACTATCGGAATCGTTCCCGATTCTAGCCCGAGTAAGCTCGGCAAATCTCGGCAATGGCTTGTCACCTTGTTGATCGTCGGTCTTCCCATACTGCTGTGCGCGATTTTGCTCCTCATTCTTTTTCTGGTACCGGGCCCTGTGCGGAATGCGCCAGCTGGTCCAACCCGCTGTATCCACTCTGAGGAAGCACAAACGTCGAAATTCATTGCAACTTTGAAGAAAATCGAAACAGCTTATTACCATGTTCTACACCCAGCGAAAATCTATGCGAAACCAGGAGTGACGCCCGAAGAAATTCGACGGATTTTCCGACCGTGGGATCCAAGCCCGAACACAACCAAATCGCAAACCGATGAAGCCAAGAAGTTGCATGATGAATTAAAAGCGCTTAAGATTAACATCACGCTGTTGAAAGTGAGAGAGAGAAAAGCCCTTCATGTAGCCAAGGCTATTCTGTTGGATAATCATGGATGGGCACCTTATTCGCAGAAGAACTATTATGCCGGTGACTGGTTGCTCGGCCCTGAAATGTTTTGCTGGGAACCAGTTTGTCAAGTGCTGTTAGACCTCAACGCTGTCATTTCTCATTTTAAACCGAGAAACATAAGCGAACTGCGGAAATTGGAGGATCTATTGAAACAACACCAGCGTACGTTTGAGAGATATGTTGAAAACTTAAAGCTTGGAGTGCGGGTTGGGTATGTTCGATCCAGCGATGCGTGCAATGACGGTATACACGTTATGCATTATAACATTTACCGGAATATTTCCCTTGGGAATGAAACAGGTAAGGAAAAGTTTTCCTTGTTCCCTTGCATTCCGCGCCATATTTCCGGGAGCTAAACGCGCGCGCTCGAATACCGGCCAACCTCATCCCCAGAGCCCGCGCGTTTTCGGTCAGCGGAGACCGAACGCCTTTGCGGTAGGTAATTCATGTATCTTGGTCCCTTGCTTCCTTGCTGACGACCAAAACAAACGTGGACTTCGGACACGCAGGCTAAGACAAAGCATTTTGGATAAGTTATGGCATTACGTCTTTGTCTTCTAAAAGTGAGTGACCATATGAAGCAATGCTGTGACTGTCAAATAGTAAAAGGACATTGTGCAGTATAATAAACAGTACCACAGGAAAGTACTGCTCAGTAGCTTTCATTTGAATGGTTACACTTTAGGATTTCATCCACAGACTCAAAAGTTAGAACCACCTTGTACAGCATAATTAACAGCACCACAGGAAAGTACTGCTCAGTAGATTTCATTTTAGCCTGTATAACAGGCGCTTTAAATTATTTTTTTCCTTCCCTCGTCTCGCGCTTCGCGCGAAATGTTTCGCTCGCCCCGCTTGGCTCATAAAGCGCCTGTCATGCAGGCTAATTTCATTTGAATGGTCACACTTTAGGATTTTATCCATAGACGCCATAGTTAGAACCACCTTGAATGGTCACACTTTAAGATTTCATCCACAGACACAAAAGTTAGAAC
Organism: Cladopsammia gracilis; assembly: GCA_022457155.1. Taxonomy (NCBI): domain Eukaryota; kingdom Metazoa; phylum Cnidaria; class Anthozoa; order Scleractinia; family Dendrophylliidae; genus Cladopsammia; species Cladopsammia gracilis. The sequence goes on along the minus strand of JAJGOT010000059.1, from coordinate 912,697 downwards.
GACCTTGTACAGCATAATAAACAGCACCACAGGAAAATACTGCTCAATGGCTTTTATTTGAATGGTCACACTTTTAGGATTTCATCCACAAACTCAAAAGTTAGAACCACCTTGTACACCATAAAACAGTACTACAGGAAAGTACTGCTTAGTTGCTTTCATTTGAATCGTCACACTTAAAATTTCCTTTTATAAAATATTGAAAAACAAATTGTACCATACAAAAGTACTGCTGAAGAGGTTTCATTTGAATAGTTACACCATAGGATTTCGTCCACAGACTCAAAAGTTAGAACAAATTAAATAGTACTATGCAAAAGTACTGCTGAAAAGCTTTCATTTGAATGGTCACACCATAAGATTTCATCAACAGACTCAAAAGTTAGAACAAATGGTACCATGCAAAAGTGCTGCCAAAAAGCTTTCCTTTGAATGGTCACACCATAGGATTTCGTCCACAGACTCAAAAGACTGACTGCAAAAGTTACTGACAAATAGTACTACTGCTAAAGAGGTTTCATTTGAATGGTCACACCATAGGATTTCGTCAACAGACTCAAAAGTTAGAATAAATGGTACCATGCAAAAGTGCTTCTGAAGAGGTTTCATTTGAATGGTCACACCATAGGATTTCGTCCACAGACTCAAAAGTTAGAACAAATAGTACCATGCAAAATTACTGCTGAAGAGGTTTCATTTGAATGGTCACACCATACGATTTCGTCCACAGAATCAAAAGTTAGAACAAATGGTACCATGCAAAAGTACTGCTGAAGAGGTTTCATTTGAATGGTCACATCATAGGATTTCGTCCGCAGACTCAAAAGTTAGAACTACACTACATGTCTCCATAATTGACTCTAGGAGGGAAAAGCCGGGTTGCACTATTAAGAAAACCATACTTCTCTTTACAGGTGTTTACAATGAAACGTTCGCAACAACAATAGCATCAACAGGCTTCTTTGATCAACTGTCCAAAGATGACAACAACACTTGGAAAGACGAGAAAGGAAAAGATGTTCTGAAATACTTCAACCAATCACTTGTTACCTACATTGGTAGACCGGCCTTGGAAATGCTAAGGTTTGGATTCTTTCTGCCTTCGTATTTTTTAAGCTTTTTTTATTTACCAAAAACACAACATTACATTCAAAGTACTTCAGCAAACAGTGATATATAGCCTATAAACAAAAAAGGCTATTTACAAATTTCAACTAGCTTAGGAAAAAAATACAGTCAGTGTAAACAAAAACTTTCTACGTTTATGCACGTGAACATAAACGCACGCATACACACACCACATACATGTACACGCGAGGTTCTGCCTTCATATTATAGGTGGGTTTCACGTTACATCACGGCGGCCATGTTGGTGTACAACTACAAAAGAATTTTAATGAACTTCTTTTGTTATGTGCACCAACATGGCCGCCATGGCCTTTGTCATTTGAGTCCCACAGGACTGAAGGTCACGTGAGTGAAAACCATCTATAGACATTTTACACTTTAGAATACCTATTTGCGTTTTTTTACCACTAAGGGAGGGTTTAAATCGAAAATGACACTGTCTGAGTTATTTTGATGCCTTGTAGTTAACCCTATTCAGCCTGGGCTTTTTCTGAGTTCCTGAGCCTGGAGTGGGCACAATGTGCGCCTCCCCCCTCGCAACTTCAAGAACATTAAGGCTATGACCATAAAACCTAGAGGGTACATAGTACGTTCAAAACTGTCTCCTTTGCGGTCCGCACAATGGAACGATAACGTCATATGACGTAGTTATTAGGTAATAAGTTATACGGCCGCCATCTTGGATCCGCCATCTTGGATTTCTGAAATTTTTTAAAACCTCTTAAAAACCGTCCAAATTGACTCAAAATTAATCAAAACCAATAAATAAACGCTAAATGACGTAAAAATATACAAGTTATACCAATAAACATTGTTTTTCTTCATTCAAAGGCACAAATATGAACATTTCAAAAAACATGGCTGTCAAAATCTTGTTGCCATGGAAACATCAAGTCACGTGATCAATAAATTGTCACATGAAATTGTTGCCAGATAAATTTTAGGAAAAGTCACAAAGTTTCATGGCGTTTGACTACATATTAAAGAAAAGGGTATTTTATGCAGCTGATAAGCCTCCCGGATGTTAGCTCCTCCCGCTTATAAGACAACTGAAAATCCCTGACAAAGTTGTATAAGCTCAGGGCTTAAAACCGGTATTTTACGGTAGCTTATGACTTCAGTCCTCGTTAATTAGAATCAATTCTGTTTTCTTCAATAGATATTTAGAGGGTGAGCACTTGAAACATTGCCCCACCCCAACGCTATCCGCCGGTCTTGAAAAGATGCCTCGACCGTACGTGTACAGCGAAACAACTGGAAGCTGGAATACGACTGAACCAACCAGCAAGAAGCTTCCAACTGGGGAGGAACTCAAGGGTAGCGACACGTACAAGTACTTGATGAGATTTTTTACCACCTTTGATATCTCACCGGCAGAACTGAAGGACAAAGCTTTACGGCGTCTTAACGACCTTCACAACGAGGTGACATAGCTATAACCATTTCCTTCACTCCTAAACAAAGGCTCCTTCTTACCCTCCCCTCTCCTATGAGTTTTTCTCCAACAACCATCCCTCCCCCACGGGGGGAGGGGAACTCCCATATGAAAGGGGCGGGGATGCTCGTCGTCTCACTTAGGGGTGTAAATTTCGGATTTTGGTCTCACTTAGGGTGTTCTGGGCAAAACGCCATAATATTTAGCCGTCAAAGTATCGTTTAGGGTTGCACGCGAAGAAATATTAATATATTATATTTGTCTGTGTTTTAAAATGATCTCTTTTAGGGGTCAAAAAAAGCTTGAGCCACGCCCAGATTGGTTCCTTTAGGGGTTTAATTCAAAATTTCCGACGAGCATCCCCGCTCCTTTCATATGGAGTCCCCCCGGGCCCTCCCCCCCCCCCATCCTCTGCATCCTACAGAATGAAAAAGGGGGACCCGGAGTGAATAGGGGGCCCGGGAGCGAATAAGGGGGACCCTGGGTGAATGGGGGGGAGGGGAGTCTGCAGTGAATAAGGGGGACCCGGAGTGAATATTACAGGGGGGAGTGGATAAGGGACCCGGGAGAGTGAATAAGGAGGACCGGGGGTGAATATTAAAGGGGGGGCCCTAAGTAAAAAAAAGGTTAGAACCCCGGCCCCTCCCCAAGATTCACCACTGCTGTTGTTCCTTTTGCATTTTTCACAAAAGGTTTATTTTTTCAGACTATGGAACTTGTTAAAGACTACACTGGTATCAACAATGATGATGTAAGAGCTCGTGATACATTCATAAAAGAGATCCAAACTTCTGGCAACTATTTCAATGACCAAGATTTTCCAAACGACGAAACTGACAAGAACGCTTTCATAAAATGCATCGATGATAAGAGTGCTAAAGAACACTGCCCGAAACGATGGGAAGCCATGCAAGCCTGGATCAAGAACGTCAAGGAGGCGAGTAACAGATATTTTAGCGAATATTGGCTCGATTCATATTAAAGAAGGATAATCCAACCGGACGAACTTGGCCAAATATTTTTAGAGCGTCTGATAATCCGCCTATGCATAAATACGGGTCATCAGATGAACCACCTGCCAAGTTCGTCTTGGTAGACGAACTAAAGTGGATAATTCGTACAGACGGATGATCCGTCTGTGTGTACAAATACAGGAGCAAATGAACAAGATGAAATAGATGCAAAAAAACCACGTGGATTTCACTTGTACCCAGGGTGGGGGGTGGAGGGTCACGGGCACCCCAGGATCCCCCTACCTACGCTCCTGTATATAATGACATATGGAACGTGAAACATAGTTCCCGTTCACGAATGTAGTCAGCGGTATATTCACATATATTCATGCGTCAAGCAATCAACGCAAAAGAATGGCTGCTCCTCTTTTTAATCAAAGGCTCCTAAGAGCCAACCCGTGAATAAGAAATGCTAACACGCAACGCAATATTTCTGTAAGCTTAAAATAAATAAGATTTCATGTTTATGTTTTATGTTATGCTTACGTTTTCACACTGACACGGTTCGATATATATATTTTTTTTAATTAACCGTAAGGATTTTTGACGAACGCAAAAAAAAAAATGAAATCACTTTCATAATATCCAGTTCGAGGAAAAAAAGAAAAAAAAAAGAAGAAGAGTCCGGGCTCCCGAGTGCACTAACTCCGGCGCCTTTGCTCACGAGCCCATCGAGGAACACATGCTCAATTGAGACTGAATTTTGTTATTTAAAGGCATCAAAACGTGTGTCTCGATTAGAAAATCCTTTTACATTGATTTTTATGTCACATTGAAGACTCCAAATGCGAAACATCTTTAAGCTTATTTATATTGTTGTTTATATTCGTTTACAATAAATTGGTTACTGTTATCGCTGGATTCACGCTGTTCTTGTTACGAAATGTGGGCGGCACGGTGGTCTAGTGGTTAGCGCGTCGGACTTTCAACCTGAAGGTCGGTGGTTCGAAGCCTGGTCTCTGCCGTCGTGTTGTTTCCTTAGACAAGAAACTTTACTCCACACTGTCTCTCTCCACCCAGGTGTATAAATGGGTACCGGCGATGGACTAGCATCCCATCCAGGGGGGAGTAGCAATATTCCTAGTTGCTTCATGCTAACAGAAACCGGGTTAAGCTCCGGCCGTTTGGGCCATTCGTGGCTCGAGTGCGACTTTACCTACCTACCTTGTTACGAAACGCATTCGTAACGAAGCATTACGTCACTAAGTTTATTTACAGCTGATGGAAGGAGTGAGTGAGTGAGTGAATTAGCCACCGTTACCGTCACCGTTCGTTAAGCTTGAGCGTATTCACGGGTTAAAAACGCCGGAGAGAGGCAAAGAGGGTTAAAGAGTGTGGAGATAAAGTGCTTGGCTTGACCATATTCAACACATGTACACTACCTATATTTAAACGCGTTATATCAGTCTGCGTGGCCGCAGCCTTATGTTAATTGCCAGTGTACTTGAAATGCACTTGAAATTTACAAAGGTGCATTTATACACGTTAAACTTCAAATCAAAAGATTTCGGAAAAAACATTCGACTAGTTTTTAAATAAACGCTTCCCGGCATACAAAAGTATTACTTCTGTGAGTAAAATGAGCATTTGTTGCCATTGCTTTGATAACATCAACTGAAATCTAGTGAAGCAAACAATGAAACCTTCAAGGCCAGCACATGTATAATATATGGTAAAAATATTGTTTCAACTTGTCAGGAAAACTGGCATCGACGAATTAACAGAAAATAATGCAAATCTTTGAATTTTTGATGGAAAATATTCAACCCAATTTCATTCGAAAACACTCTCATAGAATTTTTTTCAAACTTTGCAGTCTTGAAAACCAACATCTAGACCATGAAAGGCATAGAGTCGTTTTAAAAGTTTAAAATTTAAGGTGGCTCTGAACCCCACATACAAAATTTTTTTAAACTTTGCCAAAAGTTGCATATTATCCTACTGATCAAAATTCGACAATAAAAAATGGGGTTCACCGAGTCATTTTTGAGTTATTAACACTTAAAGCTAAAATTAAGGGTGTTTTCAGCACGTTATACTGTTGCTACAGTAACATATTGTGCCACAAAAATGATAAGAACGTGTTCACCAATCATTGGGCATTCCTTTGATATTATGATTGTAGCATCAACTGATAAAGAGTGGTTTTAATGACCCATCAAAATCTAAGTCTTGGAAAGTGCTGGAAACTATTGGGAGCCACCTTAAAGGTAGCCAATGCAACTCATAGTGAATAGTGAATCATTTCTCTTATTCTCATTCTCGTTTGTTGCAAACAGGTGATGAAAAAACTCAAACCTTTCTACAAGGATTTGTTTCACACAGATGGGCTGAAAAATTGCGTACCCAAATGCGAAACGGATGTCATTCCCTGGTATCATCCACATGCTGTTTTCCACATGTATGGAACTGGATCAAAAGACTGCTCGGTGAAAGCAACCCAAGGACTGCCTTTCTTCACGGAAAATTACGGGCCAAAATGGACCGAATATACCACTACAGTGCACGAGATACCGGGACATCACATCGAGGTTAGATTTATTTATAATTTTACAGTGGCCTTCCTTAACTGTTAAACTCCCAAGAATGCCAAAAATCAAAATTCAAGAAAAATGCAAAATTTCATTTTGTAGAATATTGAAAAACAAATGGTACCATACAGAAGTTCTGCCAAAGAGGTTTAATTTGAATGGTCACACCATAGGATTTCATCAACAGACTCAAAAGTTAGAACTACACTACATGTCTCCATAATTGACTCTGGGAGAGAAAGGGTTAAACAGACTCAAAAGTTAGAACTACACTACATGTCTTCATAATTGACTCTGGGAGTGAAAGGGTTAAACAGACTCAAAAGTTAGAACTACACCACATGTCTCCATAATTGACTCTGGGAGAGAAAGGGCTAAACAGACTTAAAAGTTAGAACTACACTACATGTCTCCATAATTGACTCTGGGAGTGAAAGGGTTAAACAGACTCAAAAGTTAGAACTACACTGCATGTCTCCATAATGGACTCTGGGAGTAAAGGGGCTAATCATATCTCGCTCCAAGAAAATATCCATAACTTTACTAAAAATCTCCGATGCTAACCCGAGGATTTCTGAGTGTTCCGAAAATAGGCTTCTTGTCATCTTAAGAAATCGTCGGTTAATCTTTCGAATTTTCGTGTCGTGATCAGCTTCGATAATTGATTTTCGATGAAATTCGGTAATCTTCGGTCGTTCATTTCTTACAGGTTCAGAGCTTTACGGAGTATTTTCAAAGCGACTGCTCCGATTCGATAGCGTGGCTGAATGGTCCAAACTATTTCACGGCAATCACCGAGGGCTGGGCAGCTTATGCTGAAAGCGAGCTGTTTCCGAATCACACCACACTTTACACTTGGACCAAGAAAGAGAAGAATTACAAAGATATAATGAAACAGAAGTATGGGATGTTATACTACCAGGTAAAGTACCGCACACAGACTTGCAAACGGCCCGATTTGAATCAACCAATCACAGCTCAGGGCGCGGGAAAAGGTCCAGAAATGCTGGCAGGGAGGGTGCACGCTACTCCGTGACAGGCATCACAAAGTGTCCTCACCTATAAAAGTTCACAAGAACACACGAAGTCACATATGTGACATAGACCTCTTTCATAATGGCGGCCGATTTATTATTCTTTTATATGTATGTTAATTAGCCTCACTGGCCTCGGTAACATGTGCAAAATTCAAAAGAATTTTTACTCTAAAATGAGGCCAGTGAGGCTAATTAACATACATATAAAAGAATAAATAAATTGGCCGCCATTATGAAAGAGGTCTATATGAAGTGATATGAAAACGGCAAACATCTCTGTCAAATATGACATAAGTGAGGAAAAACAGAGTTGTCCTACGTTATTTGCCGCCAAAAATTGAACACCTCCGCGGCCGGTCGAGAGTGAATCATGTGACGCCACAAAGGTTTTACTTTGTGCAATTTGAAACGCTGTTGGTAGATTAAATGATGAAGTTAAACTTAAACGAAACAGAACTGAGGGAAATGATTTTCTTTGGTTTATTATTTTTATTATTTCTCCAAAAATGTGCTGTCATCGAGTTCTCTCGAGTGCCATAAACAATATGATTTCATTTAGTCGACAGTAAAAAGTGCAATATAGTGGTTGATGACGTGGGACAACTCACCTCGACCGCCACTGGCATCACGGACGTATCCCCCGTATGCAAAGAGCCTTAAAATATGTCCTAAAGCCTATAATATACCTAATTGCAGAAACGTTGTCATAGAAAGTACCAAATACCAGACAGGAATTAATAATGGTAATAGGACTGAGTGGAGTCCAATTCGGTCTGTAACCATACGAGTGAATAACAAAATCGGACGACCGCGAAGCGGGAGTCGATTTGTTTAATCGCGTGTATGATTGCAGACAGAATTGGACGACACGAAGTCCTGTTACCAATTAATCATAACTATAACAAAATTTGAGGATAACGTTAAATGGTTACACGTTTTGGTGATTCAAAACATAACAATTGAGTGTGTTTTTGACCGAGATGCACGTATGGAAAAAGGATAGCGCGCAAAAATGACGCGTGCTGTCCAATTACATCGTCCAATTACGCGTAAACTGTCCTATTAATGCTCTAATCGTATCAATAACAAAATTCTCGATGGTGATTGGTCATCCGCGCGCCTATTTCTTACGTAATTGGCGCGTGGTCACGTGGGTGTCCAATTACAGCTATCCAATTTCAACTTTTTGTAATTGGATAGCTGTAATTGGACACCTACGTTGCGCGCGCGTCAATCAGTTGCACTTAAATGGTTTTTTTTTCTCGCTGTTTCTTCCTGCTTTCAAACTGACAGAAAATAACCTTGAGGTTTTGAGAACAAAAAACTCCACATAGACTTTTTAATCTCGAATTTTGTTATTGATTCGATTAATTAGTAATTGAACTTCGTGTCGTACAATTCAGGGGTAATCGTGCTGGTAATTTCAAATCGTCCTCGCGCTATGCGCTCGGCCGATTTGAAATTACTCGCCCGATTACTCCCTGAATTGTACTCCACTCAGTCCAATTACTATTACTAATCGTATCAATAACAAAATTCTCGATTGTGATTGGTCATCCGCGCGCCTATTTCTTACGTAATTGGCGCGCGGTCACGTGGGTGTCCAATTACAGCTATCCATGGCCAATTACAACTTTTTGTAATTGGATAGCTCTAATTGGACTACTTCGTTGCGCGCGCGTCAATCAGTTGCACTTCAATGGGTTCCTTTTTTGCCGTTTTTCTTCTACTTTCAAACTGATAGAAAATATCCTAGACGTTGTTAGCACAAAAGAGTCCACATAGACTTTTTAATCTTGAATTTTGTTATTGATGCGATTAATTAGTAATTAACTATTTTTGAATTTTGTTATAGTTTTGATTAATTACCTTAATGATATTGACGTAGGATAAACAGGAGAAATTGTTAAGAAATAAGAAACTATTCATTCCTGAAAATTAATTCATTTATTTGAGAGAAATTTGCTTGGAATACCTCTTCGAATATCGTTAAGGTAATTGATTCCTATTTGGTATTTGGTATATCCTATGACAACATTTCTGCAATTAGGTGTATGTTAACCCTCAGACGTACAAGGGGTGGGGTGGATGCCATCCCCCTCAAGGTATTTAATCAACTCCTATTTGGTATTTGGTATTTCCTATGACAACATTTCTGCAATAAGGTGTATGTTAATCCTCAGACGTACAAGGGGTGGGGTTGGTGGGTGCCATCTCCCCTCAAGGTACAAAGGTATGTACGTCTGCAATTAGGTGAACACGGTTCAATGACGTTTCTGCTAATCAACAGATGCTGTAACTGCTGTTTAACAAATGTGACTAGTGTATCATGATGCCATGTTGATTGTTGAAATTGGCTATTCACGTTTTGGTAAACGAAAATAGAGACAGGCTCTATTCCATTCAACAAGTTGCAAAATGTTGAACGATGAAAGCAAATTTGAATGTGTTTTTTACTCATTCAACAAGTCTGCAACATCGTTAAACATTTGTTTAGCAACAAATGTTGAACCATGTTGAAATGTGTATCGTTCGCTTAAGAAAATAAAACTATAAGTGGAACTCCGTTTACAAACCCATCCATGGTTTAGAATTTAGTAAAATAATTTGGTATTTTTCATGAATGTTTATTTTGGTCAATGAAATGATTAAATTTAAATTGTTACTATTTCGCAGAAACTTCACGCCCTGCGCGCTATTGTCGACATTGATTTTCACTTCTTCGGCTCGGATATGTCCACTATTACAGAGTTGTACCGAAAGTACGTATGGGAAGACAACAATCACCAAGTCATGAAAGATATCACGCGAATCCTTAGCACGCCGGCATTTGTGACGAGCTACATGATTGGTCAGATGGAGATATCCCGCGTCAAAGATATGGCAGAGAAGGAGCTGGGTCAAGATTTCTCGCTGAAGGATTTTCATTACGAAATCCTCCGTGAAGGGGAATTTCCCCTTGATTATCTGGAAGAACACATTAAAGAGTATATTGCCTGTAAAAAAAATCCCAGTAGAATAGGGTGCAAAGAAATCGTGTAACATTTAGGTTTAAATCGACCATCTGAAGACCATGGGTCACATGACACATCTCCAGGCGCGGTATGGCCAATACCTTACGCATGCACTCTAACAGTGGCTGTCACGACAGCTGTTTCGTACTTGTTAGGACTCGTCAGCATGCGTAAGGCTTTAGAGATGTAACGGAGATGTATCGTGTGTATCGAAATGTATTGTGTGACCCATAGATTGCTTTCAGGTATTTATTTAGGTTGAGTACAAGAAGGGAAGGCCCATAAGAAGACTAAATCTCACACACTGATATAAACAAATTTAAGCAATTCCTAGCCCTTCCTTACGTATTTCTTTTATTTTTAGTTTAAATTTCCCGCGAGTTTGGATGCTTATCGGCCATTCACAACCGTTTGCGATGAGGTTTTGTATCCAGCTGAGAAACGGAATGCAGAAGCACAGATAGAATTAAGGTTCGTGTACCTTGGACAGATAATGAACGACCTTAGGTCTTGATTAGGACTGATCACCCATTACTCATGCGAGCGAAAACCGATTCTTAATAATTAATTTCCCGGGAAAAAGGAATCTTAAAATAATCCAGTTTGTAAAAACGCCGTGACAAGAATTAATTACAGTCGCTCGTTCCGAGTTGTCGGCTCTCCGCCATTGAGCCCGGGGGGGGGGGGGTATACTCAACAAAGTTTTGTACGGGGATGCTCCGCCTCATCCTTCGGCTTCGGCAGATAACACAAACTTTGGCCTTGATAATTATCGCTATCATGCTCAATCTCATCCAATAATTGTTAATTGAAGTGTTTTTTCACACTCGCATGTTTTTTGTCAAAAAAGAAATAAGCGCCCCTCCCTAATAAGCGTCCTTTCTTGAGTAAATCGAATCATTACGGTAGGCTATTTTTTAATTTATAAGAGGGTCACTAAGTCACTATATAGGATGGTCACTAGGTCACTATATACGAGGGTCACTATAGGTCACTAAGTCGCTATATAGGAGGGTCACCAGGTCACTATATACGAGGGTCACTAAGTTACTATAGGTCACTAAGTCACTATATAGGAGGGTCACTAGGTCACTATATACGAGGGTCACTATAGGTCACTAGGTCACTATATACGAGGGTCACTAGGTCACTAGGTCGCTACAGTAGGTCACTATACAAGAGGGTCACTAGGTCTCCTCGGCCTCAGCAACAAATATTTGGATTTCAACTGACGTAAAATAAATAAAAAAAAAACAAAACAAACCTTTTCAATTCCAATCACCTCAGGTCGAGTCTTCGAACAAAAGAAACCTTTGCTCAACCCTCCAATGAAGGAACAGTGGACTCATAAATAACAAGAACTCCTCCTATAAAATTCAATAAGTAGAAATATTGGCAAATAAATCTGCCGTTTCGTCACTAATTGTACCAGTCTTGTTTCCAGTTTTGTTAAATAGGCCATTTCCGTGTTGCCTTTAGTCTCTCTATCAAAGCGAGGCTAGGTGCGAAACCTTTCATATGAAAAAGAGTTTTCATTAACATACAAATAAGTTTTATTTGCATGTAAATGAAAATTCATTATCATATGAAAGGTTTCGCAACTAGCCTCGCTTTGATAGAGAGGCTAAAGGCAACTCGGAAATGGCCTATTACACTTCCAGTAACGTATAACATGAGCATAAGACTCCGGGGGGGGGGGGGGGGGGGGGGACTCCCATATAAAAATGACGGGGGTGCTCGTCGTACCTTTTAGGGGCCAAAATTTAGAGATTGGTACCGCTTAGGGTACTAAAATCTAAAATTACCACCGTTAGAATTATCGCGGTACCTTTTAGGGTATGAGTCGAAAAAATATGACAGAATATGACATGTGTTGTTTCAGAATTGGTACCTCTTAGGGGTAAAAAATTTTTTGAGCCACGCCCATCAAACAAGATTCTGGTACCTTTTAGGGTGTTTTTCGAAAATTTCCGACGAGCACCCCTGTCATTTTTATATGGGAGCATTATATGGCTACATTAGAGCAGTTTTCAGTTGAGTGTCGTACAACCAAAACCAAAGTAATTACTCTGACCAATCACAGCAGTCGTAAACAATCCAATGAACCAATCAGAGCTCGAAGCAATTACATGTCGGCGGCGCCAAGCGCGGGAAAACGCGTGCGAGCAAGTCGCGATTGGTTTTGGTTTTACTTCTGATTGGTCAAGAAAGTGGCGCGACTTTTTTTAGCCAATCATAAAGCGTAGCAATGCAAAACCAAAGCAATTGTGTAATTACTTCGATACTCAATTGAAAACTGCTCTATAATATATCATAATACATTATAATATTAAGATGTTATAACACGTTATAACACATTGTGACCCTCGGACGTACAAGGGGCGGGGGGGGGGGACCCCCCTTAAGGTTTTTCTCCGTTTTTTTCAAGATCATTTATGATTAGCACATGCCGTCTTCGGTAGCTATTCGTTTATCCTTGAAACATATAATTTAATACGTTTTAATACATTATTATCATTAGATAACCGGCGATTTATTTACATGTCGCGTGGTTCCCTTCATTCTGTGTGTTTTTCTTTAATATTCCTCCTTTGGACAAACTGACGGTCAAATAAATGTTCCCTTTATGACCAATTCGTCCTCGTGATCGTGTGGCACTCTTCCACATCTGTAAGTACAGTGGTCAATCAAGTATTTATATTTTTACTGTATTTTGTGGAAAATTTCCCGGCTGAGCTGGTGTGAAGTTCGGCGTCTGAATCAAAGCTGGTTTACAACCGTTATTCCCGGCTGAGCCAGGTGGGAAAAACATTGAACCGATCGTTCTAAATTGATTTAGACGCTGTATTTCACATAAACTTATTCATTGCATTAGGTTCGGCTAATGTGAAGTTCGGCGTCTGAGGCGAGCCAGAGCACAGCAAACCCAATCGTAACATAAGAGTTTGTATGGAGAATTCGGACTGACACCATAAAAAGACAAGAAACAACACCAGGTTATAACGTTTTACTTACTTACTTAATCCTCTTCGTTCCTAAGTGGAACATAGGTCCTCAACTAGAGCGCGCCACCTAACCCTATTTTGTGCAGTACCCTTTGCCTCATTCCACGTGAGATGTTTCCCCTCCAACTATGCCATTCTCGTGCGACGTATAACGTTTTATCGAGTATTATTTAGCGACCTACTCTTACTGTTTACTCGTTTATTTTTTGGTTATAGTTAGCAGTTCGAATTCTCCATACAAACTCTTATATTTCGCTTGGATCCTGTGCTAAGACGGCCGGAGTACAAAATAGCCTAAACTGTGGTCAAAACTGAGAGAGGATGTTTTAATGAAAAAGCTATTTGTGCAATAGTTTGCGACACGTCCTATGGCTTATTGATATTTGCATTATTGAAGTTTGATCGCTCGGTGGCTTTCTTTGTTATTTTGATAACTTTGTTCAACACCTGAGGCGTTTAATTTAATCGGAATTTTAAATCCCGTGATTTGCAAGCATTGTATCTTATATCAATAGCATATAGCCGTGAAGCATGACCGAGTGGGCTGATATCAAATTATGACTGGAATGCAACGCTTACTTACTATCACTACATAGATTTTACTTGTCTTCAGATGTTGTTGATGTGTATTTGAAGCCTTTTTCCTGTCAACCACCGCAATAAAAGGAAAGGAAAACAGTGTTCATTCGTGTGTAAAGAAGATTGAAAAAGGTAGGTTAAAATAAATCTAGCGTTGAGCATTTGCGAGATTAGCATTTCAGTTTTTACATTCGTGTCTGATTTTTCTTATCGTTTTGTTTATTTCTCGCAACTGTAGTGTGCAAACGAATGTTTATAACAATTTATAATTTGCTTGCTGTCGTTAACAGTAACAAAATTCACATTACGATCGCAAATATTTTTTTATTCCTTTTGATGTAAACACAGATGAAATTCTGGAGTGTGATCGTTCAAATTAGCATAACTTTCATGTCGATGTCAAATACAAGGGGCAGGTTAACTACATATTCTGGCGTGCGATCATGAAAATGATTTAAGCAAACTTCTGTGCTCGGCTGTTTTATGCATTTGTGGTTCTGTTTCCTTCGATTCCAAAGTATTGTGGCCGGAGAAGAACTCGGTGTGCATAATGTCTTCTGTCGTGTTTCAATATTTTACAAAGTATTATTTTGTCAAATTTCTTATAATGTCTTTCAATGAACTGAAAGGTTAAGTGTCTTTTACTTGTGGAGTTGTTTCATGACAACAAAAGTAATAGCACGCTAATAAAACTCTAATTCAATGTGTTTATGTTTATAAATCCCAGCCTTCTTTTGAATTTCGTGAGGCTTCGTAACGTCATTTGTTAGATGCTGAATTTTGATCATATTCTTACTCATATAAAATAATGTCATAAAACTTGAAAGCAGTGTTCATTATCAAATGACGAAATTTGATTTAAAAGCCTTAAAGTGAAGGTAAACACCCAACTATTTGCTCACTCTCGTCAACAGACGCGAAGCGGAAAAGTTATCTTACAATTTATGTGAACTAATTTACATTTCTGTTAACGAAATAATGCTTCAGTACCGATGAAGACTATTATCCTGTGCAAAAAATAACAAAAAAAAAAACTCATTTTTTTAAAACTGAACTTCGATCGCCGTGACGGTCTGCGTGATAACATTTTAATTCTTAAACTTTACGCCTTTAATAGTTCTTGTTCTTCATAATAACTTCTGCTGTCATCATGTTGTCGTGTGTTATGCAAATTGTTCAGTTCTAATATCAGGCGCTAATTAATTTCGACGTTGCTTACCTCAAGTGGATCTCCATAGCGAGTTTTCTCGGCAAAGACTTGTGTAGAAAAGTGAGCAACATGTTAAATAGTCCATTGAATTTGCCATGGGTTCGATTCTTATTGCTCTTTAAAAATTAAATTCAAATTAATAGCACTTTTGTTTGTGTTTAAATTTCCCTTTTCATAAAATTAAACCTTTTAATGCGTTTTTATTTTGCATCTGAATCGTGCGTTTGATTTACCGGCTAGTGCTTGATAAGAATTCAAACTTGAATGAAACTTTTAAAATACAAATAGTTACTCAAACTCAATCCTGGTCATAACGGTCTGATTAGCTTTTTATGTACATGACCTACAATCAGCCGGCCATCACTTTTTTTATAAGCTAGTTGAACACACGTCAGGTACTTGTGTGTAAAAGAAAGGCGTCCTGACTTTTGCATGCAATGGCCGTTTTTATACTACAGACGCATTATCCGTCTGGACGAACTTGGCAAACATTTGTAGTTCGTCTGGTTATGCGTCTCTAATATAAAGACGGGCACAAGACGCATTATCCGTCTAGACGAACTATCTTTCGTTGTGCATCGTTCAAGACGCATTTCGAAAGAAAGTTCGTCAAGACGGATGATGCGTCTTGTGCCCGTCTTTATACTAGAGACACATAACCGGACGAACTACAAATGTTTGCCAAGTTCGTCCAGACGGATAATGCGTCTCTAGTTGTTCGTCCCGTCTTTACACTAGACGCATAACATGACAGACGCATTATTCGTCTGGACGGATAATGCGTCTCTAGTTGTTCGTCCTGTCTTTACACTAGACGCATAACATGACAGACGCATTATTCGTCTGTACGGATAATGCGTCTCTAGTATAAAAACGGCCAATCTCGTCTCCAGGGCCTTTTCTGCCTTCAAAATGGCGGTGCGGGCCTGGACAAGCTAAGGCTGTCAAAATTTTCCAAAATCCTACCTCATTTTGACGCGTAAAGAACGATGAAATGTCTTTTTCGTTTGAAGAACGGTTTGAAGATTACCAGAAAAAAAGCTTTCATTTGAATGGTTACACTTGAGGATTTCATCAGTTAGAACCACCTTGTACAGCATAATAAACAGTACCACAGGAAGGTACTGCTCAGTAGCTTTCATTTGAATGGTCACACTTTAGGATTTACCGATTTCATCCACAGACTCAAAAGTTTGAACCACCTTGAACAGCATAAAAAACAGTACCACAGGAAAGTACTGGTCAATAGCTTTCATTTGAATGGTCACACTTTAGGATTTCATTCACAGACTCAAAAGTTTGAACCACCTTGTACAGCATAATAAACAGCACCACAGGAAAATACTGGTCAATAACTTTCATTTGAATGGTCACTCTTTAGGATTTCATTCACAGACTCAAAAGTTTGAACCACCTTGTACAGCATAATAAACAGCACCACAGGAAAGTACTGCTCAGTAGCTTTCATTTGAATGGTCACACTTAAGGATTTCATCCACAGACTCAAAAGTTAGAACCACCTTTTACAGCGTAATAAACAGTATCACAAGAAATTACTGCTCAATAGCTTCATTCATTTGAATTTCCGGGTCACACTTTGGGATTTCATCAGTTAGAACCACCTTGTACTAAAGAAATAAAAAACGCGTGCCGAGTGCATTGCTGAGTTATATAAGCATGCGGGAATGTTTAAGAACACGAGAGAAGCGCAGAGTTCGAATTCCCAAGTGCTTATATAACTCAACAATGCACGAGGAACAAGTTTTTATTTCTTTCATAAAATTAAATCGGTTATTTTGAACCTTACGTCACGCGCGTGCTTTATCGAGTTATAATGAACTCGGTTTAACCAATCATGGCGAGGGCATTTCCTTGAGGTAATATATCAAACACGAGGAACAGTGTTTCATCAGATTTCCAAACACCGAGAAGTGGATTGGAAAAACGAGGCGCAGCCGAGTTTTTTTAAACCACTTCAAGGTGTTTGGAAATCTGATGAAACACTGTTTCGAGTGTTTGATATAGCTTCTCAAACTGATCGTTAAATGCGGAGAAAACGAAGGAATAAAATCGCCAAAATCTATGCAAATTAAGAAACGATTTCAAAACCTCCTTCACGGTAGTGATTTCCTTTGTGTTCTCGTCATGAATTATTAATGAGTTTGAGAACATTTTATAAAGCATAACTAGCAGTAATCGGAGATCATGGAGACGCGTTCGAAGGAACTTCCGGCGGAAATGAGCCCCTGAAGAAACCAATAGGGGCGGCCATTTGGAAGACCGTCTACCAAAATATCTCAAATTTTACTGCATGTAAACCACAGGACAACCAACACGAACCAAATTAGATTTGCGTTCTACGAACGCGATTAACGGCACCACAGGAAAGTACTGCTCAACTGCTTCTTTCAGAGATAGACCCATTTTAGGATTTCGCCCACAGATTCAATGTGTTACTCTGGCAGTAAAAGTTTTAAGTTTTATTTAATGATTCTATTCTTTGTCACAGCTTTGTAGCCATGGAGAATGGTCTAAAGAATATGAGTGCCTCCTCAGTCGCCTTCTCTCCTAATTATAACAACAATGCAAAGGAGCCAAAGAAAACCAGAGACTGGCTTGTTAACCTTTTTATAATTGTGGCTCCAATGATTCTCTGCGCCATCTTGTTGATCATATTTTTTTTCGCGGTAAGAATCCCACCTCCAAAGCCTTACACATCTCCGTGCCTTGGATCCGCCGAAGCTA
>JAJGOT010000059.1:700000-890000 GCA_022457155.1 Cladopsammia gracilis | reverse complement strand
AGAGTGCGCAGAAGTATTGCCCCAAGCGGTGGAAAGCTATGCAGGCGTGGATTAAAAACAGTGTCGAAGTGAGTAGAATGGGAATGTGTAAGTCGCTTAAGGCGGGGGTCCACATGAACGACATTTTCCCGCCACTTGACATGACTTTAATGGAAATATCTCGTTCACGTTTCAAGCAATCCAAAAATTCTCTGCTCATCTCATGAATCTATGTTGTGGGGTGTAAATTTCTGGGTGATTTTTGGGTATGATTGGAAGGAAATAGTTTTTCTCAAAGGATTTGCAAATTAAGAGAAATAAGAAATATTGAAAATTTAGCCCCCCCCCCCCCCCCCCCGGGGGGTATCATCATCATCATCATCATCATAGCTTTATTTAAAAACACGGTATCCCATCATTAATTACAAAATGCTCTTCCAGAGAGCCGTGTATACTAAATATTCTCTATAAATACCTAAACATGTTAAAAATCTCTAATTAAAATTACAATAACTAGTTAAAATTACAATACTAATGAATTTTTCTATGTTTACCTATAAGATTAAAAGTACTATAAGGCGGCTTTGAAGGATGCGATAGATGGCTTAGTTTTGATTTCATTTGATAGGCCATTCCAAAGAACAGTGCCCCGATAGTTAAAGCTACACTTTCCCGCTTCCTTTCGGGGTCTATGAACAAACAAATCAGTTCAAGTTGTTTCTCAATTTATAAGAATGAACATTCGTTATTGGTCGAAAAAGATTTTTTTAGACCCTTAGAAGAAAGATTATTTTTAGCTTTATAGACACTAACCGCTAATTGCTTTGAGCGCCTACGTTCAAGAGTGTCCCAGCCAAGGTCGTCCAAAATATCAGCAGACCGAATGTCATAATTAGAGTAGGTAATTATTCTTGCTGCCCTATTTTGCAATTTCTGGAGTCTGTCATCTAGGCCTTTACCCATACAGCCCCACACCTCGCTGCAATAATCTAGATAAGGCAGTATAAGTGCTTCATACATCATTTGTAGTGTTGATGTCGGTACGAGATCACGAATTCGTTTAAGTGCTCCAAGACCAGCGGAAACTTTCTTGGTAATGGCATCAACTTGTACATGCCAACTTAAAGTCTCGTCAATTTCAACCCCAAGATATCTATGAGACTTCACTCTTTTTAGTGGTACTCCCTTATAAGGGCTTAACGGGGACGTGCGGCCAGCCAGGGTATGTTTTTCGGGATTTTTGTCTTAAACAGGGTATTGATTTTATAATTTTTTGTCTAAATCAGGGTATCGATTTTATCAATTGTTGTCTTAAACAGGGTTTATTTTATACATACTGAGATTTTTTGATAGAATTTCGCGCGTGAAAACCCCGTTCGGCAATTTTCGCAGCCGATCAGAATGGCGAAACGTTTTTCTCACACGTGAGAAAAGCGTTTCGTCCAATCACAAAGCACCTGTCAAAACATATCACTATTTTCAAAGGCGCTTCCACTGTCGCTACCGCTAGCCTTTTCATTCACAACAATATTTGCTTGAACTTCTAATTCTTTCCTTCAAGCCTTCGAGGATTAATGATTTCGAGTTTCAACCGGCATTTGGAAGAAAGTAAGACTTAAATACCCGGTGAGCATTATTGAAGACAAAGCGTTTGAACAAGCAAGAAAATGTCTGGAAGCTCGAAGCAATCAAAGGAAAAAAGAAGGCAAGGGAAACAAACCGAATGCAGCCGAAGCTTTAAGCGACGAGGAGGCGAACATTCTTTATGATTTCCGATCGATTCTGTACAATTTATAATTGTTGTATTCTCACTACTTGATTGTTTGAGACTCCGCCGGTCAAAGAAATTTATTCCAGAGCTGTTTATTTCCGAGACAAAAATAAATAAAACATACCTTGGCATAAAATCTCAGTATGTATAAAATAAACAAATTACAGCATGGGCAGTGCTTTGTACGGCATTTACGCACTCGTTGGTTTGTATCAGAAATCTCACTCGTTCGATTTCTGATACATCACCAACTCGTGCGTAAACACCGTAGGCCGCACCTCCTCACCCAAGGATATATCGAGTACCCCCCCCCCCCCCCCCGCGGGAGATTTAGTGAAGTTTTAAAAATAGAATTTGTAGTTAATAATTAATAGGACACCAATTTAGTCCACTAGCAACCTGTCTCTTTAAACCTCTTAAAATTTCATTCAAATTGATGTTGTGTACCCCGGCCTTAACCTCATGAAGATTAATAAAAGGCTTCTATGAGCTAACTCGTCAATATCAAACGTTCGGATGGGCGTTTTGCTCCACCGACCCCAACGTTTGTGTCCGGGCCAACTCCCCACCCTCATCTCCCTCCAACGCTGTCTCCACGGGTAAGGCAGGTGACCATTACATATCGCGGGCTAATGTAAACAGCCCATTGACCGACCGATCGAGTGTTTTTTTTGCCTCCACCTGCGCATGCTCTAACTCGTTTAACGAGTTAAAAAGAGATATCAACCTCGTTCGTTCCCAGGGTCCTCTCTCTTCTGCTACGTCATAACCTCTCTCGATTTTATTCATGCGTTTTCTCTGTAGTTAATAATCAGTTTGAGAAGCAATATCAAAAATTTTAAAGAGTGTTTCATCAGGTATCCAAATACCTCGAAGTCGCTTACAAAAAAAACTCAGCTGCGCCTCGTTTTTTCGACCCACTTCTCGGTGTTTCGAGATCCTTACAAAAAAACTCTTTCTCGTGTTTGATATACTAATTCCCTCTTTTCATTGCAGACCATGCGCAACAACATCAGACCAGTATTAGACCAGCTCTTTTACAACAGTGGTCCTAAGCGAACCATTCCCGCCTGTCCATTAGAGGTCGTACCCTGGTACCTTCCTGCTGCCAGCTATCACAGCTTCAACGTTGGCTCTAAGGACTGTAAGAGGAATTCTTCACAAGGGCTACCATTTTTCTTGGACAACTTTGGGCCAAAATGGACAGAGTTTACAACTACATCTCATGAACAGCTTCCAGGTCATCAATTGGAGGTTCGTTTAGATTAGTAGATACGAGATATTTACACTGCACGAAAAAATGTATTTACATGGGTGGCAAAACAGTAGTAAACATGTAGTAATGACGACATTTGCACAACTTTGCTCATATTTGCATGATGTTTGCACTTTATTTGCAAAGAAAGTAAAGCTGGTAAATTCCACATTTTCTTTATGTTTGCTTGGCATGGCAAAGGTGAGCAAATATGACATTTGCTCGGGGTAGCAAAGATATAGTAAATTTTCGCGCCTAGATGCATATTTACACCACATTTGCACACAATTTGCACGTGAGCAAAGATGTATGTTTACATTCACTTTACATCCAGTGCAAATTTGGTTCAAATTTAGAGGCCCAAATTTGCTACATATTTGCTCAATGTGCAAACTTGAGTAAATTCATTTTTTCGTCCAGTGTTACAAGTTAGTCAATAGTTAACGCTTTCACCTCCAGTCAATTATGGAGACATGTAATGTAGTTCTAATTTTTGAGTCTGTGGACGAAATCCTATGGTGTGACCATTCAAATGAAACCTCTTCAGCAGTACTGTTGCATGGTACCATTTGTTCTAACTTGTGAATCTGTTAACGAAATCCTATAGTGTGACCATTCAAATGAAACCTCTTCAGCAGTACTGTTGCATGGTACCATTTGTTCTTACTTTTGAGTCTGTGGACGAAATCCTATGGTGTGACCATTCAAATGAAACCTCTTCGGCAGTACTTTTTTGCGTGATACCATTTGTTTTTCAATATTCTACAAAATGCAATTTAGGATTTTTCTTGAATATTCTTGAATTCTAACGTCCCTTAATGGGACTGCTCAATAGCTTTCATTTGAATAGTCACACAGACTTAAAAGTTATAACCACTTTGTACAGCATAATAAACAGCATCACTGACAGGAAAGTACTGCTCAGTAGCTTTCATTTGAATAGTCACACAGACTTAAAAGTTAGAACCACTTTGTACAGCATAATAAACAGCATCACTGACAGGAAAGTACTGCTCAGTAGCTTTCATTTGAATCGTGACACTTTAGGATTTTATCGACAGACTCAAAAGTTAGAACCACCTCGTAGGCATTTGAAAAATAATAAAAAAAAAAACGAAAGCAAAAATAAAGTTTACAGTGGTTTCGGCCAGGTTCGAACTGGCGACCTTACGTGTGAAGCAGACGTGATAACCACTACACTACGAAACCACACAGTACCGAGGAAAAGAGAAATTAAAGGTACACTTTAAAAAGAACCTGCATTCCCTAGTGCGCATGCTTGGACTTTGTTTAGGTTTCTTTTTGATTTTGACGTTACGCACGTTCTGTGATCACTCGCATGACGCAAATCTCAAATTTCATCAGAAGCTGAATGTCCGCCATTATCGGGATCGAAAGGTTCTATTCTACTGTCGATGAGTTCAAAAAAAGCGGTGCTGAAGCAATAGGCCATTTCCGAGTTGCCTTTAGCCTCTCTATCAAAGCGAGGCTAGGTGCGAAACCTTTCATATGAAAATGAGTTTTCATTCACATGCAAATACGTTTTATTTGCATGTGAATGAAAACTCATTTTCATATGAAAGATTTCGCACCTTGCCTCGCTTTGATAGAGAGGCTAAAGGCAACTTGGAAATGGCCTATTAAAGGTCGGCCAGTTAAAGACGACATCACCAACAGCACATTCAACGGATGTTTTCTGCAGTAAAGTTTAAGTAAAACTGACATTCCATTGGCGAGTCTCGGAAAACATTACATGTGCAGAAGGGTCTGCAGTGTACCTTTAAACTGTCAAATTTTTGTTAAATATAAATGTTCAGGTTTTTATCTTTCAAAAAACATAATAACGGCAAAATGACAGCGACAAACCAATGAAGAGTGCCGGATCTATCGTAGCCCTGGATCAGTAAAAAAAATTGAAATAATTCGGAAAAACGGCAAACTGATCCTTACGGCAAGGAGAATTTTCTCTGTCTTCTGTCGACAGAAGTGAAATAAAAATTTAAAAAAAAAAAAAAACAGTTGAATTTATTTGCCCAAATTTATTCAACTGTTTTTTTTTTTATTTCACTTCTGTCTTAATCTCGTCTCCTAGCCGTATGGATCAGTTTGCCGTTTTACCTATTTTTATCTTTGCAGGTTCAAAGTTTCATCGAGTTTTTTCAAGATGACTGCACGGATGCAATTCATTGGTTGAGTGAGTCCAACTACTTCCCTGCAATGACTGAAGGGTGGGCTACTTATGCAGAGGGCACTCTGCTTCTTAAAGACACGAAACTCTACGTAAACATTTTAGACAAGCAAGTGCTACTGCAAAAGTACGGCGCAATTTATTATCAGGTAGGTGTGGTGGTCTTGAAAAATGCGTTTACTTAGTGATTCCTGGAGAGGGCCGCACATTTCCACAAAAATATTGAGGAGTGGCACCCTTAAACTATCTAGTTTCCACACCTTGTACAGCGTAATAAACAGTACCACAGGAAAGTACTGCTCAGCAGCTTTCATTTGAATGGTCACTTTTTAGGATTTCATCCACAGACTCTAAAGTTAGAACCACCTTGTACAGCATAATAAACAGCACCACAGTAAAGTACTGCTCAGTAGCTTTCATTTGAATGGTCACACTTTAGGATTTCATCCACAGACTCAAAAGTTAGAACAACCTTGTACTGAATAACAGACAAACCACAGGAAAGTAATGCTCAATAGCTTTCATTTGAATGGTCACACTTTAGGATTTGAACCACCTCTGTGGAAATTTCGAAATCGCTTCGGACCCTGATCGTGAGGTAGTTTCTATCATGCTCAGAATAAACATGTTTCGATCATGATTCACTCAATGCGCTGCTTGAAACATGTCTTGAAGTGAACAATTTTCGGAGTGAAACATGTTTCATTCGTAATTATGCAGACCAAACATGTTTCGAGCTAGTGTGAACACACCATGAGAGTATTACAATGCTTTTAATTGTTTGCTTTCAGCTTTTAGCCGCTCTCCGCGTAGTTGTGGACATTGATCTCAATTACTATGGCAAAAACCGAGCCGAAGTGCGGGCACTGTACAAGAAATATGTCTGGGAAGACAAAACTGACTCCGTCAACAAAGACATTGCCAGAATAATCAGCGTACCGGGTCACGTAAGCAGCTACATGATTGGCGAGATGGAAATTACCCGCCTCAGGGATTTGACCAAGAAGGAGCTGGGGCGAGATTTCTTGTTGAAGGATTTTCATTACGAGGTGCTGCGGCAAGGGGAGTATCCGCTGCCCTATCTTGAAGAAACCATACAGGCTTACATTGCTTGCAAGAAGGACCCTACAAGAGCAGACTGTAAGGAATTCTTATAGCCTGTGACTTCGCTTTGGTTCTGGTCCAAACTTTCGGTTTGTGATTGCATCAGTGGCAGGATTCCTACCGGGGGGGGGGGGGGGGGGGGCTTCCATATATAAAAAGACGGGGGCGATCGCCTTACCTTGTAGAAGGAAAAAAATTGTGGATTGGTCCTGCTAAGGGTGAAAAAAATCTAAAATGACTACCTTTAGAGTTATCGCGGTAACTTTTAGGACGTGGAGCCTAGGAACTACTTTTCAGTCAATTGAGTTGTTATGACAACGTGACCCTGGGGAGTAGACAGCAATCGAAGAAATAGTCTTCATTACTATGATTCTGGCACCTTTTAGTTTTTCAAAATTTTCGAAGATCACCCACGTCATTTTTATATGGGAATTCCTCTGGGTTCCCGCCTACTTAATAAACATTTTTTTAATAAACACGATGGTATTCATAATTATAAAACAATAAGCCCGCACTTTTTTTATGTAGATAAAGTTAAATAAGTGCCAACTACTAGAGGAGCGGTTATTTGTAACAGGCTAAGGTAGAACCTTTTTGAATAATATTTTATCGCTTTTTACTTTCTTCCGTTTAGTAATACTGTCAGGCAGTTGCTTCATACTACAGACAACTGGTTAAGCTCCGACAGTTGAGAGCCTTAGGCTTGTGAAGACTTAACTTTTGAAAACCATCAACCTATCGTTACTAACGATGGTTACCCAAAACATCCCAGAAAACCTAGCGCCGAAAGCTGGTGCTCAGTCTCCCTCGAGTTTTTCGATCGGCAAGGCAATGCCATGCTGATGAGTCCTAACCAGGACGAAACAGCTGTCCATAGCTGTCACTATCAGGGTGATATGATTGTGCGCATGCGTAAGGTAATGGGCATACCGAGGGGATGGTGCAGCTTCCTTGCAGTTATTCTTGGTTTTCACATGACGTCATAAAAATTCAAAACTCTAAAGTATACATCCTACAAACCCGTTTCTATGGGGCAGTACGCAGCTCTTACAAGGTGTTCTCTGATTTGCTGAGAAAACAATGGAACAAACAACACAACAATGGATCCTAGCCCTGAAAACAATAGAGCTGCGTGATATACAGGTCCAATGAAATTAGAGGTTGTTAAGAGCTGCGTGGTATCTGGTTTCTATGTGATCTATGGCTGCAATTACCCAAAACACCTTGCGCGCTTCCTTTTTTGAAAATGCTGCTGGTGTACCACAGGTAGCCCAACTTAAGTGATGTTTACACGTTGTAATTCAAACGTCCTGGTAACTGTTGCGTAATAGCGAAATTATAAGGATTTGTATGGGGAAATTCACTTCGAATTTGAGCGTAAAATTAGGAACGATATTTGAATAAAACTGGCTCACTTGAACTTCTTTGTGTGTTTACTTGTGTCTTGAGTGGTTTTGGAACAGCAACCCTTCCATCATTCTTAATGGATGGCGTAAATGTGGCATCACGAATGCCCTTTAGAATGGTGTCCCACCAGACGACCGTTTGCGTAGACACTGGACATGTTCATACGGTTTCCATGTTTGCAGTAGATAGTCTCCTTTAGAGTTATAAATTTACACAGAGACCGCAAACACTGTTCATTTTGTTTAAATTGCAAAGAAGAAAGCTGTGATATTGTTTGCAGTCAATTTAATTGAAATTCGGTAATATAAAGAAATGGAGTAAATTTTCGCGGATTTGTTTTTCGCGGAGGTTATTTTCTCGAGATTTAATTTTCGCGAATCGGCGAAAAATTCGCGAAAAAAAAATCCCGCGAAAATGTCATAGGGGTAAACCTGAATTTTCATGATGAAATTTCAAGAGGTTTTAAGAAGGGATAGGAGAAAGAAAAAGATTTTTGGAACATCAACAGACAGTCGATACCCACGCAAGAGCACCCCAGGTTGCTAGTGGACTAACTTGGTATCCGTCTATTAATTATTAACTATAAATTCTAATTTTAAAATTTTTTACTAAGTCGTCAATATTTCATATTTCTATAAATTTTACCAATCCTTTGAGAAAAACTATTTCCTCCCAAACATACCCCAAAATTTACAAAACACCCCATAACATAGAGTTATATTTTAAGCATAGGGTTTTTGGATTGCTTGAAACGTGAACGAGATATTTCCATTAAAGCCATGTCAAGTGGCGGAAAAATGGCTTTCAGGTTTACCCCCGCCTTATTAAGGGACGGGTCCATAGTATGTTTTCGTGCGGCAACTTTGAGAAGTTTGTTTATGTGCTGTAATGTCATACAGTAGTATGGAATGTGTAAATGACACCAGATAGTGAAGACAGATTCTCCTTTTATGGATTTGTCTAAGATGGACACAGATCTGCGGTAAACAGGATCTTCAGGAGGCAACTTGAAACTAACGTAGACGTGGGTCAATTAAATTGATAATTTTTAAAAAGGTCAACAAATCAGTTCGGTCACAACAGAGGTTCAATACCCCGCACGTATTCGTATTGATTTGACGAAAATACAAGTGATTCGTACATCGTTGAAAAGCATCGATCGCGATTTCACGTGGTTTTCCTAATCGCTTAAGCAGGATGGAAGTCTTACATCGCAGAAAGGCAAAACAGGTAAGAGCATATAATGTCTGGGAATTTGACTTATTTTCCTCAATCTCTTAAAATAACGAGAATTTGACGGAACACGTTTGTTTTCACGCAGTGTGATGTTAGAGAGCTATTTGTCTTATTTGCGATGTTCTTTATATGTTTATTCCATCTCAAACCATGTAATTGCGGCCATAACCAATCTAGCCTTAACAAACATTAATACCTCGGCATGACGAATAATCTCCCAAGTTAATACGGTAAATGGTTTTCCTTCCTCTCGACCTGATGATCTCCCATAATTTCCTTATTTCTTATTAACCTCTAACTCCCAAGATTTTCAAGAAAAATACAAAATTTCGTTTTGTAAAATATCAGAAAACAAATGGTACCATGAACAAGTATTCTCGGAAAGGTTTCATTTGAATGGTCACATCATAGGATTTCATTCACAGTCTTAAAAGTTAGAACTATACAACATGTCTCCATAATTGACTCTGGTTCTAAAAGGGTTAAAACGGTTAATTTTTTTTAATCGGCACCTAAGATTGTACTTCTCAATGGGCTAGGCCTTTCAGTAAAGTTCTAAACATCAGGATTCCATTCACAGACTCAGAGTTTATAGACCACATTTCAGGCGTTTAACACGATGCAAGTCTGGTCTCTCACTTTCAGTGTTTGGGGTTAAATAAACTATTTATGCGAACAAGCTAATGGCTTCCACCAGCTATTAAATAGAGACTTCATAGAGTTTAGGAAAGTCGAGAATGACTGAAAGACTCCACTTTAATATTTTCAAACGTCTGCATGCCTTGAAACAATGTATGTTTCACTTGGGTATTCGATTTCAAACTTGTCACGAGAGCAATATTTTTAATTGCTCTGCAGTCTGGCTAGCGTCAGGTGGGGGGGGGGGGGGGGGGTTACTCAACAAAGTTTTGTACGGGGATGCTCCGCCCCAAGGTCCAAACCCTTACCCTTTCATGTACCGTTTATGACAGAAAAGGTACCCCTTTCATATACCTTTCATTGAAAATGGTACCCCTTTCATATAGCCTTTGCGCGCGTCTATTTGATATATTTTGAAAGGCGCTTTTTATAATACTTAGATGGCGGTTTTCCCTACTTTTTTGTACTTCAGCTAACCTGAGTATCAGGCTTTCGGGGGTTCGGGGAGCCCCTCAGGCTTTCGGGGGTTCGGGGAGCCCCTCAGCCTTTCGGGGGTTCGGGGAGCCCCTCTCCCAAAGGAAGGCCTGATACTCAGGTTATACTTCAGCTCGTGTTTACGCTGCCTTTTCCTGATTCTTCGTGAAATCCCTACCCTTTCATATACTTCAACTCGTGAAATCCCTACCCTTACATATACCTCCAGCCTCAAAAAGGTACCCCTTTCGGGCGGAGCATCCCTGTATAGCCCATTATGGGGAGTACCCCCCCCCTCCGGGGCTAGCGTAAACTATTTTACCTTTCGGATAAATGTTGTAGCTGGAAAATGAAAACATCAATGATGATGATATGATAAGTTTGTATCTCTCAAAATCAATAATTATAATAATTTAGAACAGAAGCATCATGATCATTGCCATAGTCCATTCCTACTGTTGGATAATTGGGCTTCTTCGCAATCTCATAATTGTAATACGCTGGCTGACTGGCTCATAGGGATATAAAAACACTTCTACAAATACAGAACACTTATCGATAGAACGCAAAGTACGTGTGTGTGTATTTGTGGAAGTGTCAGTTTTGGTACTAGTGAAGTTTTTTTTAAAACATTGTAATTAAATGAATTCCGTGTCACGCACTTGTGTTCTATGCAAGTGTTTTGTAATTGGGGATTTGTTCTGTATTTGTGAATGTGTTTTTGTGTAACTGCGCGCTGATGGCGCGCTCGTTGCTCGTTGCTCTCTCTCGAGGTGCGGGATTGCAGAAAATTGGAATATACTAATTTACATCTCATTGAATAAGAATAGAGCTCATTGTCTCCATGCCTCGTTCTAAAAAGAATTGAAAAGAACAGAACAAATTTTCCGCAATCCCGCACCTCACAAAAGGCGCCAGTTTGGGGGTGCGCAAGCGGGCTTTTGGAGCCCGGCGCGAGCGCGTTTGTATTGAAATGTGATGCCAAAGTTGATTTAAATTTCCTTCAATCGCCCTTTAACTGATCTTTCCATTACACTTCGGAAGCGTTTGACTGTTATCAAACCTGTCAGTGAAGTAGGACGTTAAAACAATGTAAACCTTCCGATAACCCTGTATTTCATGAAGGAATCCATTCAGTAAAGAATAGAGCGTATGCACATGACGTCACGGCGGCCATATTGGTGTACCAAAACAATAGAACGGCGGCCATGTTGGTGTACCAAAACAATCCTGTGGGATTTGAACGCTTTTCTTATGTTAACACTTTCTTTTGTTCCAATAAATTTGCATAGCTGCTTGCCACGTGAGTGCATACGCTCTATTCCACTTATTCTAAATATTATTTTATTTTATAAGGAGGGGGCAGACAGGATGTGAAATCCAAGCTTTAAATTGAGGTTAATTGTTTAAGATTGTCAGTAAAGTAATCGGATCAATGTGTCCATCAGTCAACAAAACCATTTTCCACAATAATGTTTTTTTTTTTCAGTTATGTTTTAGTTTGTGGTCTTTTGTTTTCTTATTAATCGAAACAAAAATCGGAAAGTTTTTCTAAAACGCAGATGTTTTGAAACATACCGGAAAATGACCTAACAAATGATGCCTTTTAGGTCTTCAAGGTTTAATGTCACCTAAAATATAGCCTTTGTTTCTGCAAGATTTCTGCAAAAGTAATCTGAATAGACCCACATAATAGCCGGGAGGGGGGTTAAGGGGGGGGGGGGGGTGTGGTTAATCCTAGAAATTTAGGGGCTGTTGTTATTGTTGGTGGTGGTGGTGGTGGTGGTGGTGGTGGTGGTGGTGGGGAGGACGCTGCTTAATTGATACCCAGATTGAACGCATCTCACACGTATTTGTACATTGCATATAGCTTATACAGGTGAAAAGGATTATTGATAGATGCAGATGGTCAAAATTATAACAATCTGCTCGGAAAATGAGAGCTTTTTATTAACTAATGGCTGAGACATAAGGAAGTAGGTGGGCAGGATGTCGTTAAACTCAATCTAACAGGTGATAAATCGCCAAAAATAGCAAATCTTAAAACTGAGAGCTGATAACCCCTATTGAGACATCAGACATGGATTAAGGCAGCGTGGGTCGAGATTAATACAGTCGAACCCGAATCCGTAAATACGTAAATACGGACACTGAACGGACCACGGAAACTACCCGTATTAACTGGGTGTCCGTATTAACTGGGTGTCCGTACTATTACGACTTACTGAGGTGTTTTATAGTTTTTAAGGAAAAAATACTAACAGTTCACCCCACTAAGACACTAAAAAATTACCATCAGACAAACGTTGGTAATTTCCTTTCAACCAAACTGATAGGATTGGTTAGTAATATGACTGATATGTATAGCTGACTGACTTGGCGCATTGAAGAACATATTTTTCGCTTGCATTTACCAAGTTGTTCGTAGGACGTTAACTTTGTATGAGACGGGAAGAACTGTTCGTTGTCTGTATTAACGGGTATCCGTATTAAGCGGGTAAATTTTAGCCGAAAATGTTTGGGCGTTCGGCCGGGACCAGTAACCCGGGGGGGGGGGGGGTACTCCCATATACGAGCTATATAGGTATGTAGATAGCTATATAGGCAGGCAGTTTAGTCTGGGATAGGGTATAGTTATCAGAGATTTTTGGTCTAGAATAGGGTATCATTTTCCGCGAAACTGATCAGTTGCGTGAAGAATTTAGTCTAGACAAGGTTTACTGGCAAATGGCATTTAAAAATCGGTACGGCAGGCAGTACGGCATTTTTACTGACCCCTGTTAACTAATAAGTGTAATAGTGAACGAGTTTCTGGAAAATAGCGAGTCTGGAATAGGTCTAGGATAGGGTAGGGTTTTTCAGTGTTTAGTCTAGAATAGGGTTGCAAAATGCAGCTAAATATGGTCTGGTATAGGTTAAGGGTCTCAGAGTCCCAGCGGCGCAACCCCATCCAAAAATTTGCAGAGTACCCCCCCCCCCCGGGTAATAACAGGGTATCCGTAAAGCGGGTTTCGACTGTATACCAAATGAATCGATACTACGTTGAGTTTATTTGTTATTCACTTACTAGTGTATAATTATTTGTACAATTAGCTTCAAGCTCGTGACCAAAGCGACCCTATCTAGGGGGTATGTTCTATTCAAACGTCTTTCGAGTATCAGGTTATGTCATATGACCAATCATCACCAACGCCGGCAGCACGATGAATCAATATTTGTTTTATGGATCCCTTACACTGTCTTTATTTCCAGATTTAATTATGAAGACATGCTGAGTGCAATTTTGAGTCTGTGGATGAAATCCTATGGTGTGACCATTCAAATGAAACCTCTTCAGCAATACTTTTGCATGGTACCATTTGTTCTAACTTTTGAGTCTGTTGATGAAATCCTATGGTGTAACCATTCAAATGAAACCTCTTTGGCGGTACTTTTGCATGGTACCATTTGTTCTAACTTTTGAGTCTGTTGATGAAATCCTATGGTGTGACCATTCAAATGAAACCTCTTCAGCAGTACTTTTGCATGGTACCATTTGTTCTAACTTTTGAGTCTGTTGATGAAATCCTACGGTGTGACCATTCAAATGAAACCTCTTTGGCAGTACTTTCCTTTGGTACTATTTGTTTTGCAGTATTTTACAACATATCGTATGTCAGGAACTGCACATGATCCACACGCGAGCTTTTTAAACGGGAAGACTGAAATAAAACGGAAGTCCTGGAAGTCATTGCATTTAGCATGAAAGGAAATGCCGATTATTAATGATCGCATGTGATCTGAGTTCTTTGAACGGGAAGACCGAAGTAAAACGGAAGTCATTGCATTTATCATGAACGGAAGAGCCAATTATAAAGGATGGCGTTCGCGGAATCAGGGAAGCGCTACCGTTATTACAGACAGTTGTTCCTTCATAACACGTCTCTAATGATCGGAATGATCATCATTAAGATTTCGGCTAAATCACATAACTTCGCTAAGTCATCATTTTCACCCAATCAATGCAGTTTGAGTTGTTGTTTTGTAGACCGCAGACTGAAAGTAAAATAAAGTTAACCAGTGACTTAGTTGACTAATGCCGTGCGTCAACATGATAGAATGGAGAAACACGATCTAAAGCTGTAAGCATAAACTGAAGTAACCACAAGTGTTGTCGCTTACCAGAGATGTAAAGCAAAGTTTTCAACCTCTAAAGGTGCTCGAGAGAATTGAGAACTGTTCAGTCAAAGTATGCAGTTTGAGTTGTGTTTTTTTGTAGACAGCAGACTGAAAGTAAAATAAAGTAAACCAGTCAATTAGTTGACTAATGGCGCGCGTCAACATGATAGAATGGAAAAACACGCCCCAAAGCTGTAAGCATAAACTGAAGTATAAACCACCACAAGTGTTGTCGCTTACCAGAGATGTAAAGCATTAGTTTTCAACCTCCAAAGATTGTCGAGAGAATTGAGAACTGTTCAGTCAAATGCAAGTTTGAACAAAGAAACTCAACCGTGAAAGAGTCTTATCCGATATTGATTAGCATAGATTTTGACGATTTTATTCCTTGTGAGTTTATCTATAGGATTTAATCCACAGATTTAAATGTTATGCCCACCTGGTGCAGCATAATAAACAGTACCACAGGAAAGTACTGCTCAGTAGCTTTCATTTGAATGGTCACACTTTAGGATTTCATCCACAGACTCAAAAAGTTAGAGCCACCTTGTACAGCATAATAAACAGCATCACAGGAAAGTACCGTGCTCAATAGCTTTCATTTGAATGGTCACACTTTAGGATTTCATCCACAGATTCAAAAGTTAGAGCCACAGCATAATAAACAGTACCACAGGAAAGTACCGTGCTCAATAGCTTTCATTTGAATGGTCACACTTTAGGATTTCATCCACACACTCAAAAGTTAGAACTACCTTGTACAGCATAATAAACAGTACCACAGGAAAGTACTGCTCAATAGCTTTGTTTGAATGGTCACACTTTAGGATTTTATCCACAGATTCAAAAGTTAGAACCACCTTGTACAGCATGATAAACAGCACCACAGGAAAGTACTACTCAGTAGCTTTCATTTGAATGAAACCTCTGATAATACATATCAAATTTGTCTCTAGAAGTGAAATGATAAAGAACATAGTAAATTAAGACTGGGTAGTGGTCCAGCTTCCCTGATTCCGCGGACGCCGTCACTTATAACGTAACTTTCTATTTTTACTCGGCTCTTCCGTTCATGCTTAATGCAATGAATATTTATTTTCCCGTTCACTGAAAGAGCTCACGTGCGATCCTAATTACTATATTTTGTACATAATTTCTTTTTTATCTTTTATTGTACATACATTTTAGCAAAATTAATTTTAGTATAGTGTTCCCAATAACTTTTTATTTAAAAAGGTTTTATTATTATTATTGTTATTATTATTATTAAGATGAGGTTTTGTTGCATTAATAAATAAGTCAACATAACCAGACATAAGTTATGTTAGGGCACCCAGGACCTAGGTTGCCAAGGATTTACAGTGTTGCAGTTGCAGTCGATCGGCCAGATGAGATGTAATATTGGCAATTTTAAAGATTTAAAATTATGATTATTATTTTTATGACAATGATCAGTTTCATTTTAAAAATGTAAAGTTGAGGAGTTTTTTATTATACCATTTCAAATGTACATATCTTATCGTATTAGAATTTTAATGTATTGTAAATAGTTATTTTAATAGGCCATTTGCACGATGGCGTCATTTGACTACAACTACCAGAATTCATTTCGTTTTTCCTTTCTTATTAAAATTTCGTAATCCCAGTGCGGTTTAAATAACAATAGCCCTAATTTGCACTACAAAACAAAAAATTGAAGGATTCCGGAAGTTGTAGTCATATGACGTCATCGTGCAAATGGCCTATTGTTAATAAACATCTTGTTCTAATTATTATTATTATTATGCAGTTCGTGACACAGTTACGATAGACCGTTAGAGCGCAACAAAAATACAACGCGTGGTCAAGTCACTGAGGGGTTTCAAGGAGCATTAGGATTAGGTGTGCCAAAACTCAAGAAAAATCCCAAATTTCATTTTTATAAAATATTGAAAAACAAATGGTGAGGAAAGTCCTGCAAAAGACGTTTCACTTGAATGGTCACACCATAGGATTTAGTCAACAGACTGAAAAGTTAGAACTACACTTATGTCTCGGCTATAATTGACTGTGCGAGACTCTAGGATTGAAAACGTTATAAAACAGCTTTATGCTCTGGTCATATGTACAATGACATTAACCTGCAAAATACCAGAAAGCCACAAATTAAAAGCGGATTGGATAAAACGAATGACAATTGAAACGGATTATGAACTAGAGTGATTTTACTTCATCTGTGAAACACTATCTAACAATTAGTGTGTGATAGTTCAAATTAAACAAAAGGAAACAATGGAATTATAGTCTAATAGTGCGTACTATTCTACTAACTATTTCACAGATGAGGTAAAATCACTCTAAACTGGAATAATTCTGTCCCACAGAGAGAAGCCAGTTTTAACGAAAAACACACGCTCAAATTCAAACAATCTCTCAATTCATCTTTGTTTTTTGCTGTAGTTGAGATGAATTAATAAACATTTCGCATTTGCAGTTACGTCGAGTGGTTGCAATTAAAGAAGACAGGCGAAAAAAAAAAAAAACCGGCGTAATCGCCTGGAACTTTCTTTTGATCTTAATTCTTAAAATAGTTTTTGAGTTGACGCATGGAATTATAACGGATCAGTAAGCTTACCTAATTGAATTCAGCTAATTCTGGTCAGTTTTCGTCTGTTACGTGACAGAAAAAGTTCCTGTTCGCAAACGGAATGCAAAGCGCGAGCTGATATATAAATATTAACATTCACGTCTTGTGGAGGGCATTTAATTTGTTTGCGGACGCCTTGTTCTTTAAATTGCCAACTTCAAAATAATCACTGGAAAAATCTGGTGTTCTGATATCGAGCCTGAAAACAAAGCTTATGCTAAACACTCTTCAGGTAAGGACAGTATGCGATCCTGTCATTTGAAATAATAAGTAGACTATTCTAAAATCAGCGAATGTTGCAGCAAAATACTTAACAACCAGTTCAACCCAGCCTCGACATCAGATCGACAGCTACATGATTTACAGTGCCAGAGGAGTACTGCTCAATAACTTTTATTAAAATGGTAACACTTTAGGATTTTATCAACAGACTCAAAAGTTAGAACCACCTTGTACAACATAATAAACAGTACCACAGGAACGTACTACTCAATAGTTTTCATTTGAATGGTCACACTTTAGGGTTAATTTTCATCCAGACTCAACTGATAGAACCACCTTGAACAGCATAATAAACAGTACGGCCACATGAAAGTACTACTCAGTAGCTTTCATTTAAATGATCACACTTGAGGATTTCATCCACAGACTCAAAAGTAATTCATTTAACTAGAGTGGTTTTAAATAACCCGTGAAATAGTCAGTAGAACAGTACGCACTATTAGACTATAATTCCATTGTTTTCTTTTGTTTAATTTGGACTATCACACACTAATTGTTAGATAGTGTTTCACGGATCAAGTAAAACCACTTTATCAATAGACATGGAAAGAGAAACCCCAAACGTGAGCATCGTAATATCTAGAAAACTGCTTCTACAACTTAATTGGATAAAACGATTCTTTAGAGCAAAACAAAAGCAGTAGTTTGAAGATAAAGTGTAGGATTACAAGGATGGAAGTGGATTACAGTTCATCCAATATTTATTTCGTGACTAGCGGCCTAGAAATCAAAATTGGAGCCACGGTTTCTTGGTGTTACGGAAGCCATTGTTGGTTAGCTTTTGTGTCGTGGTGTGGGTATTGTTCAGGGTCTTTTGAATCTTTTGTTTTACATCATTTGGTGATCACACCATCCGCAACACCAAGAAACTACCCAAAATTGCCATTCGTGTAAAATTTTGACTTTTTAGCCGTAATTTTGTCTCTTTGTTAATATATATATTTTTTCTTTTAGCGTTTTTTTTATTGCCACACACACACACACACACACACACACACACACACACACACACACACACACACACACACACACACACACACACACACACACACAAAACAAAAAAAAACACTACTTACAAAACAAAGACGAACACTACTTACAATACTATTACTACTTACAATACAATACTTCCTTACAATACGATTCTTGCACTACTTTGTTCCACAATTGGTTCTTAGGTATGCACCTATGTAGTTAGAAAATTACAGTTTAAAACAGGTTTCCACTTAGCCTCGAGCATCTTCAGATTATTATATTTTACAGCAATGAGACGTTCGGTATATTACTTTGCTTTCGTCATTCTTGGCATTTTTTTCCTTCATATTTCAAGACAATAAAGGTTCTACAAGACAGATTTTTTTTCAAACTTATGATACGGTCTGATAATGAGTCAGTGATGTCAGAAATGCAAAAAATATTGGGGGTCACCGAATTGATTTAAGAGATATAGTGTGTAGAAATATACCCTGTTTTTGAAAAGTTAGTCCTCGTAACATGACATGGTGTCCATGGCTTTTAGTTAAACAATATCAAAGATGAATCACTGGGGAGAAACTATTATATTCAAATGTTATCAAAGTGGGCCTGATTCGTAAATAATTCGAAATGTTTTCAACCTTTAAATGAGTTAACCCTTTAAAGAGGGCATTCAGAAACAACATACAGCTGAGATATGAGTGCAATTTGACGTCGCGTGGATAAAAAAATGAAAAAAAAAATCAAACTTCTACAAGACAGAATTTTTTCTTTTTTTCACAAACTGTAGATAATCGGTAAAGAAAGTGATATATGAAGAAAAAATAGGGGTCACCGACTATCCAAGCGAGTTAAATCAAAGCAAAGTTAACGCAACGGCTACCATCCCTTCATGTGAATATATTTCTTCCTTTGCACACGCGCTCGTGCAAGACGTTGCATGGCGTTGCGACATGAATTCCGTGCGCAGTAAGGATGCGCATAAACAATTGGCGCGAACGTCCTTAAGGCAAGCTCCTGGCCATAATCATGAAAACACGATATATTAGCCGGAACATTGCCCTTTAAAGGCAAGGCCGGGGGAGGGGGGGTGAGGGGTGGGGTTACTGTTTATGTGCTGCCACCAGGGGTATGGTTTTTGAGCCGTTTTGGTCTGAAATTAGGTATTTTATAGGTTTTACGTGAAGTGAACCACGAGACCGTATAAACATAGCCACCGGTCTGAAAACGGGTATGGAAAATGGCGTAATTTGGTCTGAAATAGGCTCAGGATTTGGACAATCAGGCGGCACACCTGCACCAAACGTTACGACGAGTATCCCCCGGATACCTTGGTTTCAAAAAACGGGGTCACACAGCCCCACTAAAATGCTTTCATGACACCTTCCCCTCCCCCACCCCCCTCATACGCTCCAGTGTCGCTCCCGTCGTCTCAGTTTAAGATTAATTAAAATCTAAAATCCAAACAAACAAAAGCTACTTTTATCTAGTTGGCGAAAATTCCTGATAAAAGTCATGCTTTATATTGCTTTAGCTGAAATATTAATGCGTTTTGTCTGAAGTTGCGAAACGGAAGCCATTAAATGTCTGTTTCTCATCCAATTAACCAGTCATCATTTTCAAACAAAATATATACAAGCACACTCAAGCATGCGCAAGTCTTTTTCTAGAAAAAAATTTTTTTCTCTGGCAGATACAAACTATAGTTTTACTTAGTTAAAGCTGGAACTGTTTGCTTCAACAGATACTCAAGATGTCAGCAGCTTGTAGATGGCTTATCTTGGTCTGGATACTCAACTTCATGGCTAAAATCACAGGTGAAATAATTACAATATTCAGTTCCTTAGAGTAATAGTAAAGAAAATTATGTTAATATCATTTTTCTCGAATTTCTGCTTAAAATAACGTTTAAAACAAACAGCATCGCATGAGAGGAATCTCTCAGTCAGTTGAGTGGTTCATGTATCCTTAAGGTTTTCATTCGTCATAGACTCGTCGAATCTGGGCTGACAGAACTCCTGACGGGAGTCAAATGCTAGAACCTTGTTCAGCATAATAAACGGTACCACGGGATAGTATTTCATAACATTATACATTTGATCTGTATTTTACACTTTGTAGTAACAGATTCGAGATCAGAACTCTCGACACAGCATATTACGTAACAACACCACGGGAAAGTACAGCTCAATAGCTTTCATTTGAATGATCACACTTTAGGATTTCATTTACAGACTCAAAAGTTAGGACCATCTTGTACAGCATAATAAACCTGAGTACCACATGGAAAGTACTGCTCAGTAGCTTTCATTTGAATGGTCACACTTTAGGATTTCATCCACAGACTCAAAAGTTAGAACCACCTTGTACAGCATAATAAACAGCACCACAGGAAAGTACTGCTCAGTAGCTTTCGTTTGAATGGTCACACTTTAGGATTTCATCCACAGACTCAAAAGTTAGAACCACCTTGTACAGCATAATAAACAGCACCACAGGAAAGTACTGCTCAGTAGCTTTCATTTGAATGGTCACACTTTAGGATTTCATCCACAGACTCAAAAGTTAGAACCACCTTGTACAGAATAATAAACAGTACCACAGGAAAGTACTGCTTAGTAGCATTTTATCCATAGACTTCAGAGTAAGCACTACAGCTGAAACTACCTTGTACAGCACAATAAACAGTACCACGGGAAAGTAATACTAAATAGCTTTAATTTGCATAGTCACACAAAGGTCGGGTTCTATTGGGATCAACCGTTTCAACCTAAACCGGTTTTGGTTGATTTGGTTGAGGTGTCCCAATAGAACACTTTTCAACCATTTTCGGTTTCAACCATTTTAACCAAGTTCAGAGCTGGTTGAAATGGTTGATCAACCAAACCAACCGAAAACGATTTTTTCCCAATAGAACACGAAAAAAATCCAACAAACCCAACCAACCGAAAATGGTTGATCCCAATAGAACACGGAGAAAAGTTGGCACCTTGTGTAACATATACGTAACAGCACTACTGAGGAAGGTGCTGCTTCGCTCTCAATTTAATGATTACACAAAGGAGAAAACACACGCAAACTCAAAAGATAAAACAAATTACACAGCATAATAAACAGCATAACAGGAAAGAACTCTCCAACAACTTGCATTTAAATGGCCTCGCGGAATTCATCCACGGTCTCATAAATTACAAAAGTACATGACCATATAATTTTATTTTGAATACGTCTTTTTCAAGTTATTAAAATGCAAAAAGGCATAAATTGTATATATTTCAGATTCAATAACAATCAGTTTGTGACAAAGATGATGCAGTGAAAAACTGCTTATAAATAATAAATGCTTTGTTTTATATTGACACGTTTTACAATATCAGGAATAGACAGTCCACCACGCTAGTTGTTTCAAGATTTATTTAGGAGTGGCTGAAAATGGTAGTGGAGAAACGATGAATGTGTTCCTTGAATTTGCGAACTACAGTACTGTTCAGACTTTCCGAAAACCCTAGCTAAACGACGTTTTTCTCTCCGTTTACGAAAGGTTTCCCATGTTATGGAAGCTAATGGGGATGGTTTCTTCAAAGAAAGCGCTTCTAGTAGTTTTCATCACAATTTGGATATGTCTGGCCACTGGTCCCTACAAGTTGAAAAAAAATCGGCAAAAACCACACCGACGATTGTTGGCTATGCCCTGTATCTAACCATATCGTACAAAATATACCCTATCGCTAAGTGGCCAGGTGTTTTGACATTAATTTATACTAAATAATAGCTTTATTCGCGAAATCTTGACGCAAAATACTGAGCACGACGCAAATGTAAGCCACTTGTGTGTTTTCTTTTAGTGCAGTAGTAAATTATTACCAGAAACTTCTTTCACGTATAGTAGTTCTCGAGTAAAAAGCAGGAAATCGTATTAAATAAGCTGCTTTAGAAATGAACAGAATCAAGGAAACCTTGAGCAACTTTTACCTTCGACCAAAACGCTAAAAAACCGTAGCACGAAGGCCTAGATAAACCCGCAAAAACCACAATTTAATTACCGATTTGCGTATCGCGTGAAAAAACGGCGCCCCAAACATGCCCCCCGCGGCAAGCAATCGGGCGTTCGCAAAATTTAATGGAAACTAGCTCTTTAACTCCCACGGGTACCAAATATCAGGAATAAAAAAAATCCCGAATTTCATTTTGTAAAATATTGAAAAACAAATGCCACCATGCTTAAAGGGGCATTGTCACACAGATTTTGCTGTGTTTTGGTCAAAATACACT
Organism: Cladopsammia gracilis; assembly: GCA_022457155.1. Classification (NCBI taxonomy): domain Eukaryota; kingdom Metazoa; phylum Cnidaria; class Anthozoa; order Scleractinia; family Dendrophylliidae; genus Cladopsammia; species Cladopsammia gracilis. The sequence goes on along the minus strand of JAJGOT010000059.1, from coordinate 867,634 downwards.
AAATATATGACAAAGTACATTTGATCAAACATAAAATTGCTTTTAGAACACCAAGAAGATAATATCAAGTGATTTCTTCAAGGAAGAACAAACCATAGTAAGTTTTTCTGCGATTTTTCCACGACTCTTGGGAGGAACTTGAAAAAACTGGCCAATTTTTTCAAGTTGCAATCCATTTCCATCCTGGCCATCTGCAGCCAAAGATAACGAATACTAGTTTCTCTGCACTGGTAGAGTATTTGTTAACAAAACTGGACCATTATTTTAAGGTTTCCATTGAAACAAATATGTTTTTTGGCTTTTCAAAGTGATACTAAAAATAGGTGACAGTGTCCCTTTAAGTACTGCCAAAGAGGTTTCATTTGAATGGTCACATCATAGGATTTCGTCCAGACTCGAAAGTTAGAACATGTTTCCATAATTGACTCTGTGAGTCTGAAAGGGTTAAAACTTTCAACTTTTTCAGCTGTTAAGCCCCCACCGATGATTACAAAGTTCTCATCAAAGGATCTGCTCAGCACAGATTCTGATGGCTTCAGTCTGCCTTGTGAAGCTTCAGGGTCAAATCTAACATGGACTTGGAAACACAATGACACGAAAATAACTATGTTCCATGGCTATCAGTATTCACTGAGCGAGGATGGCGCACTAAAAGGAAGTTATTTGAGAGCGGAACAGAGCGGAACATATCAATGCTTTGTGAAGGATACCTCAACTGGCGTTGAAGTGTTTAGCAGAAAGCTACGAGTTGCAGTAACAGGTACATATTGCAAAAATTAAGACACTGAATGACAAACGGTATCTCGCAAAAGCACGGCTCAGTAGTGAACAGTGATCTACATAAAAAGATATTCCATCATTGTTAGTTTTCCCGTGTGTTAATTTTTAGATGAAAAACACGTATTTCTGGACTATCATCCTTACCCTTCTTGTGTTCGAGTCGTACGCCTTATTGGTTTTTTTTTTTGATCCTCACTTCTCAAAGAAAACCTCGGCCCCAGAGTCTCCCTTCTTCCCGTCCCCTGAAGCGGGAGGGGACGGGAAGACACTAGGGACGAGGTTGTTGTCAAAGGTGATTGCCGAATGATCCTTGTGCATCGCAGGGATGCCTCCCTTTTATGACACGCCCTCGTGTTTAAAAGCCCACCTTCACCCAAAAGACATTGCGGTCGTTTGTTTTTGTTATGAAATGCTGCATTGTTCATACGCGTGATCTGATTGGTTGCACGCATTCAAGCGTAAATTTCGTGTTGCACAGAAAGTGATCACGGCGCGCACAGCATTTTTGGTGAAGGTGGGCCTTTAAAATGACTCTAACTTATAATCACCTCGTACAGCATAATGAACAGTTCCACAAGAAAGTGCTTTACTCAATAAACTTTCATTTGGCCATTTATTAAATTGTGGATTGCATACACAGATTCAAATTTAGAACCACCCTGCACAGCAAATAAACAGCCTAACAGGAACGTACTGCTGAATAGCATTTTTAGATGCGAATAATGATCTTTAATGGTTGATGCACGTAACGAAGTTGAAAATGTCAAATGTAAAATAAATCCTTTGTTCTTATTAGTTGTTGGAGATTTTATCAGCGCAATAGATGTGGTGAAAACGGTCAAACTTGGAGAGCCCTTCAGTTTTCAATGTCCTGAGCATAGAGCAAGTTATGGCGTTGCCTTCACATGGGAAGGAAGTAAAAATTCAATTCAGTTCTCAAGAAATGAACAACGCGCTATCTCCCCGGATGGCGGCCTGTACATTATGTATGTGACGCAGAAGGACATTGACGAGATCAACGACAAAAATGGGATAAGATGCAAGATGAGTGGTGCAAATTCATATCGGGAATCTGGAACTTTGAAACTCGTGAAGAACAATCCGACACAGTCAGGTAATGAATGAATGAATGAAAGAATGCATGAAAAATGAATGAATGAGTGAATCAATGAATGGTACTCAGTAAATACATAGCGCACATATCACAGGCGTTTCCAGTGGCGTATCTAAGGGAGGGACCTGGGGGTTATCCGGCCCCACCCCTTGTTTACTTCGCTCCCTCCCCCACTCCTACCCCCTCTACTGACTGATTCACTCCGCACTCCCCCCCCCCCCCCCTTACGATAGAGTCCGGTACTACCACTGGTTCCATAGCACTTCAGATACAACTGTGCGCATTTGATTGGTCTTCATCCACATTCAGACCGAACTTCTTATTTGCTATACTCATTTTTTTGACTTAAAAAGGCTTACGAGTAATAGCCTCGCAAATTATAAAATATATATTTTTGTAACTTTCGCAGATCCTGAAAGTCTCTATAAGCCTTCCTGGTTCGTTACACCTGCATCTGTGGAAACAGCTATCGAGGGAAGAAGTAAAACTCTGTATTGTCTGGCCACAGGAAGGTGTGTGAAAATTATGTTATATCTTTCCAATTTTGAAAAACTAATCCAAATTTCTTCCTTGCAAGAAGAGAATCACATGAAAGTTCTGCTCATGTAAAAGATCGAGCTCTTATTTGAATGATCACTGGCTTACAACATAGCTAAAAGTACCACAATACTGTTCAATATACGGAATGGAATGTTGTAACGTCATGAGAATCGGTCACATGACCCAAATCCTGCTCTCCGATTGGTTAGTTTCTATACCGACACCCCTTTCTACTATTACACAGCTATCCTACGAATCGTCACACCATACAAGGTATCCTATGACACTTGGATCACGAAAAAATTAGCTGAACTCAATTATGAATCTTGTAGGCCTGCACCAAGCATAGTTTGGAAGAAAAACGGACAGAGAATTATCGATGGCCAGAATTCGTATGGGATTCCTACTTCCTTATATGGAAGAAGTCTGATAATAAACAGTGTGAACAGGACAAACCACCAGGATCGCTACACTTGTGAAGCTGAAAATGATCTGAGCAATGGTCAGCCTTTAGTTCACACAATAAAGCTGGACGTGGAAGGTACGTATTTATCTCGTGAACACGCGAAGCGTTTGAACGAGATATAGTATACAAGGGACAGATAGAGCAGTTTTCAATTGTGATTGGCTAAAAAATCTCGCGCCACTTTCTCGACCAATCAGAAGTAAAACCAAAACCAATCGTGACTTGCTCGCACGCGTTTTCCCGCGCTTGGCGCCGCCGACATGTAACTGCTTCGAGCTCTTATTGGTTCATTGGATTGTTTACGATTGCTGTGATTGGTCAGAGTAATTACTTTGGTTTTGGTTTTACGACACTCAATTGAAAACTGCTCTATGCAATCTTTTACGCGTTCAACCACTTGTAAACTTTTTTAATTACTCGTGGCGTAGCACACGAGTTGTAAATCCGGCTCTGAGGTTTCCTTTTTTTTTTTCGTGTCACATTAGCGCATGCAAATTTATGCACGCATATTTAGTTAATGCCGACGACTATATGGCTTTGAGCCATGAAATACATACCGCAAAATATCTCCGTGTGTTGACTTGAGAAGCAGAAGGATGAATTACAGCGTACAATTGCAAGTTTTCAAGACAATGCAAGGCGTTCATGTATGGATAGGACCGTTTGTTGTTGTGTTCGTCGCAATTTGATTAGCGATCGAGTTTTGAAGTGTCGGATATTTCTGAGGCTATTGAATATAGTAAATGAGTAGTCTTAACTTTTTAGACATATTTTAAGCTTACTGTCCTCCGTAAAAGCACTCCAAACACTCGGGAATCAATACTGCAATGAGGTAAAGACGCCAGGAGTTTAAGCTGTGTACAGCTTCTTATTACCCAATGTATTACGTGTTGAAAGATTGCTGTATTTTAATTCCCCAGCGTATTACGTCATTCAGTTGTCAAGACAGACTTGTTTCACACAATGCTCATTCATATCACGCTAAGATGTTTTGGTCGTTTTAAATCTGTTTTAGTCTTTATCTTTTATTTGCCCCAATAATATTATTAACAAAGATGATATATGACAGTGTTTCAAAAGGAGCAGGAGCCCTCAACAAACCCTTCTGGGCTTTACTCTTCAATTCTTTCGCTTCAAACTCAGTATGGAAAATTAAAACCGATCAGTGGACTTAACCTCACGTTGTTTCGTATTCACGAGATGGCTCTCAGAGCCCTTTGATTTACAGAAGAGTGCTTGTGAATTAGTTAAAAAGTTTCAATTATTTTTTCTCTTTGTCTCACGCTCATGACACCGGATGAACAGTCCATCTTTCTCATTTCATTTCCGAGCTTAAAAGTTTGAAATAGAGCCCTTTGATTTGTTTAGTGTATTACTTGAGTCAAATGATTCCTTGAAGTGTGAAACGAATAACTCTGACCTTCCTCGGCTGAATTCGTCTGCAATCTTCAGCTATCTTTAGAAGGAATAGTTCCCATAAAGGGGGATATAGGAGATATGCCATTTTTAGTTGCGTGTTCCGACTCGACTGATATCTCTTCTCAACTATACATTATTTTCCTTCTTTACTGGGTTGCTTTAAAAGCTAGCTTCGTAGTTGAATAATGTCCCCCTGCCTACGTAAAGTGACTTCTCAGTTTTGTAAATTAAGCGATCATAATGTATTAAACGTTTCTTTTCTCAGTTGCACCAAGATGGACTGTAAAACCGCCACCACAGAAAATGGACATCGTTATTGAAACAAATGGAACTTTAGAGTGTCACGTGACATCAGTTCCAGAAGCGCAGATCACGTGGTACAAAGATGGACGGCGGTTGCAATCTTCACAGTAAGTTGACTTTTAACGCAGAGAAGTTTGGATACTACTAAAGCAAGGCGCACAGAGTGTTATGGGATACCTGGAAGGGAAATCTCCCCGAAACACACTCTGCACATTATACCATTTGTATACAATCCAATTCAAAATTCAAATAGCTATACATAACGACTGTAGTGATAACTCTAACAGACATTTTCATTACACAGTGAAAACTTAATAGTGTCTGGTGACACACTGGAGTTTAGAGAAACACCTTTAAACAGTGAAGGCGTTTATCAATGCGCTGCTGAAAACAAACACGGGATGATTGCGTCTGCAACTTGGATTCATGTGCTGGGTAAGCCGGGTTTTTTTTCCATCCGGGTTTTTTTTTCATCCCGGTTTTTTTTCCATCCGGATTTTTTTTTCCATCCGGATTTTTTTTTCCATCCGGGTTTTTTTTTGCACTCTCGAAAAGTCAGCTTTTGAATCTATTTACGGCTTTACAGTTGTGTGCTTAGTACCCTGGCCTTTGAAAGAATGTGAGGCTGGAGTTTTTTTTATACAAACCTTCCTGCTTTTCATATGTAAACCAGCATAGGAACAACATGATTTACATCTGAAAAGCAAAAGGTTTGTATCAAAACAAGGTAAACTTCAGCCTCACTTCCACTCAAAGGCCAGGCACCTAGGAAGACCATGTAAATATGATACCACTTCGTGTATAAATAAAGATTGATGATGATGATGATGATGATGACAACTGCAAATTACGCTATTTACCTTACCCCCCGCCCCCTCCCCCATCGACGCAGCACCACTTCTTTCTTTAGAAGCTAACCCCTCTATTCACAGCAGTGATACGAAATGCAATATAAAGGAATTACTTTGATGCCTTTTATTGCCATTTAGCGTGGAAACCATCCTTCAGTGATGTGCAGTTCGGTCCTTTTTATCTGCTGCACGACAGCCAAGGAAGATTACCGTGCAAACCGAGCGCTGCACCTCACCCAACATTCCAGTGGTTCAGAAATGGTGTTCTGATCTCTTATGAGGATAATAGCCGATATACGTTAGAACAGGATGGTACATTGGTGATAACGAAGGTGAATAAGGACACGGATGCTGTGAAGTATACATGCAGGGCCGAGAATTTCAAGGGGTCAAACTCTTCGACATCAATTGCAATTGTCTACGGTAAGATTTCACGTTCTTCATCATTTTAGTGACAAGAACGCGATCAATTTAAAACTGTTTTGGCCCTACTAATCAGTTTATTTCTAAAGCTGCCCATTGCCAATCACTTATACGACTACAATGTACCAAAAGATCTCGATCTCGCGATCGTCACTGAGCTAACATTCGAAACATCTTCAGATTTTACACGGAAATCTTCGGCAATATTCGGTAAAATTCCGGAAATGAACAGAAATGTTCGTAAAACCTTCGGACAGTATTCGGAGAATTTACGAAAATCTTCGGGAAATCTTCGGAAAAGTTGTAAATTTGTTGTTTGTCATACCTTGGATCTCTAATAGTTACAGAAACTGACGACAATATAGTGTTTCTGAGGAACTGTTCTAAACCATAGTTACATGCACGAGGTTGTAACCTAGCCTGCGTAGCTGGCAATTTTGTTGGCGCGCGCGATGCTGAAATTCGTGAGCGGCAAAGCCGCGAGTTGCGAGCGGCGATCGCAGTTTCGCCGCTCGCGAATTTCAGCATTGCGCGCGCCAACAAAACTAGTTTTAAGCATGATTAAAAAATATTTTATTTTAATTTCACTTCAGTTCGACCAAGTTTCGTAAGTAAACCTGCAAACCAAGTGGTGAAGGAGAAAGAAAAAGCAACGTTCCATTGCAAGGTCACAGGTAACCCAACCCCAAACATAACATGGATTAAAGATAACAGAACACTGAGCATCGGTGAAACACTGAGCTTCAGGGCTGACAGGAAACACTCTGGAAAGTACTGGTGTGAGGCACACAATGGCTTGGGCGTCACTATCAAGGCTGAAGCTGATCTTATTGTCCAGTGTGAGTAAACAATGATTCTCTGTTTAAAGGGATTTCATGATTATGGCCAAGAGCTTGCTTTAAAGTGCACATGAAGTGAAATTTAACTACCGTTTTGTTTTAGGGTTTTATGTTGTTTATATCACCTTTATTCTATTTTCAGTCGTTTTCCTCTTTTGCGCGAAGAGGATCTACTGTTTTTTGCGGTTTGAAAACTCCTAACAGGGCCTGAAATTTGCGACATTTTGAGCGCGGTCAAAAAGGAGCGATACAACATCGCCATCCAGTAGAGGACGTAACAACAGTGTCCTGATAAGTGCTTTCATGTGAGCCCTTAAACTCCCAAGAGTGCCAAATATCAAAATTCGACATTCATACCAAAATTAGTTTTGTAAAATATTGTAAAACAAATGGTACCATGCAAAAGGACTGCCAAAGAGGTTTCATTTGAATGGTCCGCCATAGGATTTCATCCACGGACTGAAAAGTTAGAACCACACTACATGTCTCCATAATTGACTCTGGAAGTAAAAGGGTTAAACAGACTGAAAAGTTAAAACTGCACAACATGTCTCCATAATTGACTCTGGGAGTGAAAGGGTTAAACAGACTGAAAAGTTAGAACTGCACTACATGCCTCCATAATTGACTCTGGGAGTGAAAGGGTTAAATACATTGACACTTAAATAAAGTATTGTGTTTTTGTTTACAGTTGAACCAAGTTTTACCACCAAACCAAAAGACCAGACGGTCAATGAACATGATACAGTGACTTTCAAATGTGCTGCCATTGGGAACCCAGTCCCTCAAATAACATGGATTAAAGATGGGATTCCTGTTGGGACAGCAAACAACTTAACATTTACAGTCTTGAGGAATGATTCTGGAAGATATTGGTGTTTAGTGAAAAATGCGCTAAGTGCTGGTATCGAGGAAAGTGCTTTTCTTGATGTACACTGTAAGTATCAACGGAATTTCATAACATCAAAAACGTTACTCTCGGGAAAAGACGTCCTAGAATGCCTTCTGCGCGAACTGGAATTAACAAGTGATTACCAAAAATACCCTGACAATACTAATAATTGACAGTTATAAAATTAAGGAAAATTATAGCTCTCTAACAACATGGAATTTCTGGCGTTTGAGTGGCTACGAATTAGCCCGAAATGTAACATTTCTGCAGCACGAGAGCAACAGGGCCTGGATCCTGTTAGATGATGGTGCATCATGGGTAGTACTGTGGGATATATAAGCTTTGTATAGCACGTGGTGGATCATTCTAGGCCGACACCGCTTCTCACTCACTTTATCAATTATTTTGTTGTTAAATGAAAGGAAGAATACGAACTGCAACTTAGAGCATTAATTAAGAGACTCGTAGGATGGGCCGTTTGGAGCTTGGGCCTTGGTTCCTACTCAGATTTCCTGTCATTTTTTCCCCAAGGGGTTTTTAAGGCAGGTTTTTTCTGGCCTCCGTCTAAGCACACTGGTTTTGTGCGTGGTTGCTCAGCTCCGTTAGGTGTTTTACTGTGATGGCGATTATTGGATAATGTAGTTATAGATATTGTATACTGTATATTGTGTACTAAGGCTCAGTGTAGCACTATTTGCTATAATAGTCCCGGTGCTCGGCCGAAACCTGCAAAATAAACCTATTGGTATATAATTACAGTCTGTTGTTTAGTGAAACTGAAATCTTGCATTTACATGCCTTGATTGAAAAAAAAAAATTTTTTTTTGAGCCAACTGACCCCTGTTAACTAATAACTGTGATAGTGAATGAGTTTCTGGAAAATAGCGAGTCTGGAATAGGTATAGGATAGGGTAGGGTTTTTTGGTGTTTAGTCTAGAATAGGGTTGCAAAATGCAGTTAAAATGGTCTAGTATAGGTTAAGGGTCTAGAGTTCCAGCAGCACACCCCCACCCAAAACGGTATGTACTTGGTGTATCCCTTATTATTTTGTATTTAAACACTTAGTTTTTATTTCAGTAGAAAAAGAAGAAAAAAACAGCAGAATGGGGAATCGAACCCGGGCCGTATGATCTACTCCATGCACACTATCCACTGTACCACCGAGGACTAGCTGCCGGAAATTGTAATTTTTAAGGGATATAAGATAATATGCTGCCAGCCTAGACCATATATAAGAACTAACCCTTTCGATACACTGGAAATACTGGAATCAGTGCTTAACCCTAAATACTAAAATCAGTGCTTCAACCCTAGATACTGTAATCCGCCCCTAAATTACACTGCAATATATCTAAATACATTACAATAAGGGATACATGAAGTACCATACATGATCAGGGACACACCAAGTACCTAGGCCCAAAACTTTGCAGAGTACCCCCCCCCCCCCCCCCCCCCGGGATAGTTATTAGGATACATTCATCAGATGACTGACTGACTTATCCTAAATAAACTATTTCACATTGAATGTCTCGTGTTAAATTTGAGCGTCCAAGTTTCTTTGAGTATCGACAGGACTGACAGCTGAAAAAGACAGCTCATTGATTATTGTCTCTTTCATGTTACAGGCGAATTTCCACTTATAGCGCTTCTGAAGAGATTCTTTTTGGCGAAGATGCTTCCTTTGCTGAAGAATACAAAGAAGCAGACGTTGTATTTTCTTATGAAAAAGAAGCATGATTAAAAAATATTTTATTTTAATTTCACTTCAGTTCGACCAAGTTTCGTAAGTAAACCTGCAAACCAAGTGGTGAAGGAGAAAGAAAAAGCAACGTTCCATTGCAAGGTCACAGGTAACCCAACCCCAAACATAACATGGATTAAAGATAACAGAACACTGAGCATCGGTGAAACACTGAGCTTCAGGGCTGACAGGAAACACTCTGGAAAGTACTGGTGTGAGGCACACAATGGCTTGGGCGTCACTATCAAGGCTGAAGCTGATCTTATTGTCCAGTGTGAGTAAACAATGATTCTCTGTTTAAAGGGATTTCATGATTATGGCCAAGAGCTTGCTTTAAAGTGCACATGAAGTGAAATTTAACTACCGTTTTGTTTTAGGGTTCTATGTTGTTTATATCACCTTTATTTTATTTTCAGTCGTTTTCCTCTTTTGCGCGAAGAGGATCCACTGTTTTTTGCGGTTTGAAAACTCCTAACATCGCCTGAAATTTGCGACATTTTGAGCGCGGTCAAAAAGGAGCGATACAACATCGCCGTCCAGTAGAGGACGTTATAACAGTGTCCTGATAAGTGCTTTCATGTGAGCCCTTAAACTCCCAAGAGTGCCAAATATCAAAATTCAACATTCATACCAACATTAGTTTTGTAAAATATTGTAAAACAAATGGTACCATGCAAAAGTACTGCCAAAGAGGTTTCATTTGAATGGTCCGCCATAAAATTTCATCCACGGACTGAAAAGTTAGAACCACACTACTTGTCTCCATAATTGACTCTGGGAGTGAAAGGGTTAAACAGACTGAAAAGTTATAACTGCACAACATGTCTCCATAATTGACTCTGAGAGTGAAAGGGTTAAACAGACTGAAAAGTTAGAACTGCACTACATGTCTCCATAATTGACTCTGGGAGTGAAAGGGTTAAATACATTGACACTTAAATAAAGTATTTTTTTTTGGTTTACAGTTGAACCAAGTTTTACCACCAAGCCAAAAGACCAGACGGTCAATGAACATGATACAGTGACTTTCAAATGCGCTGCCACTGGGAACCCAGTCCCTCAAATAACATGGATTAAAGATGGGATTCCTGTTGGGACAGCAAACAACTTAACATTTACAGTCTTGAGGAATGATTCTGGAAGATATTGGTGTTTAGTGAAAAATGCGCTTAGTGCTGGTATCGAGGAAAGTGCTTCTCTTGATGTACACTGTAAGTATCAACGGAATTTCATAACATCAAAAACGTTACTCTCGGGAAAAGACGTCCTGGAATGCCATCTGTGCGAACTGGAATTAACAAGTGATTACCAAAAATACGCTGACAATACTAATAATTGACAGTTATAAAATTAAGGAAGATTATAGCTCTCTAACAACATGGAATTTCTGGCGTTTGAGTGGCTACGAGTTAGCCCGAAATGTAATATTTCTGCAGCACGAGAGCAACAGGGCCTGGATCCTGTTAGATGATGGTGCATCATGGGTAGTACTGTGGGATATATAAGCTTTGTATAGCACGTGGTGGATCATTCTAGGCCGACACCGCTTCTCACTCACTTTATCAATTATTTTGTTATTAAATGAAAGGAAGAATACGAACTGCAACTTAGAGCATTAATTAAGAGACTCGTAGGATGGGCCGTTTGGAGCTTGGGCCTTGGTTCCTACTCAGATTTCCTGTCATTTTTTCCCCAAGGGGTTTTTTAAGGCAGGTTTTTTTCTGGCCTCCGTCTAACCACAGTGGTTTTGTGCGTGGTTGCTCAGCTCCGTTAGGTGTTTTACTGTGATGGCGATTATTGGATAATGTAGTTATAGATATTGTATACTGTATATTGTGTACTAAGGCTCAGTGTAGCACTATTTGCTATAATAGTCCCGGTGCTCGGCCGAAACCTGCAAAATAAACCTATTGGTATATAATTACAGTCTGTTGTTTAGTGAAACAGAAATCTTGCATTTACATGCCTTGATTGAACAAAAAAAAAATTTTTGAGCCAACTACCCAGGCCTTTCCTTTCTTCTTACTCGAATTTTAGCGCGAATTTAGGATGCCAAGTAGGGCTAAGGATGGCCAGGGATGCCCAAGTCCATAACCGGCTTCCAGGCTGTTAAGTGCATTTCAAGCTGGTCCGCCAAAGGAAATGAATGTCCAGGAATAGTTTGGGATTACTTTATTTTCTTCACTTATCATTCATTATCTTTGCATTTGTTTTCATCGTTTTAGACAAGCCTGAAAACACACAGTTGTCAGTCAGCGTAGCTAACACTACTTTGGTACCGTTTGGTAGCAATATAACCTTCACTTGTACCAGCCAATCACATCCAACTGCAGACGAATACAGGTTTTACCGGGAACAAGAACTACTTGGTAATAGCGCAACCGGTATTTTCCATCTTAGTGTCAAAAGAACCGGTTTATATTCCTGTCTTCCCATCAATCATGTTGGGAATGGAGAGAAAGCTGCAATGAACATAGATGTAGACGGTATGTTCAGTTTTTGTGTCTTCTGTCTTTTCTACCATACATACACACAAGCAATGAGTAAAATGTCCGCACTTATTATTTGTTAGCCATGGAATAAGGGATTTATTATTGGACTAAAATTATTTTGTTTATAATAGCATGTGTTTTTAAACCAGACACTAAGATGTAATACGGCAATCTACTTAACAATAAGATTATGAGCTCGAGATTACTATCGCGTGATAGTTGATGAGGGCTTCGCTCTCATCAACTATCACGTATCACGCGATAGAAATCAAGAGCGAATAATCTAAATCTACTAGATGTTCAAAACTTAACAACAAATACTCTTCACAAACACTTCGAAAACGCGACGAAGCGACCGCCATTAGGCTGCTCAATCTACTCGCTTTCTATAACAGGATAGTGAGTAGCGTGGCTAATAAGGGAACAGCATTCGTGATAGAACGCTAGTACATTTATAATGTGTATTATACGTTCGGATATTTTGCGTGTTCTCTTCCCCTTATAAGGTAAAATGACGTCACAGTCGAATATTATTACGTACAATTCTGTCGATTAGAGTGATTTGTAATTCTGAATATTGAGAGTAATTTCCGTTTGCTTTTGGTTTTCGCAAGCATTTGAAAACGCGGCACTCGCGTGAATGGGGCGAACCGCTGACCAGGTCGAAAGCCCAACGCACTAGCCATTTCAACACTATCTGCTGAGAAATTAATATTTTTTATCTTATTTCGTCTCATAAGGTTCTCCTGCTCCTCCAAGTAATCTCCATATAAGTGATGTGGACTGCAGTGAACAGACCCTAAAACTGTCATGGACCCTTGGCGCCTCCAACGGCGCCCCAATTGATTACTATCTGATTGAAGAGGAGTCGACTGGTCTCCCTGTGGTCTTTTCTTTTCTATATAATGTTACTGACCCTTCTGCCACAGAAGCTACCTTGAAATTGAGTGGAAAGTCTGTGCCGCGTTTCCGAATGAAATCCTTTAACAAGTTTGGTGCGAGTCGTGCAAGTATACCAACTGCTGAAGGAAGTTGCGGAACCGCGGCAACTGGAGGTATAAAATGATCAACTTTATTCAACTTATTGAGGCCTTTTTCATGGTAAGGACAAGAAGATCTACAGCCACTTGGCGACAAACGACGATGTTACAAGCGCGGGAAATAAAACAACCTGTGCTAAACGCAGGAAAGCATGGAAAAAGTGTATAAAGCGGGAAAACATGCAACCAGTGCTAAGCGCGGGAAAACATGCGACTGGTGTCAAGCGCGGGAAACATGCAAGTGGTTCTAAGCGCGGGAAAACATGCAACCGGTAGCAAGCGCGGGAAACTTGCAACTGGTCGCCCAAGCACCAAAAAGAAAAGCGAAAAGTTTTGGTTTTGTTCTTAAATGGTTAAAACTGAGGTTTTGTTCTTAAATGGTTAAAACTGAGGTGACTTATAATTTCTCTGCTTTATTAGTTGTACTAGAGCGGAAGCCTGAAGATTCTCCCGTTTACTCCAGAGCCTGGTTCCTTGCCGTGCTCGCACTAGCTGCCTATAGTGTCCTGTTTGCGGTGGCTGTCATCCTCATTAAAAGGTATCGTCGAGGACGAGGCCATAAATATAACGGTATGTATTACAGTGTAACGCAACACAATATAACGTGCATCACGCAACGCCACAACCAGTACAGGGCAACGCGATGTAAAAGGGCAAAGTTGTGCACCGTACGCAAAGTAACACAAAAGACCCCCTTTGGGGTACATGTATCTACTGCGAATCACCGTTATCATAAGAACAGTAGGTTATTCCAGAGGCCACCCCCCCCCCCCCCCCCTCCCCCAACCGATGGGTGGCTAGTTTTTTTTTATCACTCGCTCCACCCAGATTTCGTGACCGTGGGTTTGGCAGCCTAGTCCAGGGGCGTCTACGTGCCACCATTTTGAACGGAAAACGCACTCTGGACGAGTTTGCGGATAAACAGACTGTATTCATTTAGATTTTAGTGAATATTTATTATCTCTTTCTTTTTCAGTTAAACTTCGTGAGAAAAAATATGGAACTGTGAAATATCAACCGAAAGAGGAAAAAAAAGTCAAAATAGAAGAGGAAAAGCAACAAAATGACAGAGATGAAGGACAGGAACCTTTCTTAGAAAATAATAACCCACGGTATGTATGATGAGTACAGGGGCATTCCTGTGACTCCACCTGATTGTCATTTTCCGCCACATGGCTTTAATGGAAATATCCCGTTCACTTTTTAAGCAATTCGAAAATTTAAGGTGGCTCTGAACCCTATGTAGAGATTTTTTTAAACTTTGCAAAAGGTTGTATCTTAACATGCCAATTACAATTCGATAATAAAAAATGGGGGTCATCCAGCTCGTTTTTTAGTTATAAGCATGTAAAACTAAAATTAAGGGTGTCTTTAACAGGTTATACTGTTACTATGGTAACCTGTTACATCATAAAAGAGACCACAACTTGTTCACCAATGATTGGGCATTTGTTTGATACCACTATTGAAGCATCAACTGATAAAGAATTATAGTATTGATTCATCAAAGTATAGGTGATGGAAAATTCTGGGAACTGTTGTGAGCCACCTTAAGTTTTTATTTTAAATAAAATGGAAATGAAATGCTATACAAAGTATCAAGTGATGTTATTAGTTTTTGTACCTTTTCGATGAGGTCCAGTGCCACTGTACTTATAGAGGGAATATTTTTTGAGGATGGTTTTTAGTGGTTTTTCGCAACTGATGTGGCACAATTTTCTGAAATTTTGAAATATTTATATATATTTAAGTGATGTTATTTTAAAAGGATCTGGGCCCGGTTGTTCGAAAGCCGATTAACGCTAACCAAGGATTAAAATTTAACCGAGGATTTCATTTCTCTACTTAAAAAATGTTCTTACTCCCATATATGAGCTATATAGGTATGTGCCGCTGTGAAGGGTATGGTCTTCAGGCAGTTTAGTCTGGGATAGGGTATACTAATCAGAGATTTTTAGTCTAAAATAGGGTATCATTTTCCACAAAACTGAACAGTTGCATGAAGAATTTAGTCTAGACAAGGTTCACTGGCAAATTGCATTTAAAAATCGGTACGGCAGGCAGTACGGCATTTTTGCTGACCCCAGATAACTAATAACTGTGATAGTGAACGAGTTTCTGGAAAATAGCGAGTCTGGAATAGGTCTAGGATAGGGTAGGGTTTTTCGGTGTTTAGTCTAGAATATGGTTGCAAAATGCAGCTAAAATGGTCTAGTATATAGGTTAAGGGTCTCAGAGTCCCAGCGGCACACCCCCACCCAAAACTTTGCAGAGTACCCCCCCTCCCCGGGGATAGTTATTAGGATACATTCATCAGATGACTGACTGACTTATCCTAAATAAACTATTTCACATTGAATGTCTCGTGTTAAATTTGAGCGTCCAAGTTTCTTTGAGTATCGACAGGACTGACAGCTGAAAAAGACTGCTCATTGATTATTGTCTCTTTCATGTTACAGGCGAATTTCCACTTATAGCGCTTCTGAGGAGATTCTTTTTGGCGAAGACGCTTCCTTTGCTGAAGAATACAAAGAAGCAGACGTCGTATTTTCTTATGAAAAAGAAGGAACATTTGTTTAAAGAGTTTTCCATGGCACCCTTTTAAAGGATGCAACCTACTTCGTATGTGTGTAGAACGCAGGGCAATATCGAAGTACAGTGTTGCGTTACAGATTGTTGTGTGACAAACATTGTTGAAGATAAGTGTAATGAAATACTAGAAATGACTCAATCTAATTTGCATACACTATACGTAGGGATGTCACGCTACAGAGTCAGAAAGCACGAGTGCTGCGGTAGCTGAATGTTGCGTGACGAGAGAGAAAGAAAAGGAAAAGAGGAAAAAGATAAAGGCTGGAATTGAAAGTACTGGGAACTTCCCCCCTCCCTGCCCTCTGCCCCATCCCTCCTTGTTCCCTGCCGTGAAATAACAAGCTCAGATGTCATGATCTCTGGGCTGACATAACACAAACTTTACGTTTTTTCTTTCCATTTTTGGGCAGGAACACATTTCAATTAACGATAGTATTATAAATAACTATTACTATTACAATACCATACACATAGGTAACAGCTTACAAAGGTTATTAATTAACATCAGGTTTTTGGGTTACTATGAAAAGCGTTCATATCAGGTGGTGCATTGCGTGAATCATGATCGAAACATGTTTACTCTTAGCATGATTGAAACTATCTCACGAGGTAGTTTCGATCTAAGCCAGACCAAACACGTTAGCGCAGATGTCTCCTCCTTGTTAAACGTTACATTGCTCTTCGTTCCCGAAGAACTTGAGAAGTGAGATTATACTACAAAATCATGCAACAGCAAGTTCATGTGTAATTATAAAGATTTCATGTGAGCTTTATATGCTTCGTAAAACAGCATAAATTATAGAACCAGGCGTGAAACACATTTTAAAATTAACAATATGAGGGCCTCCCAGGGGGGGCACATGTTCCCTTGTTCCCTATAAAAAATAATTATCCCTTGTTCCCCAAAAATAAATTCTAATGTTCCCCAAAATTCATTTTTACTGAGTACCCCTGTTTCCTGAAATTATGTTCCATGTTCCCGTGTTCCCCAAAAATATTCTTAAATGTTCCCCACAATTTCCCAGGTTACCGCGCGCTCAAAAGCTCGTCACCAGTTCTTTTGTGAAGAACAAAATTGCGCCCAGGCCTCTTTTGACCTTTTTTGCTATAAAGAAGTATAAAAATTTCTTCAAAATCTAAATAATCAATGTTCCCTTGTTCCCGAAAAATACTCAAAAGTTCCCTTGTTCCTAAAAGTAATTTTAAGATATCCCTTGTTCCCCAAAAATAAATGGCCATGTTCCCTTGTTCCCTGGGAGGCCCTCCAATATAAACAATGAAATTGCAAACATGTTTACTCTAAACATGTTTACTCTAAACATGTGTTTTCTACTCATTCAACAAGTTGCAACATCGTTCAAAATTTGTTGGGCGACGAATAGTGAACGATGTTGAAACATGTACCATGCAGCTTTAGCTTTGCCAGTTGCGAATTTATAGCCCTTCAAGCAAAACAAAGCATCAGACCAACGTGGCGGGAAATCAAAGTTTATAACTGTTCACAGAAAATTCTAAATTGAATTTCGTTTCCGAAACATTCTTCACTGGGAAATTTAAGGAACTTTTCTAATGTTGTCCTGGAAGACATAGGAAGACACAAAGCATTCCAGGAGATTTGTAAACATAAAATAATTCTATCTACGTCACCTACCTTCTCAGGTCCGTCGAGGTCGAGCAAGAAGCTGAACACTTTGTGTGAGCGACTGGAAACGAGAGGCACCATGGGAAGGTGAAAGAGAGAGGTCTGGGTACGAGGTTGTCACCTATCGCCTCCTCGCCATAATTACAGATGATCGTGGGACTTTTTTGAATATTTTCAGCTTCGTTTGCAAAGTTGAAGTCCCTAGATCTCTTCAACACACGTTTCTTAAGTTTGGCTATGAAAACAAGCTTGAAAACAAAAACTGATGAACTATTCCCATCATTAAATTTACCTTAAAACTTTTGAATTTCCGCCATGTTGGTTTTTAATACCCGTGATACAACATTTTGCTCAGAAGGCTTCAGTAAAAACTGATTGACGAAATAAAAATACAATGTACAATGGTAAAAAAATATCCAGCCATTATATAGCTTTCTAGCATTAAATGCAAAAACACATACAGCCAGTTAGAGATTTATTCTATATTTAATATGGTGCTAAAGTATTCGTTTAGTTTGGTAAAGTAACTAACATAAACTAAGGAACAAAATATTTGAATTAATAAAGTTATCCACTTATACGGAATTATTATGTACAGGAGTTCTAATGTGTGCCTGTGATCTTTAAATGAGCTATGTCCACAGGGACCAGAGGAGCCAAATTTGACCTTTTACGCGTTCGATCTTCGATCTTTTGTTTACAAGTCTGTTTTTCGCCCCAGAGGGACCCCGAGCGTAATCGGAGCTTTCCGTTGGGTAACCGCAGACTGCTGACTGTTGTGTTCGAGTGTTTACCCCAGCGGGACCCCAAGCGTAACCGGCACTTTCCAGTCGTTGCCCGAAGGGCAACGACCGGAAAGCGTAAGCTTTCCGAGCAAGGCACGAAGTGAAGTCTCTCTTCTTACTGCGTAACGATCTGGTGGCGCCCACAGTCAGCAGTCTGCGGTTACCCAACGGAAAGCTCCGATTACGCTCGGGGTCCCGCTGGGGCGAAAAAACAGACTCGTAAACAACAGATCGAAGATCGAACGCGTAAAGGTCAAATTTGGCTCCTCTGCTCCCTGTGCTATGTCATGGAAATCCTACTGCGTTACGCGAACCCGTCAAATTTCTTTACAAATAGCTGCCCTTATAGCTTCTTACATTGTTATAAAATGATAAAATAGTACACTTGACTTTTGTAGCCTGGTTTGTAATCTTGGGGGAGGCCTCCCATACAAAAATGACGGAAATTTTTAAAAACACTTTAAAGGTACCAAAATCTTGTTTGATAGGCGTGCGTGTGGCTCAAATGAATTTTTAAAGAGGTACCAATGCCAAAACAACACATGTCATATTCTGTCATACTTTTTCAGTTGAATACCCCAAAAGGTGGAGTGATCAATTCAACGCTTGTCATTTTACATTTTAGTAGCCCTAAGC
Source organism: Cladopsammia gracilis (assembly GCA_022457155.1). Taxonomy (NCBI): domain Eukaryota; kingdom Metazoa; phylum Cnidaria; class Anthozoa; order Scleractinia; family Dendrophylliidae; genus Cladopsammia; species Cladopsammia gracilis. The sequence continues at coordinate 849,076 of JAJGOT010000059.1, read as the reverse complement.
GGTGTCAATTTTTAAAAAAGGTAAGACAAACACCTCCGTCATTTTTATATGGGCGTCCCCCTCTCCCCCCTCTGGTGTTTGCAACTTATCACTGGACTCAGTTATCTTCAATGTTCAACACCTCGAAACTGACGCACGTTGCGATCACGTGTGTGCCACGCGCTTACCGTGAGTACTCAACAAACTGTTTTAGAGTTATCCAATCAGAGCGCGAATTCAACTGATTGACGCGCACGCTTCCTCGCAAAGTTCAGCAGGATGAAATGTAATCTTGTCACTTCGTGTTGATCACAGATTTGTTCACTTTGGGTGTGTTCCTTTCGGTAAATCCAAATCCGGATTTTTGATCTGGCGAATCCTTTTTGAAAAAGGATTCACTGGATTTGAAATCCAAAGAATCTAAATCCAGATTTACGGATTAGTGATCCATGGTGTTCCTTTCACAATGTTCAAGGTAAGAGCAATAAACGGTTCTGATACTTCATTGTTTGAGAGCTTTTAAGCCTTAACCCTTTCACTCCCAAGAGTGCCAAACATCAAAATTAAAGAAAAATTCCAAATTTCTTTTTGTAAAATATAGGCAAACAAATGGCACCATGGAAAAGTACTGCCGAAGAGGTTTCATTTGAATGATCACATCATAGGATTTCATCCACAGACTCAAAAGTTAGAACAAATGGTACCATGCAAAAGTACTGCTGAAGAGGTTTCATTTGAATGGTCACACCATAGAACTACACTACATATCTCCATTATTGACTCTGGGAGTGAAAGAGTTAAAAGGAGAGATAAGACCTAAATTTGAATGAAATTTTAAAAGAGGGTTAAAAAGGGATGAAAGAAAGAAAATGATTTTTGAAATACCAGCAGACAGTTGATACCACGCAAGAGCACCCCAGGTTGCTAGCGGACTATCTTGGTATCCATCTATTAATTATTAACTACAAATTCTAATTTTAAAACTTCATTAAATCTTCAATATTTTTTATTTATCAAAATTTTACAAATCCTTTGAGAAAAACTATTTCCTCCCAAACATACCCAAAAATCACCCATACATTTTCAAAGCACCCCAGAACATAAATTCATGCCGATGAGCATAGAGTTTTTGGATTGCTTGAAACGTGAACGAGATATTTCCATTGAAGCCATGTTAAGTGGCGGAAAAATGGCGTTCAGGTTGAGTCCCGCTTTAAATCTGTTCTAAAGCACTTACTGTTCGCCTACCTTACCTTATACATTCCCTTTATCAAGGGCGGCATGTACGTCTCGGAATGCCTCACAGGATTGACTGAGAAAACAATAGAACAAACAACAGAACAATAGACCCTATCCCTAAAAACAATACATCTGCGTGATACCCAGGTCCAATGAAATTAGAGGTGTTGAAGAGGTGTATCGTATCTATCTTATCATTCCTTCCGCAGGCATGCAACTGGGGAGGGGGATCTAGCGGAGAGGGATCTATGGAAGGGTCCCGGGGAAGGGGAGCTAGGGGAGGGGTCCAGTGGAGGGGGGACTAGGCGAGGGGTATCTAAAGGAGGAGCCCGGGGTCCTCCCCTTATATTGCAAAGAGTCTCAAAAGTTAGGATTACACTACATGATTTATTCTGGGAATGAAAGAGTTCATCTTATTTGTTTACCTTTCCTATTCAGGTCCTCCTATCTTCACTAAAAAGCCTGCATTATTCGTCACATCATTGCAGTACACTACCCTTCAAGCTGCCTGTCAAGCGGACGGCATCCCATCTCCAGAGATAACCTGGGCCAGGTTGGCGATGCCTTTGCCTGCTGAAAAGACTGAAGTAACAGAAGGCACACTCGTCATTCGCAACTTGAATTTGCGTGACAGCGGCCAGTATCAATGTGTTGCAGCGAACAGCTTTGGAACAAAGAAGACTACAATGTCGATACAATGAACGTGGTTGTGCAACAACAGGTTCATGAACATAACACTTCGTCGAAAAATAGAGTGGAACCTCTTTTAACGGGACACCATCGCAACAAAGAGAAGTGTCCCCTTAATAGAGCTCTTCCTTTAACAGAGGTTATAATTACAAAGATTATATGAGCGTTTTGCCGGCCGGAACCAGGAGACGTGTCCCCTTAATAGAGCTGTCCCTTTAATAGAGGTGATAATTTCAAAGATTATATGAGCGTTTTGCCGGCCGGAACCAGGAGACGTGTCCCCTTAATAGAGCTCTTCCTTTAATAGAGGTGATAATTACAAAGATTATATGAGCGTTTTGCCGGCCGAGACCAGGAGAAGTGTCCCCTTAACAGAGCTCTCCCTTTAACAAAAGTGATAATTACAAAGATTATATGAGCGTTTTGCCGGCCGAAACCAGGAGACGTGTCCCCTTAATAGAGCTGTCGGTTTAACAGAGGTGATAATTACAAAGATTATATGAACGTTTTGCCGGCCGGGACCAGGAGACGTGTCCCCTTAACAGAGCTGTCCCTTTAATAGAGGTGATAATTACAAAGATTATATGAACGTTTTGTCGGCCGGGACCAGGAGAAGTGTCCCCTTAAAGTAGATCACTGTTCAAGAATTCGTATGGAACTTTATCATTGATTTAGTGAGAGAACAAAAAATGACAATAAACAGCCACTAAACTTCACAAACCACTGACATCAAATCTTGTCCATGTGTTGTTTCTTGACATTCCTGTAGCCTCTAAACCGCAACGGACAGACCAAAATGTGGCTTAGAGGCCACAGAACAGATAAAATCGAAACATGGACAACATTTGATGTTGACACTAAATTTTAACCCCCTTATCCCTACACAAGGTAGGTCCTCTTCGTATATACCTGTTGCAACTGTAATTACAGCATGGTCTAAAATGAAGGGAACAAGAATCAACAATTATTGTTTACTTCACAGTGATGGCAGAAAACAAATCACATGTTCTGGGACTACAGTTACATTTAAAGCCCTCCCCCGCAATAGAACTTTAAATGGGCTCAGTACAGTAGAGTGGGGCCAGATAGCCGCTTTCATTTTCCGCTCCTCGCAATGTCAATAGTGATGCGTTTACGCCTAATTGCAGAAGCGTTGTCTTAATGACATTCAGACGTGGTCTATTCACATTCACAAAGGATGCAAGAAGAGAAATTGTTTAGAAATAAAAACTATTCATTCCTTAGATAAAAATTGATCCATTTATCAAATAGAAATTTGTTTCAAAGCACTAACTGTTGAAATGTCATATATGTATGTTATGCGAAAGAATCACCTTTCTGAAGATCACTGATTGAGGTAATTTTAATGATACAAAATACCAAATAGGAATTTTATTCCTATTGGTATTTTGTATTTCCTTTGACAGCGTTTCTGCAATCAGGTTTACATTGTTTGGATAAAGCATGTCGGGTTATGGTATATTCATTATTCTCTTCCATTTTAAAAGTACTTGAAAAAAGCTGCGTTTTATTGGTAGGGGGTTGGGGGAATGTAATCTCAAATCATAGAGCAGTTTTCAATTGAGTATCGTAGGATAATCCTGGAGAGATTGAAAGTAGAGCTGGACAAACGACTGCGGGATGAACAGGCTGGGTTCCGAAAGGAAAGGTCGTGTACAGATCAAATTGCTACCTTGAGGATCATTGTGGAGCAGTCGCTCGAGTGGAACTCTCCTGTCTACGCGACCTTTGTGGACTATGAGAAGGCATTTGACAGTGTTGACAGAGAGGTGCTGTGGAAGTTGTTATGTCATTATGGCATCCCAGAGAAATACATCATCCTCATACAGAAGACCAAGAAAAGTGCACCTGCAGAGTCATCCACAATGGAGTTCTTTCTGAACTGATTGAGATGCTCACCGGAGTGCACCAGGGATGCTTGTTGTCGCCCTTTCTGTTCCTGTTAGTCATCGACTGGATAATGAGGCAGACAACGGAGAAACATCACGATGGCATACAATGGACGCTCACGACCCGGCTAGAAGATCTGGACTTTGCTGATGACATTGCCCTACTCTCACACAACCATCAGGGCATGCAATCTAAGGTAACGCGGCTTGCAAAAATCTCAGCGAAGACGGGCCTTAGGATCAGCAAATCCAAAACAAAAGTGATGAGGGTTAACACCAGGAATACAGACAAGCTAGAGCTGGATGGGGAAGCAATTGATGAAGTGGAGAATTTCACCTACCTTGGCAGTAACATCAGCAACGATGGAGGATCTGACTGGGACATAAAGGTGAGGATTGGGAAGGCAAGAACTGCATTCGCAATACTGACGCCTGTATGGAGATCAAAGGTGATATCCAGGAAGACCAAGCTACGGATATTCAATACAAATGTGAAGTCTGTCCTCCTGTTTGGCTCAGAGACATGGAGAGTTACCAAAGCAACCTCCAACAAGCTGCAGTGCTTCGTCAACAGATGCCTGCGGTCCATCATGGGCATCCACTGGCCAGAGGTCATAAGAAATGAAGAGCTGTGGGCAAGAGCTGAACAGGAAAGAATGGACATCCAGATATGGAGGCGCAAGTGGGGATGGATCGGGCACACGCTCAGAAAACCAACCAGCAATGTCACAAGGCATGCACTGAGGTGGAACCCACAGGGGAAGAGGAGCCGAGGCCGTCCCAGGAACAGCTGGAGAAGAACCGTGGACGAAGAGGCAGGCAAGGAAGGCTACACCTGGAACCAGATCGAGAAAATAGCCCAAAACAGAACGAGATGGCGGTCGTTTTCCATGGACCTATGCTCCGGGGGGAGTAGCAGGGAATAAGTAAGTAAGTAAGTATCGTAAAACCAAAACTAAAGTGATTACTCTGACCAATCACAACAGACGCAGACAATCCAATGGACCAATCAGAACTCGAAGCAAATACATGTAGCCGGCGCCAAGGGCGGGAAAACGCGTGCGAGTAAGTCACGATTGGTTTTGGTTTTACTTCTGATTGATCGAGAAAATAGCGCGAGATGTTTTAGCCAATCACAAAGCGTGGTAATGCAAGACCAAACCGCTCTATGGATTCTTCACGAACACTGGCAGAAAAAGAATTCCGAAAACCCCAAAAAGGGTTAACTTTGCAAATGAACCTGTTTTGATTTGCTTATCATTCTCTTTCTTCTTAAACAGATAATACTCGAAAATATATGCACCGAAATCTTACCTGAATTGACCATGATTAATCGTGTAAGAAACAAAACGACGGAGTTGGCAGAAAGACCGCTTAATTGTCATATTTACGTTTTTCGGATCACTCCCAACGAAATGCTCAGAACCCGAATCTCAAAAATCTGGATTATATTTGATTTGATGAATCTCGTCGGAGAATGGATTCAACGGATTCATCATTCTTTTTTGGATTAAAGAATCCGGAGTTCGGATTTGTCTTAAAAATCGTAGCCTTGGTGTCGGGTAATCAGAAATAAAGGTTTATTAAATATATATTTTTATTTATTTATTTTTTTTCATGCAGTTGTGAAATACTGAAAGTCTTTGTGTATACTTAACAAATACTAGATTTTTTATAACATACCTCAAGGAAGGAGCGCGTTTTGATTGGTTAGTACGCGCCATCCATTTGCCCGTGGGTAACATGCTCAGGTCACGTGGCTTGTTTTGTCGGCAATTTTGATATGTCTTCATTATATGTTATAAGGGACGGACCATTTAATTTTTGTGGGGAGGGGGGGGGGGGGGGGGGTTGGGCAATTTCTTCTGAGCATGAATTTTTTTTTCAGCATCACTATTTGCAAGAATTTTTTTTACCTTATTACTTGAATTTTTTTTCAGGTGCTTTCTTGTGCACGAATTTTTTTCTCTTAAATTTCTTCTGCAGGAATTTTTTTTTGGTAATTGCCCACCCCCCCCCCCCCCCCCACAAAAATTAAATGGTCCGTCCCTAAAAGTGATGGTAAACATTGAGTTATGGATGCACGCGGAAATTTGAAAAGTATAAAAGAAGCGTAAGATCATGACTATCCGCTGAATTTGGAATTTTCCACTTCAACAAAACTACTTTTGACTTCGATTTCGTCTTTTTCTTAATTGTCAACAGCTTAAACATTTTTTAAATGTCTTCACTTTCTCTTTCATTTTTGAAACTGTGAAAACAAATTCCTCATGAAGTCAGCTGTGTGCCTGCGTCTGATAGAGTAATGACCAATCAAAATGCGCGTAGATTTCAGTATATTGTATAAATTGTATTTTTAGTAATGTTACCTTGCAGTATAAAACATTCCTTTTTTATTACTTCTTGTCATTAATTATTGTGTGAATTGTAATAAAAGCTATAAAAAATATTCAGACCTTCCTATTACTTACCTTTGGTGGAAAATGTGTCAGTTGATTCCAAATAGCAATCAATCTTCATCCCCCGCCCCCGCCACCGGAAGGGGGTGGGATACTTCCGTCAGTTTAGGACAGGTGTGTGCTGCAAAGGTGCTAAATCCTCACCCTGAAAAAAGATAACTCAGATTTGTGTGAACAGATCGTTTTATTTCTTTTCTGGGCATGGGAAGTTTGGCACCAGGCATGGAATACGAGACTGGTAGTTTAGTTTTAACAGTTCATATCTTTTTCGTTTAGCTGGGTGTTAAAGTACAACTGTAATCGCTAAAACAATAGGCCATTTCCGAGTTGCCTTTAGCCTCTCTATAAAAGCGAGGCAAGGTGCAAAACCTTTCACATGAAAATGAGTTTTCATTTACATGCAAATAGGTTTTATTTCATGTGAAAGGTTTCGCACCTAGCCTCGCTTTGATAGACAACTCGGAAATGGCCTATTGAAAGGAACCGTGTCCGAGGATCACAACATCAAAAAGGATACCTAGTTAAAGGACTGAGCACCCCGCCACGGGAAAAAATGATTCACACAAGCAACATAACGAAATAACGGCGAGGTCACGCAAAAAGCTACCCAACCGGAAGTTCTCTCGCGGCATGCCGCGCGTGAGGCGTGTCAAGTATGAGAGAGTATGAGAGCGCGAGAAATGTCTCTAAATATTTAACGCCGGTATCGTATTTTCTCGTTTAAACGCCGGGCTCCGAATAAACGCCGGGTATAATAGAGGAAGTTGTAAGTAAGCCCCTCAAACGTTTATTTGTGGTATAATAAACTTAAGGTACACGGCTGCCAAAACCCTTTCTTAAAAAATGGCGGGAGAGAAAAGACTGCTGATTCAAAGAAACGCCGGGCCCACTAGGCCAAGTTTGAAATAAACGCCGGGAGCATTTAATTGAGAAAATACGGTATTCTCATCTTTATATCGTTATGTCTATGTCTAGTCTGTATACGTAATCGCCTGGCATGCCTCAACTAGCCCACCTTATCACAGGCTAGCGGCCGCTAGCCTTGGGGCCAGCCTCAACTTGCGCGGCGCGGACAATTTTCTGCTCTCCACTATGGCTTAAAAAACCGTTCAAAATTAGTCTGCCCGTTTCCGATATCGAAAATTCTAATTTCGGGGTCGGGAATTAGTTTTCGACATCGGAATTCGATTTTCTATTTTCGGGGTCGGGAATTATCGATTTCCTATTTTCGGGGTCGGGAATTAATCATCGTCATCGGGATTTGGTTCCCCATTTTCGGGGTCTGGATTTTTCGATGTCGGAATCTCTTGCGGTACTCGAAACATCCCGACAGAAAAGACTGTCTGGATTTTCATTTCCGATGTCAGAATTACCCGATGGATTATTCCGTCAAATACTGCAAATCGAGTCGGAGGCCGGTTATTTCGTTTTTTTTTTTTTGTTATTTAATTAATATTATATTATATTATATCTTTATTCATTTTATATCAATTTTTAGGATGAAAGGATGAAGAAAAGTGTTTTAAATAAAACTCAACTCAGCCCATAGATTTTGCACCATTTGTCTGTTTATTTATGCCGTAACTCTGTAAAAAATGATGTTATTATTATCTTGAACAGTCGCCTTTTGAAAGGACATGAACCACTTGTTAGGTAATTTAACCATGTAAAGTTAGTTTTATAAACATATTACTTTACCAAATTTGGGGCTGAAATGACAACAAATGAAGATAAGAGAGTAGAAGAGCAGATCAAGGGATAACTTGTAAACACCAGAATAAAGAAAAGGGTCTGTCTCTCTCTTTATTTTTGTAGTCTCTCGAGGTCTTCAGTATTTCATTTCATTTAAAGCACGTATGTTTAAATATCATTTTCCTAAAGCATTTAGCTTTACAGCATTCCCTTTGTGCTTCCTGATAAATATTGTCGATTTCGCCCATGTTTTTTTTTTTCAGAATAGACAATATTCGTATTCATGGTAATGAACTGGGACTAGCGTGCAGTCGAGGCTCGACTGTTCGCTTGTTTCAGTTGAATACCGAGAATACGAATAGCCCTTTTTCATAATGGCGGCCAATTTATTTATTCTTTTATATGTATGTTAATTAGCCTCATTTTGGAGTAAATATTCTTTTGAATTTTGCACACGTTAACGAGGCCACTAGAGCTAATTAAATCAACACTGAAAGCTAACCAGTTACTCCGTTATGTAAGTCTCAATAAGGTGTCCGACTTCATTCTGGACGGTATGATTTGGGCTTGACCATGTCTACCGGCCGTCGCCGTAAATAATTAAGAGGAAGAACAAACAAATTCAACAAAAATGAGGGTAAGAGTTCAAACTTTTATTGCATATTAATGCATTTCATTTTATCGCTGTATATGTATGGAGTATGATTTACACCTGTAGCTAAACACTGTCCTTTATAGTGAAAACTTTTAACATGATGCTACTTTTTACACGACCTGCTGTACATGTAACCCGATGACTTTATTTGTTTTCTTACTCATAGTAGTACACTTTAAAGGAGCTATGTTAGGTGATTTTGAGGTTCTTAGGTCAAAACTGCCCCAAGTTAAAACCAAGTACCTTTGTCGCACACACAAAGTGCTCATAGAACACTACGAGGAAGATATATCAGTTGAGTTAATATTTGAAGAAAAAAATAGACCATTCTTGGTTTGCAACCACGTGACAAGGCGGCCATGTTTGTGGTCAATACAATAAAATTTTTGTTGCAGAATTTGCATGAAAATAGAGTTTAGTTCCCAGCGGCGAGAAACGCTTTTGTTCTTGACCACGAACATGGCCGCCGTGACGTCAAGTGCAAACCAGCAATAATCAACATTCTAGCAAGGTTGCCAACGCAGAAGCGATAAACTTGAAAAAAATTGGGCGCAATCCATTTCCATCCTGGCCATCTGCAGCCTCAGATACTTATTTTACACTTGGAGCACCAGTAGAGTAAATGAAAAAACAATGAAAATGAAACTGAACCCTTATTTTGGGGTTAAAGGGTGGGTTTCACGGTTCGGCACATGTGCCTGCTATGATGTAACCTATTTAATTTCATTGCTTAGACCAATTGGAAGTGAGTAGATAACTCTGGCAGGAAATTAATTGTCCGTGAAAATATTGTGGTCAGTCTGCTGATTGAATGGATGATTATTCGTACCCATGTGCTTCATGAAAGCCACCAGAGCCGGCATAGAAGAAATCATTCTGGTCAAAGGTTTTATTTGGGTCAAAGGTTTTATTTGAAATTTTTTGTGAATTTTGTTTGGACTTATTATAGTTTGTGATTATTGAAGAAAATCTGAGTGTTTTTTTAACCCGTACAATTGGTAAGAAAGCAAATAAAGCATTTTAATCTGTGCTCATGCGCCGAACCGTGAAACTATATCTTTAATTTGACATAAAGACGTATTTTGGCTTATTATTATTATTACCCATGTGCGTCATGAAAGCCACCATAGCATAGAAGAAATACTTTGGGTCAAAGGTTTTATTTGAAATTTTCTGTGAATTTTGGTCGTCCTTCACTTTGTTTGGACTTACTATAGTAATGTGACTATTGAAGAAAATGTGAGTGGTTTTTTAACCCATACAATTGGTAAGAAAGCAAATAAAGCATTTTAATCTGTGCTCATGCGCTGAACCGTGAAACTATCCCTTTAATTTGACATAAAGACTTATTTTGGCGTTTTAAAGTAACAGTACTAAAAATGGTGACATATAGCACCTTTAAGAGCTGATTTATATATTATATTAATTACTTGATTTTTCTTGGCCTCCACACTATCTGAGAAAAGGTACTATAGAAATGTATTATTATTGTTATTATTATTATTATTATTAACACAAAGAGTTAAAGAAACAAAAGAGGTAAAGCTTGTCAACATACTGACAGTATTTTCTCAATTAAATACCGGGCCCATAATAAACCTCCTGGTCTATCGTTTATTTGAGGTCGGGTGTTCATTTGAATCAAACCTTATGTATGTGATTCTCATTTGTAAGTACATGTAGGTGTACTGACTTTGTAAACCACCTGCATGGTACCACAGTACTAATTTTTTTGTACGACAGGCATCCGTGACAGCTAAGGAAGGATGGGTTACCAATTGTCTGGTTAATTTGGCATTTTGATTGGTGAAAGCTTAGTCTGGCCTGACAAACTGAACAAGGAAATCTGATTTCAAAAATCTTGCATTTCTCTCATCGATAAAATTATCCTACCATTTTGACTGGTGAAAGCTTAGTCTGGCTTGTCACATTTTTTGCTAAGGGGAGAAAATTGTTTGCAGACTTAACTAGATTAAATTAATGGCTATTCATGTTTCGAGATTTTGTTTTTCCTCTCTTTTTCTTTTTGTCTTTGCCTCTTTCTTCTATTCGTGGCACTTCCTTCTCCACCTTCCTCCTTTGCTTTCAGATTGTCACTTGTATCTCCTTGTGGCATTGTGGTCAATGAAACCTCTGTCGAAGAAATAGTTGTCATCAGTTACCACAATAATAATCCCATGTGCAAGCAAAAAAATTTGTCAGTGCCTTTGTATATTTTCATTAAATGTTTCATTGTCCCCTTCCCATGGCCATGAGTTTAGTTAAAACAAATAATAGCTGTTTAAAATAGGTTTTCATTTGAGACCAGTCTGGACACTTCTCTGCATGCTTATGTGCCACATATGATACATTTTTGCAATGGCTCAAGCGTGATGTCCAGAATAAAGCAGAAACTTTTATCAACCACAAAAGGCTATAAGCCAATAACATTCATTTACCAAGCATAGCTCGAGAGTATAATAAAAAACATCTCTTATTTCCCGACATTGAGCAGCAAGCTTTTTAAAGAAATTCATGAAAATTGCACCTAATCCTTTAAAAAGTTATGATGGGAAATATCTTCAGGATGCCCACTATTCAAATTCTGGCTAAAAGCTTGTTGAGCATCCGCTATTATATAAATGTCATCATGGGCCAGTGCCCAATTCTTTTAATATCATGATCACTCAAAAATAAAAACAGTAAAACAAACCTAATGTTCCAACCACTGGATTCTGTTAAGGTTTCCTTGGCATGGTTCCGCGAAATGTCACCTGAAAAAAAAAAAAAAAAGTGGAAGTATCATCGGCTAAAAATTATTTGGTATCATTTAAGAGTTTATTCTGCGGAGCAAAGAAAAACTGTATAGTCTTGAGTTGTTAATTTCCTTTTGTTTATTTTCACATTTTGTTACACCTCGGTCACACCTTACATCTCAACACTTTATTCCTTAAAGCTCCAGGTGTGAACCCATCCTTATTGAATGTATGGCTGTACAGGGAACACACCTTCCACCTCAATACAAGACATTAAAAGCTCCAGGTGCTTGTACACCTTCCGCCTCTAACACTTAACTACTCAAAGTTCCAGGTGTGAACCCTTTTTTATTGATTGTATTGCCGCACAGGGAACACACCTTCCACCTCAATACAAGACATTAAAAGCTCCAGGTGCGTGTACACCTTCCACTTCTAACACTTAATACTGGAGGTTCCAGGTGTGAACCCATCCTTATTGATTGTATCACCGTACAGGGAACACACCTTCCACCTCAATACAAGACATTAGAAGCTCCAGGTGCATGTACACCTTCCGCCTCTAACACTTAATACTGAAAGTTCCAGGTGTGAAGCCATCCTTATTGATTGTATCGCCGTACAGGGTATACACCTTCCACCTCAATACAAGACATTAGAAGCTCCAGGTGCGTGTACACCTTCCACCTCTAACACTTAATACTGGAGGTTCCAGGTGTGAACCCATCCTTATTGATTGTATTGCTGTACAGGGAACACACCTTCCACCTCAATACAAGACATTAGAAGCTCCAGGTGCGTGTACACCTTCCGCCTCTAACACTTAATACTGAAAGTTCCAGGTGTGAACCCATCCTTATTGATTGTATCGCCATACAGGGAACACACCTTCCACCTCAGTACAAGACATTAGAAGCTCCAGGTGCTTGTACACCTTCCACCTCTTAACACTTAGTACTGGAGGTTCCAGGGGTGAACCCATCCTTATTGAATGTATGGCTGTACAGGGAACACACCTTCCACCTCAGTACAAGACATTTGAAGCTCCAGGTGCGTGTACACCTTCCGCCTCTAACACTTAATACTGGAGGTTCCAGGTGTGAACCCATCCTTATTGTACACCCTATCTATGCATTGGAATGCAACTAAATGTAATTGTATGCATAAGTCTATCCTATTGAAGCTGAGAAATGCAAGTGTGTAGGTTACAAGAAATGTAAGGAAAATTTAGAAAAGTTTAAATGCAGGACATTTTCTGGTATTTTTTATTTTTATTTTTTATAATTTTCTTATTTCTTTAATTTAATTTATTAATTTTGTTTAAATAAAGTCTGATGAAAAAGAGCATGATCTTAAACTAATGAAACCTTCCTTGGGCCCATACCCTACCCTATCCTCCCTTACCCATACCCTACCCTAACCTCCCTTACCCATACCCTACCCTACCCTATCCTCCCTTACCCATACCCTACCCTAACCTCCCTTACCCATACCCTATCCTCACCTCCCTTAACCATACCCTACCCTAACCTCCCTTACCCATACCCTACCCTAACCTCCCTTACCCATACCCTACCCTAACCTCCCTTAACCATACCCTACCCTAACCTCCCTTACCCATTGCCTATGCTCAATTCCCTTACCCATACCCTACCCTAACCTCCCTTTCCCATACCCTACCCTCCATTCCCTTGCCCATTGCCTATGCTCAATTCCCTTACCCATACCCTACCCTAACCTCCCTAGCCCATTGCCTATGCTCAGTTCCCTTGCCCATACCCTACTCTTGCCTCCCTTGCCCATATCCTACTCTAACCTCCCTTACCCATACCCTCACCTCACCGCCCTTGCCCATTCCCACCCTCACCTCTCTTGCTCACACCCTACAAGCATCAGACAAATCACAGCCAATTTAATTTAATTTGGTCACTGCTTAGAGCAGTTTCATATTATTTAAGGTAGATGTTGTAGTTTTTTTTTCCTTTATTCAATATTTATTATGTATTCATTTACTTATTTATTATTTTATTTAGATATTTATTATTTTATTTACTTATTTACATCTATAATACAGTCGAGCCTCTCCTTACGGACACCTCCATAATATGGACACCTCTAATGGACAATTCACTTGGTCCCAAAGATACATGTACCAAAATTCATACATTCCCTACCTCTATAGAACGGATACCTCTATAATGCGGACACTTGGGCACTTCCCTTTGGTGTGTGTATTAGGGAGGTTCGACTGTATATTTATGTGTTTATTTAATACTGTTACAACTGTTTATTTCACCACAACACAAGATATTGGAAGCTCCAGGAACCTTCCACTCAAACTCTTGATATTGAAAGTTCCAGATGCACAGCTGCTGCGTATTCAGTATTTATTATGCACCTTCCCCCTCAACACAAGATATTTGAAGTTCCAGGTACCTTCCACCCCAATTCTTGATATTAAAAGCTTCAGATGCAAAAAGGGCTGCCAATGCAGGGAAATGTACACACCTTCCACCTCAACACAAGATATCGGAAGCTTCAGGTGTGCTAGCTAACACCTTCCACCCCAATTCTTGATATTAAATTAATCAAAAATAAAAATCCTCTGAAGGAATTTGGCATTTAAGAAAGATGAAGAGAAGCATCCTCTCCTCTCCTCTCCCCTCCTCTCCTCTCTCCTCTCCTCTCCTCTCTCCTCTCTCCTCTCCTCTCCTCTCCTCTCCTCTCTCCTCTCCTCTCCTCTCCTCTCTCCTCTCCTCTCCTCTCCTCTCCTCTCCTCTCCTCTCCTCTCCTCTCCTCTCCTCTCCTCGCCTCGCCTCGCCTCGCCTCGCCTTGCCTCTCCAGTTCATCATTCATATAATTGCCAAATTTACAAAAAATTTACAAAAAAGTTGAATGTATATGTTTTCCAATTAATAATATTATGGTGGCTGTGGATTTTTTTTCTGACTAGAATACACAAGACTAAGAAAAACTATTTTAAAAAAACCCTTGCTTTTGAGAGATGTATTAAATATTATTTTAAACAACTGTACAATTATTATTTGTTTAATTTTTATTTATTTATTTGGATTTAATTATTTATTGATGATTTTTATTTAAATGAAGTAGAAACTAATTTAGAGGTAAAGAGGTTTAAGCCTCCACTTGTAAGTACATCTGCTTTGTACTTACTTCTTCTCTACACATGATTTCCTTCATTTCATTCTCATCCTGTAGAAACAACAAATAACATATGAAGTAGAAACATTATGCAGTTGTTTTTCATAGTGTACATATCATGGTAATCGTGGAGGACTGCCTGTGTTATTTTTATTTGTGTTTCCTTTCAGAAATTAGAGGTGTCAAATTGTTTAATACCATCATTTCTTAGGAGTATATTCCTATAAAGAGGCAGTGTTAATAAATACTTCAAACAGTATAATTATAAAACATATCTGTTTACATTACATCTGGGGTCAAGTATTAACCATTTGTGTAGTTATTAGCGGAAAGAAATTTGCTCTTACCTTTTCCACAAGTCTAAGCACATGCCTCTGTGTCTCCAGATTATCCTTTGGTGAGAAGGGCACCATTGTGGAGCGATCGAACCGCAACATAAAAGAGAATACATTAGACATGTAAAGAATCAGTGATAGGTTCCGTGAATTCTACTTTTTGACAAAAACTTGGATTTAGAAAAATATATATTTATTTAAAAAAAATACCCTATCATTTAGGAAAAAAATGTGGTACATTTTTCAAGTTTTACTAAAAGCCAGTGAAACTCAGAAATTTTGTTTTGTTATCGCATAAGAAAAAAAAATCAATAAGCTGGTTTTTCTGGTCTTTTGTCTTTCCAAATCCAAATTCTTTTTTTTTTCCAAAAATTCGAATTGCTGGAACCTATCACAGATTGCAAGCTAGGAAAATTTGAGGTTGGAGCAGGAGCACCCCATTTTTACCCAGAACTCCGTGCGAAAGAACAATAGCTTGTGTTTGCTTTACTCGCTCTGTGGCGCAAGGAAAGATGGAATAATTTATCATACAAACCTTGCTGGGCATTCAACATCACATCAATAAATAAAACCAAAACAAATTGAGCAATTAATTAGCCCTACTTTTGGCAGGCACCAAAAGGAAAAGAGAGAAGGCGCTTTTGGCGCCCGTCACGCTACCAGCTGAACAAAGGAACTGTGTATGTGAGAACGTACGCAGTGGAATCCCGATTTTTGGAACCAAACCCCGTTTCCCTTGGATTTGCTTCTTTGGGATTTTACCTCCGATTTTTCGAGCCCCCGAATTTTTAAACCAATTTCTGTTTGCCGATGAGGACGATGAGGTTTGAAGAATCGGGATTCCACTCTACTAAAAGGAGTGATCAAATATCATATCGACAAATCCTTTAGCTCATTGTGTCGTTCTATGAATGCTTTTAACGTCTTTTGTGTTGTTTCAGTTGTATATAACTTTCCACCTACGTATGATTCTCTGATCCCTTTTGATTTTCAGTCAATTTTTTGCCCGACAATATAAAATGGCGAAGACATTAAAGTTCAAAGGGGGCGTATCATGAAAGCTTACCTGGCCGTAATCGCCGGGAATTCCCTCTTTAGTAAAGCAACCATTGCCTCGGCATTCATGTTCTTTTCAAATTTGATTTTCTTTTCGTTTAAAGAAGAAACATCTACGTCAGAAACGTTAGGGCCAAGCCACACGAATGTCCTCGTGGGCTTGGCAACAACATTCCTCGTGGTTCTTGCCGCGGTCGATTTTGTGGACTGAATAATGGGTCAACTGCCCCAATCGTCGTCCCGGGTTGGTTTCCTGGGTTCTGACTTTCTTGAACGTCCATGGCTTGGACTACAGAAGCTATAGTTGTATTCAGTGTACTAAACATGATCGTGGCAATGATAGCGAACGTTTAATTAAAGCACCACTTGCACTTTAGGGAATAAAGGTGGGAATCAAAGTACATCTACATCATATGTCTACATCATATCCGGTACAGTTAATTGACAACAAATTAATAATAGTTACGTTAATAATAAACGGGATTAACGAAGCGTGACAGGTGTCGCTGGGCATTGTTGTGATAACTTTAATTTGCAAAATCTTCGCAGTGGTCTTAAGTAATGATCTAGCCTGTGAACAGGCTTCTTTTGGGGAATTGGGTTAGGTTAAAATCGGCGAGCGAAGCGAGCCGAGCGCGGACTGAGGAAGAGGGAAGGGGCACAGGCCAACCTAACCCAATTCCCCAAAAAGAAGCCTGTTCACAGGCTAGTAATGATCCGCATAAGAAGGAAAGTGCTGAACGGCAATGCACGATGGAATGTCAACTTTTTTCTTTTTTTTACTCATGCGCGTAGCGGCATGAGGTTAGGTTTCGGCTCCGTTTTTCTTGTTATTTTTATTATTATTATTATTATTATTTTTATTTTTTGTGTCACGATTTTGCATGCAAATTTATGCACGCATATTTTAAATTGTACACTTCCGGTTCATAGCTTTTCCACTACACTTCCTGTTTAGTGACTTCCGGCTACTCTCACTTCCGGTAAAAGAGCGTTACTCAAGTGTCACGACAGCGTCTCCTACAACCCTACTTACATTAGCAATGTTCATGTTTGGTATATATAAGTCTTAGAAGAATCATTCCCTTCATTGTGGTACAGCCTACTTACGCATGCGCATGAGTATAGGCTGCTAGGAGCCTCTTGTTTAACTATAGACTCAAAAACCGCTTAAAAGTTAAGGTTCATGGTGCATTTTGTCTAATTTCTTTAAGGTTTCAAGTAATTTGAGACCCAATCGCACAACATGCAATTTTTTAAAAGATATTGTATTTGGGGAATTTCAAAGAAGCAAAATTATTTGCTATTGTTTTCTGCTATTCTGCTTAGTTAAGTAGGAACATTTCCTAAAATTAAGTTGACGCAAATCGGTTTTCTTCACTCAAAGATATTATGTGTGGGAAAGAGCCAATGTCGCAGAACAATGAAGATACCGTAGTTCGTATGTGGAGCATTACTTAATAAGTGAAATTAAAGTGCAAAATTGAATTGCGCGAAGAATGTTATGAAATTGATAAATGAATTGAAGAGCTGGGAGCCGCTTTATGTCGAATTTTGGTCGTTTTCTTGTTCACGTATTAAATTCGAGTTACCTGACTTGCCTTCAGATTTTTTTTTCACTGTGGACTTCCGTTTATTAAATAGACTGATCGCCCCATATTATTTTTCTTGTTCGGCCGTCAGTTACGCGGTGGTGTTTTCGGTGAAATCTTTGTTTGAAAACGAAAGAACTCTTTTATGAAAGAAAACAAAGAAACACAGCGGCACGCGTCCACGGATTATTCGCCAACATAACGCCCGGATCCTGAAAGAAACGTACGTGAAACGTGGTGTAATGTGTCTTCTGACCAAATAAAAATAAATATTAGACAAATGTAAGCATTCAAAAAAGTGGTTATCACCCATGCAGTCTTTCAATTCAGAACCGATTGAGACCAAAAGGGGGATGACAACACCTTCTTAGAGGATTTCAACGAAACTCGTGCTCAGCGATTTGTTGTTTCGGAACAAAGAAACTTTTACTAAAAACGATTAAGAAAAATTCAATAGCAAGCGCAAAAATTGGGTCAGTATTTCTCGGTGTTGCGGAAACTATCGGTGGTTAGCTTTTGTGCTGTGGTGTGAGTATTGTTTAATGTATTGTGAATCTTTTGTTTTAAGTCATTTGGCGATCTCAACATCTGTAACACCAAGAAAGGTGTGAAAAAAAGGAAGGCATGATGTTAGAAATCAATAAGCCAAAATCCCAAGGGGGTCACAAGCATACTCCTAAGCATAGTCACCCTGTGTTTACTTGCATTCATAAGCACACAGTAACCATTTGCTTGAGTACAGATTCGCTTTTGAAATTATTTATCCGATCCGTCAAGGTTACGCTTTGAAACGTTTAATTCCTTTAAGTGACATCCTGCCAGAAGTGTCAAATGTGGCAAGTTTAGATATCAGAGGAACCCTATTTTATGATAATGTGATATTCGGTGGTGAGATTCGTTAAGGCACAAACTCTTTTTTTCTTTTCTAACTGCGTATCCTAAAAAAAGACACTTCACTGCGTTCTCCGGCTCCTTACGTTGAAAATGGACTATGAAATTGTCCAATTTTTTTTTTCGCGGCCATTGCTACCACCTCATATGTTGACTCGACTTGAATTGACATTGAACATTGAAGGATGCTAGAATTAAAGAGGGAGAGATGTTTGGGTAGATTCGGCATGTACCGGAGCACATATTACGTAAAACAAAAGGAACAAAGAACGACAATAATACAAATGCAAAACAAGACCAAAAATACAATACCTCACAAACAATAGAAGACAATGAGTGGTTCATGGATACCGGTACATGCAGAAAGACCCGATGTTTGGCACAGTTGTGCTACTAGACTGTTTGGAGAAAATAGCAGAGGAAAGATATGGCTGTCTGTGGATGAAAAATATTCATGGAAAAAGTGGACATTTTTTAATATGATCATGGAGAGCGGTTTTCAATTGAGTATCGAAAGAAATTTCGCAGTTGCTTTGGTTCGGGCTTTGGTTTTCGCGCCACTTTATTAAACAATGGCCGTGTTTTCACGAGCGATTTTTTAAGTCGCTGAGCGAGTGACAGTCGGAAATCTCGTGGAAACATTTGCTTGTCCAACTCGCTTAAAGTTAAGCGAGTTGGCGAACTACAATAGAATTCTCATTAAATAGGCCATTTGCACGATGGCGTCATTTGACTACAACTACCAGAATTCATTTCGTTTTTCCTTTCTTATTTAAATTTTGTAATCCCAGTGCGGTTTAAATAACAATAGCCCTAATTTGCACTACAAAACAAAAAACTGAAGGATTCTGGTAGTTGTAGTCATATGACGTCATCGTGCAAATGGCCTATTTAAGCCACCAAACCAGGTCGCTTAAGCTTGTCGGCAATTAATTTCGGCCAATCACATTGTTCAAACAACAAAGAAGGGCATTGTATTGTCGTTCTTTTGTGTTCTAATTTTCTATTGTTTTAACAAAAGAAAATATATCGCGCATGGTACAAGAAAAATGAATAAAGTTCTGTCCGTGAAAACGCATAAATTTTTTAAGCTGCTTAACGCGGTCAGTAAACAAATCACCTACAGGAATGTTAAGCGAGAAAAACCGCCTCGTGAAAACACAGCCAATCAGAAGTAAAATCAAGACCAATCGTGGCTTGCTCGCACGCGTTTTCCCGCGCTTGGCGTCCGCTACATGTATTTGTTTCGTGTTCTGATTGGTTGATCTGATTTGTCATAGTAATTACTTCGAGTACTTCGGTTTTTGGTTTTACGACACTCAAATAAAAGCCGCTCTGTTTTACTGTTATTTCCACAATTGTTCCACTACCTTAATTCTATTTTTGCAGGTTATATGACGATGTCAAGTTCTGAAATAATTAACAACTACCCACCGACGCTGAGGTGAATATTTGTTTTAGTATGTACTAGAACAGTGAGATAAAATAGCACGAAAATGATAATTTTTAACTCATTTATTTCTGATCACTATGGTCGCGCAAAATGCTTGGAGGTGAATAGCATTTGCTATCCCGAGTTTTAGTAGCCAATATAATCAGAGCGCACCAACAACGCTTTGCACTGTTTTAGTATGTACTAACATTATTTATCGAGGTTGCACAGAATCGACACAGAAGGAATAACGCTTATATATTTTTTTATTTTTTTGTTTTGTTTTCGAAAGTCAAGATCTTTTAGATACTCAAAGGGGCACTGTCCTGACTGAAATAACGTGTTTTTCATGAACTGTAATCCACTTCAATCCTTGCAATCCTACACTTTAGCTCAAAACTACTGCTTTCGTTTTGCTCTATAGAATCTTTTTAGAGTGATTTTACTTAACCCGTGAAATAGTAGAATAGTACGCATTATTATACTATAATTCCATTGTTTTCTTTTGTTTAATTTGGACTAAGCTAAGATAAATTTTGCTATTTTGGCAGAACAGTGTCCCTTTAAAGTTGGAAGTTGAAATTATTTATATTTTAGGAGAAGACGTTATTTGATACTTAAAGGATTACGCATATATTTTGTGCGCTATGCGCGGTTGAAAGAAAACACTACTCTTGCTTCTGTGCTACCTTACTGATGACGGATGTTTCTCGCTGTTTCCATGTTTTTATAACAATTGTTAATTTCGAAATTGCAATTGCAAAATTCGCACACAAAATAACAACACCAAAATAACACATCATTGATCACCACGAGTTACGTTTTGCGATATTTTCTCACTGTTATTATTCGTTCAATATCTGACATTATAGTTACAGTTTTGTGTGAAGAAAAGAAGTTCAAAAGTAGAAATGTAAATGTTTTAGGTTTAACATAGTTGGCAAGCCAAAAATTGGTATCTATATATGTACATTAATTGATTGATTGATTATATCGAGTTCAATGACAACATCACCCTGGATCCAGAGGTCCGTTCTCTGAATATCATGAGTGAAATTAACCGCATAAACGGTTAGAAGAAGCTCGCGAGACGGACCTCTGGTCACTCGAATATACAACCTCATTTCCATGCGAGGATCTAGTTCAGAATCTGAACTAGGTCGCTGATTGGTTCTCCTACTTGTTTCCAGACTCTACCGGGAGTTAACGATGCAACAGCAACTTCGATTGGCTGGACCGAAACAATTCGCAACGGGCGCGTGAAAAACCGGTTTCCCAAAGTGAAGCCACACAAACAACAATGGCGGACGTAGATAGAGATTGCGGCTTTTTGCGATCTTTAAGAAACGCTGTGGATTACTCTTTAGTATCCAAATTTTCAAAATATCAGAGAACTAATTTATTCAGCGCAAGGATGTCTTGAAAAGAGGTGTTGACAGGCCAGACACGACTTATTAATTCGTGTTATCGTGGAGTGTGACCTTTAGAGTTTTGTTTGAACGAGGAAAATTTTTATCTCTAGCATGAAGGCGTGCTTTGGAGTTGCAGGTATTCTCGCTGAACGATTTCGCTGACCACTGGTAGGTGACAGGAAGAGAAATAGGTGTACTGGCTTAATTGCGTGCGGATATCAAGGATTCTTTGTTTGTTAAATCTCTCGCCTTTGAAAACGGTTGTATCCAGAAAGTTTACTTCTTTGTCTGAGATTAATGTTTGTTTGCAAGGACAATAAAATCTTCTATCTCCTTTTTCTCGACACTCTACAGTGAAAAAATGTCATCGATGTATCTTTTTTGATTTAATATTTCTGTCTCGACCGCGTTTTAAACATGTCAGCTGTTAGATTTAATGTAAACAAACAGACACGCTTTGGTCCCCAAGGTTTAAAACCGGTTTGGTGAGATATCCGATCCACAAATCGCATGGAAATGAGGTTGTGTACTCGAGTGCCCAGAGGTTTTTATTTTTTCTCGGCGCGTTGCGCCTCGTTGTCGCGGCTTCGCCGCTCAAATTCGCCGTTTTCACTAAAAAATAAAAACCTCTGGCACCCAGGGTATGACAACATACATAAACAGACAAATGGTGCCAGCTGACATGGGTCTTGTTAAGAAAGGCAAGTTAAACGTTTTCACTAAGGACAGTGTTTACGCTACAGATGTAAATCATACTCCATACTATACACACCAGTACAGCGATAAAATGAAATGTATTATCAAAAAGAAATTGAACTCTTACCCTAATTTTGGTTGAATATTGTTTATTTCATTCTCTTATTTACGGGCTTGTATATTCATTATAATAGTAATAATTTAAAAACAAAACAACAACAAAAAAACGGAGATAAATATTAAAAAAAAGAAAAGAATCTGCCTAATTTCTGCTCTTGCAAGTCCTTGTTTTGTATCAGGAAGCACAAAGGGAATGCTGTAAAGCTAAATGCTTTAGGAAAATGATATTTAAACATACGTGCTTTAAATGAAATACTGAAGACCTCGAGAGACTACAAAAATAAAGAGAGAGACAGACCCTTTTCTTTATTCTGGTGTTTACAAGTTATCCCTTGATCTGCTCTTCTACTCTCTTATCTTCATTTGTTGTCATTTCAGCCCCAAATTTGGTAAAGTAATATGTTTATAAAACTAACTTTACATGGTTAAATTACCTAACAAGTGGTTCATGTCCTTTCAAAAGGCGACTGTTCAAGATAATAATAACATCATTTTTTACAGAGTTACGGCATAAATAAACAGACAAATGGTGCAAAATCTATGGGCTGAGTTGAGTTTTATTTAAAACACTTTTCTTCATCCTTTCATCCTAAAAATTGATATAAAATGAATAAAGATATAATATAATATAATATTAATTAAATAACAAAAAAAAAAAAACGAAATAACCGGCCTCCGACTCGATTTGCAGTATTTGACGGAATAATCCATCGGGTAATTCTGACATCGGAAATGAACATCCAGACAGTCTTTTCTGTCGGGATGTTTCGAGTACCGCAAGAGATTCCGACATCGAAAAATCCAGACCCCGAAAATGAGGAACCAAATCCCGATGACGATGATTAATTCCCGACCCCGAAAATAGGAAATCGATAATTCCCGACCCCGAAAATAGAAAATCGAATTCCGATGTCGAAAACTAATTCCCGACCCCGAAATTAGAATTTTCGATATCGGAAACGGGCAGACTAATTTTGAACGGTTTTTTAAGGCATACTCCACTGCTTGATTAAATTATCACATTATGTTATTACGATGCAAATAAACCAAAGGTCAAGGTAAAAGTTGTGGGGTTATGATCATCCTAGGTAACCCGGTACGTAATCGCCTGGCATGCCTGATTTTGGGATGCGTGATCACACTTGCAACATTTAAGTCGATTATGTCGTTATGTCCATGTTCTTATATGTCGTTCTGTTGGTAGGTTGAACCAAGGTTTGAGCATGAGGTCGGTCAAGGTTTGCAATTAATTTGTTTACAAAAGACGGAAAAATAGGCCTGTGATTATGCTACGTATTTGCCTGGCAAACCTCAACTTGCGCGGCGTGGATAAATGCGTATTTGACACTTTCTGCTCTCTCCACTGCACTGCTTGATTCAGTTATCAGGTTGCATTATCATGATGTAAACAAAGTAAAGTTATTAATATCCCTTTCAGCTGGGTGGGTATAAAAAGATCACATTTTAAGGGTGAGTTTCCATCGTTCTTTCTGCATCACTGAAGGACAAGCAAGCTGCAGAAATGGATGACACGCCAGATAAATCGCGCTCCTCCAAATCCTACCGCGTTTGTGATTTCCTTCCCTCGATCAGGCCGTCCTATCTTTCATTGATATTGATCTTTGCTTGTGGATATCTCTGGCTGAAAAATGACGCCACCAACGATCGCCTCATTGCGCTGGAAAATCGCCTGAACAGGGAAGGTCTCGCAGGTAAGAACGTAGATTGCTGCCTTGCTTAAGGCGGAATACACCTGAATTTAAATGAAATTTTAAGAGGTTTAAATAAGGGATAGCAGGAAGATGAAAGGCTCTTATGAGCAAACTCGTGAATATCGGCTCTAAACAAAATATTTTTCACTGAAAAATTTTTCTTAGCTTTATTTTAAGAAGAGAGTGGCGAAGCCACTGGGCGAATTTTTGGGTGATATGCTGTACTTACTCTTTATTTTCAATCATTTCTACTAGTGAGTGGTTAGGATTAGGCGTTTTAGAAATTGGATTGGAAATTTCTTGGCAGCTGGGAGCTTGTGGAGGCCCTGGGTGGAGGCTAACATGACCATCTCAGAATCCTGCGATTTGTTACCAACTTAAAGCTGGCCACGAAATTGCGCTGTTTGCGAATTTTTAGTTGGGGCAACCTGATTTTGACGTGATATAAGCGACTGAAAATTCGTCTCTAAAATCGTTTTAGCGGGACTGAAAACTCGATAACTATAAGAGCTATAAATACAGTTGTTGTTGAAGAAAATTATATCCCGTTGTAGACAAATTATCCGGTATCGATTGCGAAACAATCACGAGTCGCATTCAGGCTGTTTTGAAAAGATAATGAAAATAATCAACCAAAGCACCCTAAGCATGATTATAAAGGTCTGTGTGAATTCTCTTTATATATCTGCAAGATTTGTGCCAAACCCTAATCCCTAACCTATTTATCTTCGTCACACATGTCGCACTTCGTACCGCTCAAAACGCAGACTTTCCATTTTTTTATTAATGTTCGCAAAAAAGGTAAAAGCCAGTCTTCTCGCCGTGTAAAGGACAACAGATCTCTTATTTTGTGCAGAAAAACAAGATATTTGTAATGCGAATGAAACAAATTTGTCAACACTTCACTGCACGACATCATTGCGCTTGGACCTGAAAAAGTTCGGGTCGGGACATCGTATCGTATCGTATCGTATCGTATCGTATCGTATCGTATCGTATCACCGTATCAGACTGCCTGCGAATACAGCTGTCTCCCATCGCTCCCTGCCGCTAGGCGCGTTCGCGCAAGAGAGCGTCTGAGAAATTCAATACTAATGACGTAAATCACCCGTCGCTAATCTCGTATAACCAAATGAAATGAAAGGTGTTGACAGGCCCATCACAACTAGCGCCTGGCGTGCTTCAGATATGACCTTTGTTCACTCGGTTTTTAGTTGGTTTGATTTTTACCCGGGGGTGGGGGTACTCCCTAAACTACCATTTTAGTATTATATCAAACAGACGCACGTAAAGACTATATGAAAGGGGTACCACTTTCAATGAAAGGTATATGAAAGGGGTACCTTTTCTGTCAAAAACGGTATATGAAAGGGTAAGGGTTTGGACCTCGGGGCGGATCATCCCCGAACAAAAATTATGTTGAGTATCCCCCGGAGATTTTTACAGGATCTCTCGGTATGTCTTTTAAAGATTTCTCAGGGAAAATCGCAGACGCTCGCCTCTCTCGCGCGAACGCCCCTAGAGGCGGCTGCGTGTATTCGCAGGCTATCGATAGACCGGAAAACAAACAAGTGAGGCCCTGAAGCCATATGTTTATTGCCTTCTTAAATGTAAATTGTTTGTAAGATAAATGCACCACTAAGACCTTATAGTATATGGTCTCGAGTACCCGAGACAACTTTGCTCGAGTTACGCCGGGCAAGCAGACGGGCAAGGTAACTTTTCACTTATGTGTTTAAAAATTCAACTAACCGGGTACATGAGGATCGCGAACTTGTGTCGTCTCGGCAAGTAGGGTAACCGTGGCAGGCGGGCTTTTCATCACACTTTTATAACATAAACACTTTACGCTCCCCCGCTTACTCTCCCCCCCCCCCCTCCCCACCCGGGTACGGCGGTACGGGGAACGAGATGCAATTTTATACTGAGGATGTAGTTGCCAAACTTATATATAAACGCTGGTTAAAGGGAACCTCCAGTTTATAACAAATTGACGTTAAATTGTTGGAAATAACGTTTAAATTTCAATTATGAAAATAACAAGTGGAAATATAATTTTAGTGTACCCAAAAATTCGATATGAATATCGCCTATTTTCGCTTTTAAATTTCCCGCGCGCCGCCATTTTGAATATTTATGACGTCAGATGGTTACCCGTTTGTTCCAAACAAAAGAACGTCGATTCTTTACAATAGCGGCAACCATAACACGTCATAAAATTCCAAATGGCGGCGCGCGGGAAGTTTAAAAGCAAAAAACAGGCGATATTCATATCCTTTTTTTTGTACACTGAAATTTCCTTTCAATTTGTTTTTAAAAGAATCGAAATTTAGACTTTGTTTCCAACAATTTAACGCCAATTTGTTATAACAATGGAGGTTCCCTTTAAAGTTGTCTCGGGTAAATTCGGGACATCGTATCTTCTATAGACCGGAAAGCAAAAAGAAAACATCCGAGCTTGTCAAAACAGTTACATGCATGCACAAAGAGAATTTTAAAATCACAACTCATATTCAAAGGGGACAGACCGCAAATAAATGTGGCTACTAAATATATCTGAATTTCGTAACTGTTCATCAGTAGGATGCCCAAAATGTGTGCAATTCCACAATTGGTTTCGGCTCCATTAAATCCTATGATATAAACACATAGAAGAATTGTATAATCTTGTACTGGTCAAAACTACACGAAGAACATTGTTTCCTTTCACAAAATGCATCTCACAACGAAGACCATTCTTCTTGGCTGTGCAGTTTACAAATAAGCGTATTTAGTTTTACAAATAAGCGTTAGGGTTCCCTATTTTCGGAGGGTCATACAGTTGCATATCCATGTCTGACATGGACGTAACAAAATAAAGATGAGAATACCATTATTTAAAATTTATGTTGTCATGCTCCTATCATGTCGTTAAGTTGTTCATAATTTCTTAATGAAACTTCCCTTGTGATTTGATTCGCCATTAATACATCAGGCATTAAATTTCATAAATATATACATTGTTCTTATAGGCAGACCAAGGAACCGCAGACAGGCTTCATTTTTCAACTTTACTAATGTCAACTCCACTACTATCCCAGAGATTCCAGATTTCAACTTTACTACTGCTTTCAACTATTCTACGTTGCTGCCTCCAGATTTCAACTTTACTTTAGATGAAATATTTGAAGAAATCAACAAGTACTTTGAGAAATTGCAAGTTAATTTCATTAAGAACTGCAACGTAACTCAAATGGGTTGCCCTGAAGGCCCCCGCGGACCTCCTGGACGACCGGGTCTCCGTGGGAAAAGGGGAAAGAAAGGAAAAACAGGCGACCAAGGACCTCCAGGATTAAATGGATTAGTTGGGCATCCTGGATCGCCAGGAGAACAGGGTGAACAGGGTATGCCAGGACCAAGAGGCCCCCCGGGTCCGCGGGGACCCCCTGGATTAGATGGAATAGATGGGGAAAGAGGAATACCAGGAGATGATGGGCCAAGAGGCCCTCCGGGACCTTCGGGACCTCCGGGACCTCCAGGACCACCTAGAAAATCAGGGACAGTGGATCCAGAAACGCACGTCGTGGTGGTATCACCAACGGAACACACGGGAGATGTGGACGGAAATACGTCTTTTTATTGCACGATTGATGGGAAGCATTCGCCTGGGATCGAGTGGCAATTCGAGGGCAGGAAACTTTTCTCAGGAGACAAGTATTCAATCAGTGAAAACGGAATCCTAATCATAAAACACTTAAACTACAAAGATGCTGGGCAGTACACTTGTAATGCGACAGATGTTGTTCGTATAGTCAACCTGACTGTTCAAGGTAAGAGCAATAAATGGTTCTAATATTCCATTATTTGAGAGCTTCAAGGGGCTGTGTCACCATTTTAGTGTTACTTTAAAAAGCCAAAATACATCTTTATATCAGTGGAAACCCAAAAATAAGGATCCAGTTTGGTTTAAAATTATTCTACTAGTGCTCTAAGAGTAAACGTAAGTGTCTTGGGCTGCAGATGGTCAGAATGGAAATGGATTGCATCTTGAAAAAATTGGGTTAAGTTTTTCAAGTTTATCACTTGTGTCTTTGAGGACTTCGAGAACTCGCTAAAATTGTGATTTTGGTTGATATCTTCCTCTTAGTCTTCTATGAGTATTTCATGTACGACAAAGGTACTTAGTTTTAATTTGGGGCAGTTTTACCCAAAAAACTCAAAATCATCATGACATATCTCCTTTAAATCGATCTGTTCTAACGCACATACAAGTTCTCCTACCTTATTTTATACATTCTCCTTATCAGAGACGGCAAGTGCGTCTCGAAACGCCTCACAGGATTGGCTAAGAAAACAATAGAATAAACAAACGAACAATGGACCCCAGCCCTAAAAACAATAGACCTGCGTGATACCCAGGACGAATGAAATTAGAGGTTCTGAAGAAGTGTATGGTATCCGTCTTATCATTCCTTCTCAGTGCAGGCATGCTTTCTTTGTAACTGATGTTTTTTACCGTGTCTAAATAAAGTTATGTATGTATGTATGTATGTATGTATGTATGTATGTATGTATGAGGGGGATCTAGCAGAGGGGTATGTAGCGGAGGGGGATCTAGAGGAGAGGCCCGGGGGGAGGGGAACTAGGGCAGGGGTAGCTTGGTGAGGGGCCTGTGGGAGGGATATCTAGGGGAGGGGCCCGGGGGGGGTATCTAGGGGCGGGGCCCGGGGGGAGGGGAACTAGCGCAGGGATAGCAAGGTGAGGGGCCCGTGGGAAGGGTATCTAGGTGAGGGACCCGGGACCCCCTCTTATATTGCAAAGAGACTCAAAAGTTTGCCAGCCGAACACAGTTTAGTAGAGCTTCTAAAATTCTACCTACGTTGTATCGGTCTCTGCTTCTATATTACATTTTCAAAAGTTAGGACTACACTACATGTCTTCATGATTGATTCTGGGAATGAAAGAGTTCATCTTCTTATTTGTTTACCTTTCCTATTCAGGTCCTCCTATCTTTACTAAAAAGCCTGGATTATTCGTCGCATCATTACAGTACACTACCCTTCAAGTTGCCTGCCAAGCGGACGGCTTCCCAACTCCAGAGATAACCTGGGCCAGGTTGGCGATGCCTTTGCCTGCTGAAAAGACTGAAGTAAAAGAAGGCACACTCGTCATTCGCAACTTGAATTTGCGTGACAGCGACCAGTATCAATGTGTTGCAGCGAACATTTTTGGAACAAAGAAGACTACAATGTACGTGGTTGTGCAACAATCGCAACTACCTGGAGGTTTGTATTTACACAGGGTACCCAGGTTCATGAACATACCACTTGGTCGAAAATCGAAAAATGACAGTATACAGCCGTTAAACTTCACAAACCACATCAAATGTTGTCCATGTGTTGTTTCTTGACTTCCTGGAGGCTCTAAACCGCATAGAAAGAACTAAAACCGAACGGACAGACCAAAACGGGGCTTAGAGGCCACAGGACAGTTAAAAAACTATAAATTATATGGAGAATATTTGATGTCTTGGTACTAAAATTTACCTCCTTCCCCCCCCCCCCTGCCCCCTTACCCCTACACAAGAGGGCGGGTCCTCTTCGCATATACTTGATGCAACTGCACTTCCCTATAAGCTTTCTTACACTTGATCGATTCTTGTGATCGGATTGCAAGGCATTCTTAAAAACAATAGAACAACAGAATTCATGTGACTCTTTGATTTTTGGTATTGCTAATTATTCATTTTCCGACCCTTTTCTTTGCAGTAAATTGTGACTGTTGGCGCACCTCAAACAAGCGTCTAACTGCTTTCGGTTGGGGGTATACCGGCCCCAATGGACTAGGCACGGATGCTGTTGACTTCCAGACTAACAATGACTTCATTCTGCAAGGGTTCCGCATGTGGGGGGTAGCCATTGGTTCAGAACCATTAGACGTCACTATTCGCTTAAAATACGCTAACAATGATTCCCTGATCGAAGAGAGAACCGGAAGGTTTGGTAACTATGCAGATGACCACTCCTTCGAAGTGTTGTTTCCTCGGGCGGTTTACATCCGTACCGGTGTTAGCTACACAGCATGGTCTAAAATGAAGACAACGAGAATCAACGACTATTTGTTTCTTCACACTGATGGCAGAAAACAAATCACATGTTCTGGAACCAATGTTACATTTAAAGCCCTCCCCCGCAGTAGAACTTCAGTACGTACCATATCAGTGGAGTGGGGCCAGATAGCCGCTTTCATTTATCGGTCCTCGCAGTGTCAAAAGTGATGCGTTTGCGCCTTATTGCAGAAACGTTTTCGTAGAAATACCATGTAGTAATTAATTACTTAATGACATTCAGACGCGGTCTATTTACATTCACAAAGGATGCAAGAAGAGAAATTGTTTAGAAATAAAAACTATTCCTTCCTTAGATAAAAATTGATCAATTTATCTAATAGAAATTTGTTTCAAAGAAATATCTGTTGAAAGGTCATGTCATGTCATCGAAAGAATCACCTTTGTGAATATCATTGAGGTAATTGATTCCCATTTGGTATTTTGCATTTTCTTTGACGTTTCAGATATACATTGTTAAGATGAAGTGTCAGGTTATGGCATGTTTATTATTTTCTTTTATTTTTAAAAGTACTTGTATCAAAGCTGAGTTTTTTTGGAGGGGGGTTGGGGTAATGTTATGTCAAATCATAGAGCAGTTTTCAATTGAGTGTCGTTAAACCAAAACTAAAGTAATTACTCTGACCAATCACAACAGACGCAGACAATCCAATGAACCAATCAGAACTCGAAGCAAATACATGCAGCCGGCACCAAGCGCGGGAAAACGCGTGCGAGCAAGTCACGATTGGTTTTGGTTTTACTTCTGATTGGTCGACAAAGTGGCGCGAGTGTTTTTAGCCAATCATAAAGCGTGGTAATGCAAGGATCATTCCCAACAAGACGCTCAGAACCTTGATCTGATGAATCTGATCGGAGAATGGATTCAACGGATTCATGATACATTTTTGGATTTAAGAATCCGGTTTCGGATTTCTCTTAAAAACGTAGCCTTGGTGTCGGGTAATCAGAAATAAACGTTTATTAGGCGTTGTCAGCAATTTTGATATGTTGTCTTCATAATATGTTACAAAAGAGATTTTTACCACAATTGCCGCTAAACTCGCAATCTGATTGGTCGACGTGAGTGGTAAATGAGAGTCCAGACAACGGTGCTGACGCTAACATCACGCGCGCTTGAAAAACACCAATCAGATTGCGAGAGAGTTATAGACAACGCTTGCTCTTTCTTTGCTGTCACGCTTTGTAACAAGACTTCGATTTTTCCTTGTGTTTTTTCTAAATATTGTTGTAAAAAACAAATTTACACCGGTTTTCCGTGGTGTGGACTCTTATTTACCACGATTTACGTCATCACATGGTCAAAATTTGTTGCTGACTCCACAACATTTTAACCATGTGATGACGTAAATCGTGGTAAATAAGAGTCCACACCACGGAAAACCGGTGTAAGTTTGTTAAAGTGAACATTGCGTTATGCATGCAAGGGGAAGGTTGCTTAGTACAAAAGAAGAGAAGACTCACTGATGTCTTTCTTGTTTAATACAATAACAGTGAAGAAAAATTAGCCTCGTAGCACTCAAATGTAATCATGACTATCGGCTGATTTCGACATTTTCCACGTCAACAAAACTACTTTTGACTTCGATTTCGTCTTTTTCTTAATTGTCAACAGCTTTTCCGAAACATTTCTTAAATGTCTTCACTTTCTCTTTCTGAATTAATCTCGTCGCGACTCCAAATTTTTAAAACTGAGAAAAAAAATTCAACATGACGTCAGTGTGTCTGCGCCATGGATATGATATGATCATGGATATTGACCAATCAAAATGCGCGTAGATTTCAGTACAGTATATTGCATAACTTGTATAAGTAATGTTACATTTGCAGTGTGATATGCAACTCCATTTTTTGTTACATCTTGTCATTAATTATTGTGTATTGTTTGTAATAAAAGCTATAAAAAGTATTCAGATCTTCTTATTAGTTACTTTTGGTGGAATTTATTTGTCAGTCAATTCCGAAGAGCAATAAATCCCCCCCCGGCTCCGTCACCGGGGTGGGGCTGTACTCCCGTCAGTTAAGATAGGTGTGTTTCGCAAAGGTTCTTAAATCCTTTAAGGCTAGAAAATCGAAACTAAATTAAAGGAGAAACTGTATGAACAGGTCGTTTTTATTTTTTTTTCTGGGTATGGGACTGAGAATCTCAAAACCATACCCTATCCAGCGGCGCATACCTATATCGGCTTACATATGGGAATACCCCCCCCCCCCGGCAAATACCCCATGCACTAGTCATTAAATTTCATATGCAACAATTTCGAAGTTATAAAAGTTTTATTCAATTAAAAGACTAACAATGCATATACAATGTTTATCGCATAGCAAGAAAACTAGTACAAGAAATATTTACTTAACGATCATCGAAAAGCCGGGGACACCTAACGAATTGTTCCCCAAATAGCTTTCCGGGATGTTTATACCGCCCTCAGATTTCCCGATTACAGGTTACAACTATGAAGTTAAGACAATGAACAGTAGAAACCACAACTACAAACCAATGAGAGGTGCCGGATCTGTGACAAAGATCTGGATCAGTAGAAAAACTTGAATAAATGTAAAATAACACGGCAAACTGATCCGTACGGCCGAGAAAAGATTGACTCAAGAAAAATAAAGTAAAATAAAAGATATATATTTTATACTCATTTTTATTTTAGCCCCCGTCGAAGGTTTGTGTTTCAAACCGAAATATCGGGCACAAAATATATATCTTTTATTTTACTTTATTTTTCTTGAGTCAATCTTTTCTCGGCCGTACGGATCAGTTTGCCGTGTTATTTTACATTTATACAACTATGAAACCTGTATTAAGCGGACCCCATATTAAACGGACATGCAACCAGCTTATTGGGTCCCTAAATTTTCATCCCGGCATATTTACTTTTAACAACAACAACAACAACAATTTATTCAACAAGAAACAACAACAACAATGTATTCTTAGTATAATAATGGAAGAGTTGAATGATTTGTTTGCCCTGCACATAGCTGGAAATCTAATCGGGGCGGGGCAAAACAAGTACATGAAAAATACAGATATCTACAAAATCAAAAACCTTATACTATTGAAAAGCCTTGCAGATTGCACATAATAATGAATAAAAACACAGAAGTTAAGTGACCTAATTGAGTTAAGACAAGGAGTCTCTGACTATAGTAAGTGTATCTATGTACTTACTTTATTAATAATCATGGAGATTTGAATATAGTCATCCTCCTTTTCTAAAATATTGAATAGCAATTTGCGGAGAGCTCTTTAAAGCGAAAGCTCTTTAAAGCTCTGTAAAGCGAACCTGTATTAAGTGGCCCTATATTTAGCGGACCCCAGCTGCTTTGGTCCCTAAATTTTCTTCCTATTTTGATTGTAAAGCGAACCGTCCTGTATTCAGCTGACCCCTCTATTAAGCTTTTCATTTTGTAAAATACTACAGGACAAACAGTATAAACCGTACAAACATTATACACTAAGGCATCAAAGAGCAATGAAAATCTTCAGTGCTGTCTACAAGTTGCTAAATCATACAGATACTCCTGAGAGCACAAGGGACCTAGTTGAGCGCAGAAATATTACATATGATCTAAGAGGAAAAGTAATCTTAATCCGAAGCCAAACACCACCACGTATGGCCTTAAGTCATGGCGCTATCAGGCTACCAAGTTATGGAATGCCCTTCCTAATACGTTGGGAACGGCAACTGATCACAAGGCGTTTAGAAAAGGCCTATACTGATATTAACATTGAAGTGTAGAAATTAATGATAGTATAGGCGTGTAAGCATAATGATTTTCTATAGTGTACGCACAAGGGCAGAAATTCAGCGCTCAAATCTAGAAAGGTCTGGGCAAGCTCCCCCAGAAAATTTTAATTTCGTCTAGCCTAACATTTTACGTTTAACTTACTGATACGTTACTGGCTCTTAGATGAGCTTAGATGGAAACGTCACTTATAAAGTGAATCAGGCTTTATCTAATGACTTAAATTTTCTTAATGAATTATCTCTTACTACAATTAAACAAAATGAGGACGTAACATGCAGGTAGAATACATGTTTACGAAATAAAAGGCTCTAAACGCATGTGGCCAAACATCCGCTATAACCTTTCTGACTGATACCAAATTGTTTTACCCCGAAATACTGAAGAACCACAGACATAACGTACACAAAACCATTTTAATATGATTTGGAACATGGCAGATTTATCAGTGAGTTTTGACTGTACCAGAAATTACATGAAAAACCAGGCGGTTCAAAGTAGGATTTACCAACTTTAACCCTTTTACTTCCGGAGTCAATTATAAAGACATGTAATGTAGTTCTAACTTTTAAGTCTGTTGACGAAATCCTATGGTGTGACCATTCAAATGAAACCTCTTCTGAGTACTTTTGCATGGTACCATTTGTTCTAACTTTTAAGTCTGTGGATGAAATCCTTAATCATATGGTGTGACCATTCAAATGAAACCTCTTCAGC
Organism: Cladopsammia gracilis; assembly: GCA_022457155.1. Taxonomy (NCBI): domain Eukaryota; kingdom Metazoa; phylum Cnidaria; class Anthozoa; order Scleractinia; family Dendrophylliidae; genus Cladopsammia; species Cladopsammia gracilis. The sequence continues at coordinate 814,727 of JAJGOT010000059.1, read as the reverse complement.
AGTACTTTTGCATGGTACCATTTGTTTTTCAGTATTAATAAGTTAGATAAATCTACACCAACGTTAACAAATCAGATCCCTTAAAGTTGTTTTTAGCTTACAATTTGACTTTGACTGGTATGACATTTTGACTAAAGATTAGCGATGAAAACCCTTTCAATCAGAAGAAACAGAACCCCCCCCCCCCTTCCCCCGGGGGGTGGGAACCTCTCATATGAAAACGACGAAGGGTTATCGTCGTGCCTGATCGTATGTTGGTTCTCAGTGAAAATTCGGTGTGTAAGAAAAACTTTAACATGCAAGGCCGATCAAACAGCTGAATTTGTTCGGTTTCTTTTAATATTGCCCAATATTTCGGTTAGACAAAACTAGCCAAGCAATCAACTAATGTGTTGTGTTGTATTGTATTGTACTGTACTGTACTGTACTGTACTGTACTGTACTGCACTGTACTGTACTGTACTGCACTGCACTGCACTGCACTGCACTGCACTGCACTGCACTGCACTGTTTTGTATTGTATTGTACTGCACTGTACTGCACTGCACTGCACTGTACTGCACTGTACTGCACTGCACTGCACTGCACTGTTTTGTATTGTATTGTACTGTACTGTACTGTACTGTATTGTATTGTATTGTATTGTACTGTACTGCAATGTACTGCACTGCACTGCACTGCACTGTTTTGTATTGTATTGCACTGTACTGTACTGTATTTACTGTACTGCACTGTACTGCACTGCACTGCACTGCACTGCACTGCACTGTCTTGTATTGTATTGTACTGTACTGCACTGTACTGCACTGCGCTGCACTGTACTGCACTGCACTGCACTGTCTTGTATTGTATTGCACTGTACTGCACTGCACTGCACTGTATTGTATTGTATTGTATTGTATTGTACTGTACTGTACTGTACTGTACTGTACTGTACTGTACTGCATTGCATTGTACTGTACTGTGCTGTACTGTACTTTACTACATTACATTGCATGACTGTATTGCATTGCATTGTATTGTATTGTATTGCATTGCATTGCATTGCATTGCATTGTATTGTATTGTATCGTATTGTACCTTTAAGGGGTCAAAATTTGCAGATTGGCACCGCTTAGAGCATTAAAAATCTGATATCTAAAATCTAAAATGACCGCCGTTAGAATTATGTGGTACCTTTTAAGGAATTGAGCCAAAAAAATTGGAGAGAATTGGTACCTCTTAGGGGCAAAATCCATTTCAGCCACGCCCATTAAACGAGATTCCTGTACCTTTCAGGGTGTTCTTCGAAAATTCCCTACGAGCATCTCCGTCATTTTCATATGGGATCCCCCCTGGACAGAAACCTGGATTAATGTTAACCCCGTTTCATCTGATTGCAGCCGACCAGGTCGTTACGTCGGTCTTCTTGCCCGGGGCGTCGCCCATCAACATTTCAAACTTAAGAAGATTAGCGCGGATATGTGACGAACGTAGCGGTAAGACCCAGAGATTCCCAGACCAGGTTTGGTAAAAAATATTTTAAACCCCGAACACACATTATTGTTTATACCGACATTTTGTGCAGTATAATACGTAATTCCTGGTACTCGAACAACAGCGGTATAGCTAACGCCTGCCTGTAAATAGATTTGTGTTGAAAAATACACCTTAAATGTATTTTCACGAGAAAGACTGGAATCATAGGTACTGGATTTTGCGGCAATAGAGGAATTTCCTTCGTGCAGCTCAATTGTGAAGTTATTCTTTGGGAACAACCTTTTATTATTCCACAGGCGATAACCACGTAAGATCATATTGCCGCTGACCTGGAAACCAAAAGCATCAATCACTGAATTTCGCCGCCATCCGTCGTAATTTACACTTGCAGATTTTTCTTGTGCACGCCAACAGCTACAATCCACTAATTAAGGAAAAAAAAAAACAGAAGAGAAGAGAAGAGAAGTTACAGATTATTTTTAAAGGGTTTCTAGCTTTTGAGTCTGTGCGGTAAATTCGCAAAGTGTGACCGATGAAATATGAACACTACTGACGCCCGGGGGGTACTCCCACATAAAAATAATGGGTCCTCTTCGTTCGTTCCTGTTAGAGGTCAAAATCTGTAAATTGGCACCTCTTGCGGTGCTAAAATAAAAAATGACCGCCGTTAGAATTATCGCGGTACCATTTTGAGTATTGAGCCGAAAATATGACAGGATTGGATTCCTCTTAGGGGTAAAAAATACCATTTGAGTCACGCCCATCAAACAAGATTCCGGTACCTTTTGGGCTGCGGAAATTTCCGACGAGCAACCTCGTCATTTCTATGTGGGAGCTTCCCCCCCCCCCCCCCCGGGTACTGACTATGCTGTACTTTGCTCACCATGTACAGCTGTTCGTCTTCAATCGTCTACAAAAAACTGCACTCGTTCCGATTTGAAAATTGAATATTCATCTCCTATGATACAATGCTCACCTCCTTTCTGTACCACCAAGTTCATCCTAGCCTTCTTTGTCCCCATGTTATTAGTCACTACACACTCGTACAGTCCACTATCGGTAGTACTCAGATTAGTGATGGTAAGATTTCCTTCACTGACTTCAGTCCTGGCCAAAGGAAATGGTTGAAGTAGCCTTGTCCAGTTGGAAACTGGAGTCGGGAACCCTTCCGCCTGACAAGTTTCTGAGAAATCTGTGCTTTCGATTGGCATAGTGAATGCTGGTGGTCTTTTTGTGAAGATAGGTGCAGCTAAATATGAACCAAACAGTTAGACTTGATGTCATTGCAGTTTTGTCCACGCAGTCCAAATTTGCTAGTTGATATACAATGTAGAGAAGGTCTCTCGGATAAAGTTAGATTTGGGCCTCCCATACACTTTGTTACAAGTTTTGCGCTCATGTTCTTTGGTAAGACGATTGTAATGTGACGTTTTAACAAGACTATCAAGAATGACACCGTTTCACGTTAAAACAAGAATATAATGTTCTTGTTATTGTTGCTTTTTTGCACGGTAGCACATTTGTTGGAACGAGTAGTGAGTGACGGGACACCGGTTGAATCGTCACAATATTTCTTTATGGCTCTTCAGGTAGAAATTCTGTTAATTTAGACGTGAATCACCGTGTGTGTGTGTGTTTACAGAAAATTACTGTTCATACATGATCACCCCTGTTCACCCCTGGTCTGGCCTGAGCAGCAGTCGTTTCGTTTCCGAGAATACGAGGGGCGTACGAAAGCATGGGGCGCAAAAAGAAGCAACAAAAAAATGTGTGTGTGTGTGTGTGTCTCTGAGAGCATCTCTTGGCTAATCATGATCAACCCAATACACCTTATTCCAAAATAGCGGCCATTTTATTATTCTTTTATATCTATGTAAATTAGCCCTCTTGGCCTCATTTTCGCTTGAAAATTCTTTTGTATTTTGCACATGCTGACGAGGCCAAGAGGGTTAATTTATATCAGATATAAAAGAATAATAAAATGGCCGCCATTTTGGAATAAGGTGTATAATAAAGTCTCACGACATCTAATCTGCTCGGCGTCCCTTTTCAGTCAGGCGAGCGAGACTGGATCCGAGGGAACGAACGAGCCGAGGGGAACTGGGAGAGAGTCGTGCCTATTACTCAGTCTCCCTCGGATCGTATTACTTTCGTTCGCTCGGTCGATAGCCGATCAGCGGCGTGATGCTCGGCCACTCGGCTGTCCACAGAGGGACTATTATATAGCAGTCTTACACGACATCTTACCTCGTACAGTCAGATTTCCAAATGCCTCGTCTGACCCCAAAACACTTGTGGCAATACAGGAGTACTGTCCAGAATCATTGAACCTCAACTGGCTGATAACTATTATACCTTGATTGATAGAGTATTTCAACCCGGACGAAAGTCGAACACCTTTAAATTTCCAGTAAACAATGGGATAAGGATCTCCAGTGATAAAGCACTCAAAGGTTGTGTTTTGTCCTTCATCGATTGTGATTTCCGCTGGCGTTAACGTCACATTTGGTAAAGAATGTCCACCACGAGGTCCCGGTACTCCTTTCGGTCCTGGTTCGCCCCTATCGCCTTTCTCCCCCTTTGTTCCCGGAATTCCTATCATTCCTCGGTCTCCACGTGCCCCGGGAAATCCGATGGTTCCTTGCGATCCGGTCTCCCCCTTGTCGCCATTCTCTCCCTTAGGTCCAGTAGGCCCAATCATTCCCGGTTGTCCGGATTCGCCTGGTAGCCCGTTGTCTCCTTGAAGACCTTTTTTCCCTCTGGACCCTCTTGATCCCCTCCTGCCACGGGGTCCTTTTGCACCCCTTGGACCAGGGCGTCCGGGGGGGCCTGCTGGGCATACTTTCTCATTTGATCTGCAGTATGCACTAGGGATGAATTTCCCCAGCTGAAACGCAACCTCACGGCTTACGTCTGCAGAAGTATAAACAGTCCTTGATGTGTTATCGATGGCATGCCTACGGGATCGTTTCACAGATGTTTCCAGCGGCTCTGAGAAAACAAAGAAGACACAATGATGAATATTTGAAATACACATTTCCGGTGAAAATATAAACTTATGTCACAAAAGCATCCTAAACAGCCTCAACAACAATAACCTGCTGAGGAATGCAGTCTGGGAGAGCTTACAGACCCACAACGAAGTGTCTGAATTGACCTACTTTTTTTGAAGCCGAAGGTACTTGGCCTGCGAAGCTGGCGGTTTTGTTGGCGGGGCGATGCTGGATTTGCGAGCGGTAAAGCTGCGAGTGGAATGGAGGGGAGACTGAGAGGAAAATTCAGCGTCTTACAGTTGACTTTTCAAATATCTTTTTCTGCATATTGCTCTTTTCTTCGACATAAAACAAGATCTAAAATTATGTTTCACCAGCCCTACTTCTGGGGGATCGAAGTGGGGGAGGTCATAAGGGACTGATCGACTTTGTGGACCGAGTTTTGGAGAAGAGTTGTAAGTAAGCGACTGTTTAACAGGGATTTTCGGTATATCACGGGCCTTAGTATAAATCCCCTTGCCAAGTTTGGGGATAGGATGGGGGGGGGGGGATATTGGTACTTCAGACCCAACGGTAATGGAGTTAAGACGCTTTACTTTGAAAGTGGGTGTAACAAGTGACCGAGTTTCACTTGCTACGTTTAAATTTGCTTTACACGTTTAGCCATTTTGGGGAAGTCATAGAAAAAGGTGACGTCTGAAAACGGGTAATGAAATATACACAAGGCCGTCTGAAAACGATTATGGGCTTCCTGAACCAGCCAGCTGCTGCACAGCCCTGCCAACATTTTGGAGAGTACCCCCGGCTATTTAGTGGCACTGAATAATAAGAAACACCGGAACGTATCTTTCATTTCATCGATGATTTCATTCATACCTGGTATCATTCTTAGGCTCTTGGCCTCATCTGGACCATCTGTTGGTTGAATGTGGTTACGTGCTGTATCCAGTGGAAGCACGTAATATCCATCTGTGAAAACATTCATCTGTTTTTCCAGTGTGATCAGACGATCGTTTGTTGCTTCATTTTTCAGCCAAAGAACTCCACAGACAAATACTAAAATAACTGACAGACAGGAAGGCCTGAGAGAAGGAAAGAAATCGCGAACTCTTTGAGATTTAGAGGTCTCCATTCCGGAAGATGATCACAGAATGAACCTTGGATGGTTGTAGAGCGATTGTCTATGAATTTGACTTTGATTAGTCATGTGAGTTGGAAGGTCACAACATGCATCTGCCTGTCCAGTTTTGTTTAGTCTATAAAAAGGCACAGGGGGGATGGAGGGGGGGGGGGGGGGGGGGGGGGGCAAAATTTCTTAGTAATGTTAGTAATGTTAGTAATGTTACATTTAAAGCCCTCCCCCGCAGTAGAACTTCAGTACGTACCATATCAGTGGAGTGGGGCCAGATAGCCGCTTTCATTTATCGGTCCTCGCAGTGTCAAAAGTGATGCGATTGCGCCTTATTGCAGAAACGTCTTCGTAGAAATACCAGATAGTAATTAATTACTTAATGACATTCAGACGCGGTCTATAGTTCACATTCACAAAGGATGCAAGAAGGGAAATTGTTTATAAATAAAACTTATTCATTCTTTAGATAAAAATTGATCAATTTATCCAATAGAAATTTGTTTCAAAGAAATATCTGTTGAAAGGTCATGTCATGCGAAAGAATCACCTTTGTGAATATCATTGAGGTGATTAATTCCCATTTGGTATTTTGCATTTTCTTTGACGTTTCTGCAATCAGGTATACATTGTTAAGATGAAGTGTCAGGTTATGGCGTGTTTATTATTTTCTTCTGTTTTTAAAAGTACTCGTATCAAAGCTGAGTTTTGTTGGAGGGGGGTTGGGGTAATGTTATGTCAAATCATAGAGCAGTTTTCAATTGAGTGTCGTTAAACCAAAACCAAAGTAATTACTTTGACCAATCACAGCAGTCGTAAACAATCCAATGGACCAATCAGAACTCGAAGCAAATACATGTCGGCGGCGCCAAGCGCGGGAAAACGCGTGCAGCCAAGTCACGATTAGTTTTGGTTTTACTTCTGATTGGTTGAGAAAGTGGCGCGAGATTTTTTAGCCAATCAAAAATCATATGGTAATGCAAGACCAAACCGCTCTATGGATTCTTTACGAACACTGGCAGAAATGGACCTGTTTTGATTTGCTTATCATTCTCTTTCTTCTTAAACAGATAATACTCGAAAATATATGCACCGAAATCTTACCTGAATTGACCATGATTAATCGTGTAGGAAAAACAATGGAGTTGACAGAAAGACCGCTTGTCATATTTACGTTTTTCGGATCATTCCAAACGAAACGCTCAGAACCCGAATCTCAAAAATGTGGATTGTATTTGATCCGATGAATCTGATCGGAGAATGGATTCGCGGATTCGTGATTCATTTTTGGATTTAAGAATCCGGTTTCGGATTTCTCTTTAAAAAACGTAGCCTTGGCGTCGGGTAATCAGAAATAAACGTTTATTAGGTAAATAGTTTTTTATTTTTGCATGCAGTAATGAAATACTGAAACTCTTTGTGGATACTTAACAAATAGATTCCATTTTATAACATACCTCAAGGTAACAGCGCGTTTTGATTGGTTAATACGCGCTATTCATTTATCAGTGGGTAGCACGCTCGCGTCAAGTGTCTAGCGTTGTCCGCAATTTTGATATGTTGTCTTCATTGTTACAAAAGAGATAGTGAACATGGAGTTATGCATGCAAGCGGAAGGTTGCTAAGCACAAACGAAGCGAAGAGTCGCTCGAGGCGATGGCCGACAACAACTCAAGCTTCTTGTTCTGCCGTGCGTCTGTTCAGTTATATATATATTACACATGACGTCAAAATTGGCTCTGATGTTTTTCTTGTTTAATACAATACCAGGGAAGAAAAGTTGGCTTCGTAGCACTCAAATGTAATCATGTCTACGTCACCTTTTTTCACGTCAACAAAACTACTTTTGACTTCAACTTCGTCTTCTTCTTAATTGTCAAAAGCTTTTCCGAAACATTTCTTAAATGTCTTCACTTTCTCTTTCTGAATTAATCTCGTCGCGACTCCAAATTTTTAAAACTGAGAAAAAAAATTCAACATGACGTCAGTGTGTCTGCGCCATGGATATGATATGATCATGGATATTGACCAATCAAAATGCGCGTAGATTTCAGTACAGTATATTGCATAACTTGTATAAGTAATGTTACATTTGCAGTGTAATATGCAATTCCATTTTTTGTTACTTCTTGTCATTAATTATTGTGTATATTGTTTGTAATAAAAGCTATAAAAAGTATTCAGATCTTCTTATTAGTTACCTTTGGTGAAATTTATTTGTCAGTCAATTCCAAAGAGCAATAAATCCCCCCCCCCCCCGGCTCCGTCACCGGGGTGGGGCTGTACTCCCGTCAGTTAGGATAGGTGTGTTTCGCAAAGGTTCTTAAATCCTTTAAGGCTAGAAAATCGAAACTAAATTAAGGGAGAAACTGTATGAACAGGTCGTTTTTATTTTTTTTCTGGGTATGGGACTGAGAATCTCAAAACCATATCCTTTCCAGCGGCGCATACCTATATCGGCTTACATATGGGAATACCCCCCCCCCCCCCCCGGCAAATACCCCATGCACTAGTCATTAAATTTCATATGCAACAATTTCGAAGTTATAAAAGTTTTATTCAATTAGAAGACTAACAATGCACATACATGTTTATGGCATAGCAAGAAAACTAGTACAAGAAATATTTACTTAACGATCATCGAAAAGCCGGGGACACCTAACGAATTGTTCCCCAAATAGCTTTCCGGGATGTTTATACCGCCCTCAGATTTCCCGATTACAGGTTACAACTATGAAACCTGTATTAAGCGGACCCCATATTAAACGGAGATGTAACTAGTTGTTTGGGTCCCTTAATTTTCATCCCGGCATATTTACTGCAAAGCGAACCTGTATTAAGTGGCCCCATATTTAGCGGACATGCAACCAGCTGATTGGGTCCCTAAATTTTCATCCCGGCATATTTACTTTTAACAACAACAACAACAACAACAACAATTTATTCAACAAGAAACAACAACAACAATGTATTCTTAGTATAATAATGGAAGAGTTGAATGATTTGTTTGCCCTGCAAATAGCTGGAAATCTAATCGGGGCGGGGCAAAACAAGTACATGAAAAATACAAATATATACAAAATCAAAAACCTTATACTATTGAAAAGCCTTGCAGATTGCACATAATAATGAATAAAAACACAGAAGTTAAGTGACCTAATTGAGTTAAGACAAGGAGTCTCTGACTATAGTAAGTGTATCTATGTACTTACTTTATTAATAATCATGGAGATTTGAATATAGTCATCCTCCTTTTCTAAAATATTGAATAGCAATTTGCGGAGAGCTCTTTAAAGCGAAAGCTCTTTAAAGCTCTGTAAAGCGAACCTGTATTAAGTGGCCCTATATTTAGCGGACCCCAGCTGCTTTGGTCCCTAAATTTTCTTCCTATTTTGATTGTAAAGCGAACCGTCCTGTATTCAGCTGACCCCTCTATTAAGCTTTTCATTTTGTAAAATACTACAGGACAAACAGTATAAACCGTACAAACATTATACACTAAGGCATCAAAGAGCAATGAAAATCTTCAGTGCTGTCTACAAGTTGCTAAATCATACAGATACTCCTGAGAGCATAAGGGACCTAGTTGAGCGCAGAAATATTGCATATGATCTAAGAGGAAAAGTCATCTTAACCCGAAGCCACACCACCACGTATGGCGTTAAGTCGTGGCGCTATCAGGCTACCAAGTTATGGAATGCCCTTCCTAATACGTTGGGAACGGCAACTGATCACAAGGCATTTAGAAAAGGCCTATATGATATTAACATTGAAGTGTAGAAATTAATTATGTATATGCGTGTAAGCATGATGATTTTCTATAGTGTACTTCAAAGGCAGAAATTCAGCGCTCAAATCTAGAAAGGTTTGGGCAAGCTCCCCCAAAAACATTTTGATTTCGTCTAGCTAGCCTAACATTTTACGTTTAACTTACTGTTACGTTACTGGCTCTTAGATAAGCTTAGATGGAACCGTCACTTATAAAGTGGATCAGGCTTTATCTAATGACATAAATTTTCTTAATGAATTATCTCTTACTACAATTAAACAAATTTTACTACATATTTGTTTAAAAAAAATGAGGACGTAACATGCAGGTAGAATACATGTTTACGAAATAAAAGTCTCTAAACGCATGTGGCCAAACATATCCGCCATAACCTTTTTGACTGGTACCAAATTGTTTTACCCCGAAATACTGAAGAACCACAGTCACTAGACATAACGTACACAAAACCATTTTAATATGATTTGGAACATGGCAGATTTATCAGTGAATTTTGACTGTACCAGAAATTACATGAAAAACCAAGCGGTTCAAAGTAGGATTTACGCCAACTTTAACCCTTTTACTCCCAGAGTCAATTATAAAGACATGTAATGTAGTTCTAACTTTTGAGTCTGTTGACGAAATCCTAAGGTGTGACCATTCAAATGAAACCTCTTCAGCAGTACTTTTGCATGGTACCATTTGTTCTAACTTTTGAGTCTGTCAACAAAATCCTATGGTGGGACCATTCAAATGAAACCTCTTCAGCAGTACTTTTGCATGGTACCATTTGTTCTAACTTTTGAGTCTGTCAACAAAATCCTATGGTGTGACCATTCAAATGAAACCTCTTCAGCAGTACTTTTGCATGGTACCATTTGTTTTTCAGTATTCTACAAAATGAAATTTGGGATATTTCTAGATCTAGAACTTTGATGTTTGGCAGTCTTGGGAGTAAGTTACATAAATCTACACCAACGTTAACAAATCAGATCCCTTTAAGTTGTTTTTAGCTTACAATTTGACGTTGACTGCTATGAAATTTTGAATAAAGATTAGCGATGAAAACCCTTTCAATCAGAAGAAACAGAACCCTCCCCCCCCCGGTGGGGGACTCCCATATGAAAATGACGAGGGGTAATGGTCGTACCTGATCGTATGTTGGTTCTCAGTAAAAATTCGGTGTGTAAGAAAAACTTTAACATGCAAGGCCGATCAAACAGCTTAATTTGTTCGGTTTCTTTTAATATTGCCCAATATTTCGGTTAGACAAAACTAACCAAGCAATCGACTAATGTGTTGTGTTGTATTGTATTGTACTGTACTGTACTGTACTGTACTGTACTGTACTGTACTGTACTGTACTGTACTGCACTGCACTGCACTGCACTGCACTGTATTGTACTGTACTGTACTGTACTGTACTGTACTGTACTGTACTGTACTGTACTGTACTGTACTGTACTGTACTGTACTGTACTGTACTGTACTGTATTGTACTGTACTGTACTGTATTGCACTGCACTGCACTGCACTGTACTGCCGTACTGCACTGCACTGCACTGCACTGTTTTGTACTGTATTGTGCTGTAGTGTACTGTACTGTACTGTACTGTATTGTATTGTATTGTATTGTACTGTACTGTACTGTACTGCACTGCACTGCACTGCACTGTACTGCACTGCACTGCACTGTACTGTACTGTACTGTACTGTACTGTACTGTACTGTACTGTATTGCATTGCACTCTACTGTACTGTACTGTACTGTACTGTATTGTATTGTATTGCACTCTACTGTACTGTACTGTACTGTAATGTACTGTATTGTATTGTATTGTACTGTACTGTACTGTACTGTACTGTACTGTACTGTACTGAACTGTACTGTACTGTACTGTACTGTACTGTACTGTACTGTACTGTACTGTACTGTACTGTACTGTACTGTACTGTACTGTACTGTACTGTACTGTACTGTACTGTACTGTACTGTATTGTACTGTACTGTACTGTATTGCACTGCACTGCACTGCACTGTACTGCCGTACTGCACTGCACTGCACTGCACTGTTTTGTACTGTATTGTGCTGTAGTGTACTGTACTGTACTGTACTGTATTGTATTGTATTGTATTGTACTGTACTGTACTGCACTGCACTGCACTGTACTGCACTGCACTGCACTGTACTGTACTGTACTGTACTGTACTGTATTGCATTGCACTCTACTGTACTGTACTGTACTGTATTGTATTGTATTGCACTCTACTGTACTGTACTGTACTGTAATGTACTGTATTGTATTGTATTGTATTGTACTGTACTGTACTGCACTGCACTGCACTGCACTGCACTGTACTGTACTGCACTGCACTGCACTGCACTGTACTGTACTGCACTGCACTGCACTGCACTGCACTGCACTGCACTGTACTGTACTGTACTGTACTGTACTGTATTGCATTGCACTCTACTGTACTGTATTATATTGCATTGCATTGCATTGTATTGCATTGTATTGTATTGCATTGTATTGTATCGTATTGTACCTTTAAGGGGTCAAAATTTGTAGATTGGTAACGTTTAGGGCATTAAAAATCTGATATCTCAAATCTAAAATGACCGCCGTTAGAATTGCGTGGTACCTTTTAGGGAATTGAGCCTAAAAATAGGACAGAATTGGCAACTCTTAAGGGCAAAATCCATTTCAGCTACGCCCATTAAGGTGGCTCCATATTGTTCAGCCCTCTCGTCTTTTGCATGCCATTACAGCTAGCCCGATGGTGTGGCTAAAAATCTTTTACTTGAAACCAGTAAACCTTTTATCAGTCAACAAAGTGGTATCCAAATGACGTCATCATTCGTTGCCATGGCAACGGGAAAAGAGGTAAAAATACGTTATTTTGGACCATTTGAGGCTAATGACATAAACTACACGGTGAAAGTTTTTGTTTTCGATATATTTTTGTTTAATTGGCAAGAGAAACATTTTAACAATTTCTACAAAAATTCTGTACATAGAGTTCAGAGCTACCTTAAATTTATGTAAAAATGACATATCTCTGAATCCTATGTACAGATTTTTTTCAAAATTGGCGCAAATGTTTGTTATGTTTATAAGACAAAAATATATAAAAATCAAAAAAATTTCACCGAGCAGTTTTGAAGTTATTAGCCTCAAAAGGTTGAAAATGGGGTCTTTTTGGCCTCTTTTTACGTTGCCATGGTAACAAATTTTGATGTCGTAGCCACCTAAATTTGTTCATTGGTCAAGTGTTTACAAACCTGTACTAAACTTTACTGGTGTAGCTGTGATTGAATATCATAGATGTATCATGATGGAAATGTTTAAACTATTAGGAGCCACCTTAAACGAGATCCCGGTACCTTTCAGGGTGTTCTTCGAAAATTTCCTACGAACACCCACGTCATTTTTATATGGGATCCCCCATGGACAGAAACCTGGATTAATGTTAACCCTGTTTCAACTGATTGCCGGCAGCCGACCAGGTCGTTACGTCGGTCTTCCTGTCCGGGGCGTCGCCCATCAACATTTCAAACTTAAGAAGATTAGCGCGGATATGTGACTAACGTAACGGTAAGACCCAGAGGTTCCCAGACCAGATTTCATAAAAATGACGTTAACCCCCGAACACACATTGTTGTTTATACCGACATTTCGTGCAGTATAACGCGTTCTTCCTGGTACTCGTACAACAGCGGTATAGTTAACACCTGCCTGCAAATAGATTTTTCGCGAAAAATACACCTCAAATGTATTTTCTCGAGAAAGACTGGAATCATAAATACTGGATTTTGCGGCAATAGAGGTATTTCCTTCGTGCAGCTCAATTGTGAAGTTATTCTCTGGGAACAACCTTTCATTATTCCATAGGCGATAACCACGCAAGATCATATTGCCGCTGACCTGGAAACCAATAGCATCAATCGTCGGTGAATTGTACGAGCTGTATGTGTATCTGTCGTATCTTACACTTGGAGATTTTTCTTTCGTACGCCAACAGAAACAATCCACTAATTAAGGAAAAAAAGAAAACAGAAGATAAGAGAAGTTACAGATTATTTTTGAGGTGGTTCTAGCTTTTGAGTCTGTGCATGAATTGGCAAAGTGTGCACAGTGAACGCTACTGATCGACGCTCGGGGAGAGATTCCCATATAAAAATGACGGGGTCCTCTTCGTATCTTTTAGGGGTCAAAATCTGCAGATTGATACCGCTTGGGCTGCTCAAATAAATAAATGACCGCCGTTAGAATTATCGCGGTACCTTTTATAACAGAATAACAGAGAGATAGCGCACATATCACACATGTCTCATGGCGCTTTACATACACTTATGAGATCGGACGTCAGCTTATGAAGGCGCCACAGGCAGCCTCTATCGGTCCATTGTTGATCTCATCTCACCCACCCCACCCATGAACAAGTGACACTGAGGGTGGTCACAGCCAGGGTTTGTTACGTCCTCAGTGGTTCTTTTACGTCCCCATGGGAGACGGGACCGCCATTTCTGCGTGGTCATCGGAGCCACGTAAAGGTCTAACCATTTGCCGATGTCATAGCAAAGGCAGCACCTTCATCCTCAGTTATTTTAAGACCCTGAGTGTTGGTCCGGCCGGGGTTCGAACCCGAGACCTCCCGCTCTGCAGACCGGTGCTCTATCAACTGAGCTAACTTTTAGGGTATTGAGCCGAAAATATGACAGGATTGGAAACCTCTCAGGGGTAAAAATCCATTTGAACCACGCCCATCAAATAAGATTCCGGTAACTTTTAGCCGAAGGGTGTTTTTCGAAAATTTCCGACACACTTCCCTGTCACTTTTATGTGGAAGTCGCCCCCTTCCCCCCCCCCCCCCCCCCCGGGTACTGACGGTGCTGTACTTTGCTCAGTTTGTGCAGCTATTCTTCTTCAATCGAAGGCAAAAGATTACTCTCGTTCCGAATTGAAAATTGAATCTTGATCTCCTATGATACAATGCTCACCTCCTTTCTGTACCACCAAGTTCATCATAGCCTTCTTTGTCCCCATGTTATTAACCACTACACACTCGTACAGTCCACTATCGGTAGTACTCAGATTAGTGATGGTAAGATTTCCTTCACTGACTTCAGTCCTGGCCAAAGGAAATGGTTGAAGTAGCCTTGTCCAGTTGGAAACTGGAGTTGGGAACCCTTCCGCCTGACAAGTTTCTGAGAAATCTGTGCTTTCGATTGGCATAGTGAATGCTGGTGGTCTTTTTGTGAAGATAGGTGCAGCTAAATATGAACCAAACAGTTAGACTTGATGTCATTGCAGTTTTGTCCACGCAGTCCAAATCTGCTAGTGGATATACAATGTAGAGAAGGTCTCTCGGATAAAGTTCGATTTAGACCTCCCGTACACTTTGTTACAAGTTTTGCCCTAATTTTCTTTGATAAGAAGATTGTAATATGACGTTTTAACAAGGCTAATAAGAATGACACAGTTTCACGTTAAAACAAGAATATAATGTTCTTGTTGTTTTTGCTTTTTGTGTAGCACGTTTGTTGGAACAAGTAGTGAGTGACGGGACACCGGTTGAATCGTCACAATATTTCTTTATGGCTCTTTAGGTACAAATTCTGTTAATTTAGACGCGAGAATCGCGTGTGTGTGTTTACAGAAAATTACTATTCAAACATTACACAGATGTTTGCTTCGACGTCGCATTTTCTTTTTTAATTTGTAGCATTAAAGACAACCCCTGGTCTGGCCTGAGCAGCAGTCGTTTCGTTTCCGAGAGTGTGAGAGGCGCACGAAAACATGGGGCGCGAAAAATAGCAAAAAAAGGGAAGGGGAGGGGAAAGGAGGGGAAGGAAACATTGCTACCTGACGCAGGCTACCATGGTCATGGTCAGCGTGTGATACAAAACCTTTTTTCAGTTTTATCTTGTTGTCAGTGCACTTAGAAAATAGAATTATGTAGTTTCATTTTCAGAACGGCTACATAAGTATATATATGTCTCTGAGAGCATCTCTTGGCTAATCATGATTAACACAGTAATAAAGTGGAGCGAGAGAGACTGGATCGGAGGGAGCTAACGAGCCGAGAGGAACTGGAAGAGAGACGCGCCTCTTCCTCAGTCCCCCTTGGCTCGTGTAACTTTCGTTCGCTCGGTCGATAGCCGATCGGCGGCGTGATGCTCGCCCACTCGACTATCCAGAGAGGGACTGCCAGCAGTCTACACGACATCTTACCTCGTACAGTCAGATTTCCAAATGCCTCCTCTGACCCCAAAACACTTGTGGCAATACAGGAGTACTGTCCAGAATCATTGAACTTCACGTGGCTGATAACCATTATACCTTGATCGATAGAGTACTTCAACCCTGACGAAAGTCGAACACCTTCATATTTCCAATAAACAATGGGATAAGGATCTCCAGTGACAAAGCACTCAAAGGTTGTGTTTTGCCCTTCATCAATTGTGATTTCCACTGGCGTCAACGTCACATTTGGTAAAGAATGTCCACCACGAGGTCCCGGTACTCCTTTCGGTCCTGGTTCGCCTCTTGCGCCTTTCTCCCCCTTTGTTCCCGGAATTCCTATCATTCCTCGGTCTCCACTTGCCCCGGGAACTCCGATTGTTCCTCGTGATCCGGTCTCTCCCTTGTCGCCATTCTCTCCTTTAGGTCCAGTAGGCCCAATCATTCCTGGTTGTCCGGATTCGCCTGGTGGCCCGTTGTCCCCTTCAAGACCTTTTTTCCCTCTGGACCCTTTTGATCCCCTCCTGCCACGGGGTCCTTTTGCACCCCTTGGACCAGGGCGTCCGGGGGGGCCTGCTGGGCATACTTTCTCATTTGATCTGCAGTATGCACTAGGGATGAATTTCCCCAGTTGAAAGGCAACCTCACGACTTACGTCTGCAGTAGTATAAACAGTCCTTGATGTGTTATCGATGGCATGCCTACGGGATCGTTTCACAGATGTTTCCAGCGACTCTGAGATAACAAAGAAGACACAATGATGAATATTTGAAATACACATTTCCGGTGAAAATATAAACTTATGTCACAAAGCACCCTTAACAGCCTTAACAACAATAACCTGCTGAGGAATGCAGTCTGGGAGAGCTTACAGACCCACAACGAAGTGTCTGAATTGACCTACTTTTTTTGAAGCCGAAGGTACTTGGCCTGCGAAGCTGGCGGTTTTGTTGGCGGGGGCGATGCTGGATTTGCGAGCGGCAAAGCTGCAAGTGGAATGGAGGGGAGACTGAGAGGAAAATTCAGCGTCTTACAGTTGACTTTTAAAATATCTTTTTCTGCATATCGCTCTTTTCTTCGACATAAAACAAGATCTAAAACTATGTTTCACCAGCCCTACTTCTGGGGGATCGAAGTGGGGGAGGTCATAAGGGACTGATCGACTTTGTGGACCGAGTTTTGGAGAAGGGTTGTAAGTAAGCGACTGTTTAACAGGGATTTTCGGTATATCACGGGCCTTAGTATAAATCCCCTTGCCAAGTTTGGGGAGAGGAGGGGGGGGGGGGGGGGGGGGGTATATTGGTACTTGAGACCCAACGGTAATGGGGTTAAGACGCTTTACTTTGAAAGTGGGTGTAACAAGTGACTGAGTTTCACTTGCTAAGTTTAAATTTGCTTTACACGTTTAGCTATTTTGGGGAAGTCATAGGAAAAGGTGACGTCTGAAAACGGGTAATTAAATATACACATTGCGTCTGAAAACGATTATGGGCTTCCTGAACCAGCCAGCTGCTGCACAGCCCTGCCAACATTTTGGAGAGTACCCCCGGCTATTTAGTGGCACTGAATAATAAGAAACACCGGAACGTATCTTTCATTTCATCGATGATTTCATTCATACCTGGTATCATTCTTAGGCTCTTGGCCTCATCTGGACCATCTGTTGGTTGAATGTGGTTACGTGCTGTATCCAGTGGAAGCACGTAATATCCATCTGTGAAAACATTCATCTGTTTTTCCAGTGTGATCAGACGATCGTTTGTTGCTTCATTTTTCAACCAAAGAACTCCACAGACAAATACTAAAATAACTGACAGACAGGAAGGCCTGAGAGAAGGAAAGAAATCGCGAACTCTTTGAGATTTAGAGGTCTCCATCTCCGGAAGATGATCACAGAATGAACCTTGGATGGTTGTAGAGCGATTGTCTATGAATTTGACTTTGATTAGTCATGTGAGTTGGAAGGTCACAACATGCATCTGCCTGTCCAGTTTTGTTTAGTCTATAAAAAGGCACAGGGGGGATGGGGGGGGGGGGGGGGGGGACAATATTTATTAGAAGATTATACATAGATGCGCGTAGATATGACTTTCTCTTCGAGTGCTCAACTCGACAAGTTTTAAGCATTTTTCCGGGGGATCAGTCATTGAGTGATTTGTTATATAGCAACACAAGAAAAACGCGCCGAGCACTCGAGGTAAACATCAATCCATCATAATCATGCTACCTTTTGTCACGGTCTGATCACGTGCGCTTGCGGGCAACAGTATGTTACCCACGGACGACCCACGGACGTCAAAATTGTTGCCCGCTTAGCACAATTAAATTGGCGGAAAACAGTTTGTTTGGTAGATGTCATGTGACCATGAATCAACCAATCAACGCGTTCGTTGTATTGAGAAAAACTCCAGCCATATAACAATTGGTAACGTTGTAAACTTTGTATCAAAACAAAATTCAAGTTCATTCTATTTTATACACTTCGTTATTACAGTAAAATATTCCAAAATTAATTGAAAAATAAAGGAGAAAGAATTACACAACAAATATGACGTTACATTTAACAAGAGGCTCCAAGCAGCTTATACTCATGCGCATGCGTAAGAAAGTTTTATGAAATATTTTAAAGATGATAAGAAGATGTCCGACATGGAGAAGAGTTACTCCTTTCATTCAGTCATCGTTCCTGCAAACCACGTTGTTTACTATTGAATGTTTTGTAAATGAAGGCTGTACCACAATGAAGCCGGTGATTTTTCTAAGTGTTATATATACCTAACGTGAACATTCGTAATGTAAGTAGGGTTGTAGGAGACGCTGTCGTGACACTTCAGTAGGCGCTGTTTTACCTGAAGTGGGAGTAGCCGGAAGTCACTAAACAGGAAGTGTAAATGTTAAAGCTATGAACCGGAAGAGCACAATTTAAAATATTTTTGCATAAATCTGCATGCAAAATCGTGACACCAAAAAACAAATACACAGCGTAAAAGAAAAATAATAAGAAGAAAAACGGAGGCCATTTTATAACTCATGCCGCTAAGCGCATGAGTAACAAGGGAGAAGTGTGTTGTGGCCAAAGCAGCGAAAGCTTTCGAGTAGGCCACTATTACAGTGAAGTTATCTAAAGGAAACAAGTTCACATAACTGTTGCAAGGCTCAATATCAGGGACAAGAGAAACAACTAATTAAAACATATCACGTGTAGCGAATTGGAACCACCATGACACCTTGTAAAGTGTGTCTGTTTTTGTTTGGAACAAATCACTAATGCCTCCCCGCCCCCACCCCAACTTCCCGGTAAAAAGGCCACACCGTCCTGAATACAAACGAAATGAACAGACACATACCCATTCCCTATTTATTTGGTTTGGGGTCGAAAGAAGATTGGATACGAGGATGAGGCGCGTGGGATGTCCTGGGAAGGGCCCTTTACTAACTTAGTTGTTGTGCATGAGTCAGAATTGCAGAAATAACTAGTGTAAGCATGAGCTACAGGGCCAAAACAATTTTCAAAATAGGGCCTAAAATACATCGATCACAAATGTTCAAAATAGTCCCATGACGAGAGTATCGTGGAACAGTATTTGTGTAGTCTTTGGGGGCTCAGGTCTCAGTGCAGAACACAAAACCAATCGCGGTGGTAAATGCTAGCTAATATATAAACGTAACTGCGTTTGCAAGGACCACCGTAACAGTGCCGTAACAAAATAGAAGCACCGGATCCTGTACTGAAAGGATCTAATCAGCTGTAAAAATGAAAAAGTATGATACAGTACAAAAGCAAGGCTTTCTTCTTCAGGGTCTTACAGGTTTTGACTCTATAGGCAAAAAACGTTACAATTTAAACGTGGAGTTGTAATCGGATACTATAATAATAAGAAGAAGCCTACTTAAAACGTAAAGACGTTAAGAAATAATAAGAAACGTTACAATTTGAAATTTGAAAAATATGACCTTATATAGTAACTTATAAGCAAACGTTGAGATATACAAAACGTTACAATTTGAAATTTAAAACATAAGGATACTAAAAAAGAAGTATGGAAACTAGAAACAAACAAGTCATGTTTCATCTCTTCTATTTATACCTAAAGGTTCAAGAGTTTGACCTCTCTTAATGAGATATACCTCTCTAGCTAGCTTTTCGTACACAGTCACGATTAGATTTAACGAGTTTAAGAGGAATAAGTTGCATGTCAGAAGCGGTGTGGTTAGTGGAAAGAAAATGTTCTGAGACTGCAGTAGTTTTAGGACGTTTAGAAATGTTAGTTTGTTTGTCAGCTGTTCTGCAATGTTCATTAAAGCGGTCTTTGAGTCGTCGTTTGGTTTCTCCTATGTATTGTTTATGGCAACGATTGCATCGTATATAACGTTTTTAGTTTTTAGAGTTGCAGTCGATGTAATTATTAATAAGTCTGGTTTCAGTTATGTAATTGCATGTTAGACAGTTTTAGTCACATCGAAAAGAACCATGGGGTTGATTATTATCAGTAGGGTTACGTAGTTGGGCGCTGACTAGTAATCCAATCAGATTCAGTCCCATTTTTTTTAAAAAGTGAATATAATAGCTGATCCCGTTTTGCCGCAAATCAATCATCGCACTCACGTTTGGTATTATGGGAAAAACAACCAACCAATCAGAAGCAAGCTTTACCTGGCGCGCCAATCTTGAATGTCACATGACACAAATAGTCATTGCGCATCCAAGATGGACGACGATGAAATCCAGCTTGTCGAAGTTACGGTAAGTTTTTACGCGTTCGTTATCGTGTTTTGCACCCAAATCTTTGGGTATAAGTCGATATGGAGCACTGCCACCTCCACATCTAATTTCGCTGTTAAAATTCAGCTTTGCAAACAGCAAACGATGTGCTGAACTGCATTCGTCTAGATAAGAATCGATTCGCGTTTCTTCGCGCGCACGATAATTCTGACATGTAAACTTATGTCTACAAGTTATATCTTTGTGACGACCTTGTCTTAGTTCAAATTAAAGTGAACGGGGATTCATCCAAAATTTAAGGCCACTACTTTTAAAAGATTTGATGAAAACCCTTGTTCTATAAAGACGCGAAATCGCACCAAGCGTGTGTATCTCCATAAATATAACTTACACCTTGTCAGTTTCTGTTCGCTTTTTGTTTGTAAAACAAACGTACAGTAGAAATACAGAAGTTAGTGACTTGCTTCAGTTTAATATTCAAGATATTCTGTGCTGTTGTTGTGGTATTTCTAGCATTTACAGTTGATTGATTGACATTCGGTGAACTGCCTTTGTAAGCACATGTTTGTTTCATGACACTGTCATTTGACACCCAAAAACCGGAAAGGAAAACAAAGCACCTTTATAGTTTATCAAACAATTGTTATGCCATTCTGCTATAGCAGCACGTAGGAGTTGTCTTCAACTGATTGTTTTCTTACCTCATACTAAACAATACATACAGTTTACACGCAGATCAGGTTTTATCTGATGTATTGTTATATTAGTGTTGTTTAATTGTTAGGTTTTAACTAGTTATTAGGTGGAATACCTGTAAACTAGCTTTTAAGCTAAGAGTATATCCACATTAAATAAAGTATGTATGTATGTATCTACCATGGAAAGTCACTCTGTCTCTCTCCTTAAATACATGTACAAGTTTAACCAGCTGGGGTCAATTCAATAAAACTTTGACTATTGTAATTTACAAGTGTAGCTATTGTTTTCATTAATTTCAACCTCTGAAACAATGGCTATACTTACACTTGTAAAAGTTTTATTGAACTGATCCTAGGTTAATTTACATCAGTGACAATATCATATCATTATTGGTTGTGGTGGTTTCAAAATGATATTTTTCTTTATCGTATGTCTCATGTTTGTTTGCCTCATGAAGACCAGGAGTAAGCGGTCGAAATGTCCAAATTCCCATCTAAAGTGATCATATAGAGAGAGAAATGATAAAGAAGGCTGCCATCAGTGAAAATGTTTTACAAAATAATGCATGGTGATACATTTCGAGCTGGCAATGCATTTTTTGGTCACTTTGTCTGACCTAGACTATACGATGCGATATTTTCTGGCCTTGAAACTTGTTGGCGCAAGTGTAAATTTTAATTCTTGTTGTTTTAGGTGCGCTCAGGGTCACCAATAATTAGTAGAAAACGCAAGAGGAAAGAGTCACTGCCGCAGCCGACAAACACACAGGCACAGCTGACGCCAAGTAATGGTGACATAGTATTCAAAGCTGCCCAGCTCAAAAGACGGGTAAGTGTTATCGTTTCATGCAAGTTACATAACATAACGTGCTCTAGCTTGAGAGAACTGAATCTTGTTTGGGATGCGGTATAGAGTAGAGCAGTCAGTTAAAAAAGCTCTGAAACTCTCCTCCTTGTTTCCTAGCATTTTTGGCCCCTTCTCCATTCCCCTTCCAGCCCTGTCAGAATGTTTTGTAGTGGTAGGCAGGGTAACAGACGTAGTAGGCAGTAAGGGCTAGAGATGTATTTTGTTATTAGTCATACATACTGTATATTTTGTTATTATCATTCGACATGAGTGCTACTCAGCAAAAACATTTTTTGTGCTATTAACATATGTTATGTGTAATTACAGTGTACATGTTTAATATAATGTGTAATGCATGTGTACATGTAATATATGTGTAATATAATTTTAAATTAAGTGTAATGCAAGTGTAATGCATGTGTAATGCAAGTGCAATACATGTGAAATGCAAGTGTAATACATGAGAAATACATGTACACCTGTACATGTGTAATATATGTGTAATGCATGTGTAAAACAGAAGCATCCACCACATTAATAGTTAAGTCTTCGTGAGCCAAGTGGTCCTCAACTGCCACAGAATAAAGTGACAGAAGAGTATTAGTACATTACAATGTACATGTGCCTACCCCTCTTCCATTGCAATGGGTATACATGTTGCTGGTGCTTTTATTCGGTTTTAAACTGAAAACTTGTTACTTTTTTATACATGTAGCTGGCATTTTGTGAAAAAGAACAAGAAGAACTTGCCAAAAGATTCAAAGAAATCAAGGAACAGTTAACCAAAGAGCAATCTTGTGCACTGGATGTCAAACTTGAGGATTCTGACAAACATGTACCTCTTATATGCGTTGGCAATAACAGTGACGATGATGAAGTTGTTTTTATCCTTCCTGAGGATTATTCTCCTCTGAAAAGGAGAAAACTTGAAGATGAAAAAAAAGCTGAGAAAAGTAGTGCCAATGCTGATCATCCCAAGAAAGATGTTGCCATTACTTATTACAAACCAGCGACAAACTTGCCACATGCAAGGGAGCATTGTGCAGTTCATAAGTTTGTTCAGAGCAATGTAACCACAGCAACAGTGTCATGCAATGAGAGTTACTGCGAGCAATGTTACTGTTATGTCTGTGATGCACCTGTGAAAGAGGTGAGTTGTTAGCCCGCAATGCAGGCATTTTCCAGGGGCGCAAAAGTGTTATGATCTCCATGACAGAATCCAAGATGGTACAATGTACTTGTAGCTAAACATTTTTCAATGAAATACATTGTATGCAGCATTTGCCCAGTAGTTGTTGTCTGTCCCGACTATGGTATGTAAATGGCTATACATTGTATGTTACATATCATGTACATGTGTTGTTACATGTATCTGTGATTTGCCATCAGGAAAAACAGTCATCATCCACTGTACGTGTATTTGTTTTTTTTTTTTTTCAAAGTGTAACTCTTGGACATCAGGCACAAATCCACATTGCAATGGATATGCCAAGAATTCATTCTGGGAAAAACTTCGCAAGATGGCTAAGAGAAAAACGGTATGTTGAATAATGCTTTCTGTTAACAACTGGGTCATTTAAACAGCAACATACTGTTAAGTACTATGTCTTGTACTGTTCTGTGATGTTGATTCTCTTTTTTTGCACAATGAAAGCTTTACAGTGCATTGTACATGTAAATGTACATTAGTTGTAAACAATGATACTTACGTTTTTGGCGCTTCACTTCACAAATCTTGCAGTGCGCAATGCAATTCATGTAGCACACTATGTGATTGGTGTTTTGTAAGGAGGTGGTCACTTTCTTTTGAGCAGTGCTGTACATGTACATATAGTTAAATATTTTTACTTACTTTCGTTTTTGTTTTGCAGAGTGCTGCCCAGGACTCATTGCTGAAGTGTCTGCCTGTTGATGAGCAAACTGAATCATTAAAATCAGCAGGTATGCTGTAGTGTTCATGTTTATGTATACCTCAGCCCCCCTCCCCGCCTTTATCTCAACAAGGCTCTCAGATTTTCACACTCCCCCCCCCCCCCCCCCCCCCCCACTTAGGATGGATTCTAGATCTGGCATTGTATATGACTATTTTGTATGGTTTCCTTAACATGTTCTTTGCTAAGCCATGAAGCTACATGTTGGGGGAAGACCTTGCACAAATCTCCCATAATCACTAGAGCATCCACTCCATGACCTGGTTGTTCGAAACCTGATCAACTCTTATTCTGGATTAAGAGTTAGCGAGGATTTCATTTCTGTGTTTAAAAATGTTTTCTAAACTAAGGTCATTTGTACATGTAGCTAGTAGTGAAGACAAGTAAAAGTCTAAACTGAAGGGCAGAAAACTTTGGAAAATTACAATTGTTGAGTTATCCAACTGATTCAAAATTGACGGTAAACCTGGGTTAGCTTAATCAAGCTTTAAACAACCCGTCCCAGGACTTTATTTACATAATTTTATAGAAAGAATAAAAAATGGCTTACATTGCTGTAACTCCTGTGGGGTGATCAAAATGTCTTCCCTAAGTACATGTAATTCATCTTGTAAAGCACATATTCAGTTATTCATTTTATAAATTTACAAGTCACCTTTACCTTTTCATACAGTCATATAGAGCCCAAGTAAATGTAACCATGTTTTTTTTTTCTCAGCTGAAAAGGTTACAGAACTCTTAGAAACGCTGAAAGGAGAATTGAACGACTCGTCAAACAACTTCAACTCTCCGTCATCCAGTCCTTCTTGTCGCTGTGATTGTCATTATGACAGTGATGGCAGCTATGGGAGTTATGACGGGGAAGGCTGTTATGCGTGTTGTGATGAACATGACAGCAGATGTGCTTATGACTGGCCATTTAGTCGCTATGGAAGGTAGAGTACTATTTATTGCCTAAGAAATGCTCAAAGAAATGCACATGCTACATGTATTATTGGTCAAACCGAGTTCATTATAAGTGTAACTAGATGAAGGTTGTAGTAGTTGTTGTTGAAGCACACACATAACACACATTTTTCACACAGCTTTTTAATATTTAAACCCGATAAAATTACAGCAGAGCTGATGTGGTCATGTTATTACACTATGAGATATTCCAGCATGCTACATGTAAGTCCTACATGAACATTGTAGTCCAGGGCTGTGCTCTAGCAGTGCATGGGTGCCATTGGCGACTACATTGTACATTGTAACTTTTGACTTTGAGTGGCAAAAAAACACCCTGAATTTTATGAAAGTTTCACAATACAAAAATGTAAAACGCAGTTAACGGAGCGTGACGTTCTGAGGCCCTGTGGGGCATGTATTTTTGTAATTGTACTTTGTCTCGCAACTTAAAGTGCCCATAACCTAAAATTTTTTATTTTGGTATCTAAATCTACACGTCACGCAATGAACATCTGCGAAAAAATTTTTTGATTTCAGCACAAAATAATTATAACGTTAATTTTTTATGATTTTTTAAAGTCTTCGAAATTTGCCCCCATCTTGGTCCACTATTCGCATTAGTCTCCTCTTGGTCCCTCTCGGTTAACAAAGGATCCGTGACGTACATTAAGGAACACATAACTTCAAACAAAGGAACTGTGACGTACATTAAGGGACATGTGAGCTGTTGGCCTTCTTAACAGCGGGACGGGTATACCACAAATAGGATTTTGAAGATTTGATTCATTCATAAAAAATTCACATTTTGGTGAAATCAAAAATTTTTTTTGCAGATGTTCATTACGTGACGTGTAGATTTAGATGCGAAAATAAAAAGTTTTAGGTTATGGGCACTTTAAGTGTATAAATGTACCTTGTATCCTTCGTCTGGGTTTTTCATCTATAGTCCTATTGTAATACTATCCTGGCCTCATCTGGTTATAGCCAAGTTCGCGTTCGCTTAATGGCCGGATTTGTTAATGTCCCATTCATGTCATATTCTCTATCATGTGAAGTCTGGCATTTGTATGTTACAGCCTTGGCCATTGGCCTAAGCATTGTACATAGCTGTCCACATGTATGTAGCTGTAAAAGGCACTGTACAAGGCTCAAAGGCACATTGCCTTAAGTTGAGTTACTCACTGCTAAGCTCTGTTGGGCTCCCTCCCATCATACATGTACACACAGGGGTAACTCTTAGACACAGCATGGCATGCTAACCACTGGATGACCACCATTCAATTCCTTCATGCTGCTAATCATGTTCTGTTTTGATTTCTTGTTAGGTTGAACAGCTTCAGTTTAAGTGATAATGTATCCAATACAGTATCCAAGGCAATGGATTATCTTAAGAGTGATGAACCTGGTCAAGCAGCTGTAGTACTTGATGCCTTGACGGTTGTGCTTTTAGCTGCGGATAATGACAGGTACAGTGGCCACCCCATTAATACAGCACCTCATTATTATGCCCACTGTTTTTAGCCCAAAGAAAAGCTTAGTCATGTAAACATACATGAGACAAACCTCGTTAATACAGCCACCCCGTTAAAATTGCCAGATTTTGGTGGCACAGTGATGGCCGGATTAACAAGGTACATATATTACAGTATAAATGTGCACTGTAGGGTTGTCAAAAGTATATGTAGTTTATTGCGGCTGAAAATGTCCACCTACTTTGTTACATGTACATGTATATCAGCCAACTGCTTTGCTTGGCAGTTGTTTAGAGGAGATGGTATTTTTAAAATAATGTCCAGTTACTTTCCAAAATTAGACATCTACTTCAAACTTTTTTGACACCTCTGAGAAGTACTATACAATAATCAACAGCTACATGTACATGTAATGCCTTTGTCAGCAAAAGGGTTCAATAAAATTATTTATGTAAAACTAATAAATCATGCACATGTTTTCCCTTAGAAATAGATGGCATTATGGACAAGTTAATTCAGCTCTTAGAAGGTGAGTTCCTATTGTTTTTTCTCAAACCACCTCTTCATTTCTCCATGATGCTATTTAAAAAAACAATTTTTTTTAGTCAAATCACCATACACTGTTTAACAGCTTGATGGATTTGTTTTTACAACACCTTGTTTTTCATTCACAAGTTCATGCGAGTTTTCTTATGTACAGGTAGCTAGATTGATTTTAAATAAGTGTAAGAATGATACATGTTTGTACCGTACATGTATACACCTTATTCCAAAATGGCGGACAATTTATTATTCTTTTGTATGCATTTCAATTAGCCCTCTTTGCCTCATTTTCGCGTGAAAATTCTGTTGTATTTTGCACATGCTGACGAGGCAACAAGGGCTAATTAACATACATATAAAAGAATAATAAATTGACCACCATTTTGGAATGAGGTGTATGTGTTAACGAATCGACTCCCAAGAGTGCCAAAACTCAAAGTTCAAGAAAAATATCACAAATTTCATTTAATTTTTGTAAAATAGTGAAGAACAAAATATTATGGTACCATACAAAATTACTGCCAGAGGTTTCATTTGAATGGTCGCAGCATAGAATTTCGTTGACAGACTCACAGGTGACAAGTTAGGACCACATGTATACTACATACATGTCTTGACTCTGGGAGTTAGCCCTTTAACTCTAGAGTGTCTGCAAATATCAAAATTAAAAAAAATCCCAAATTTCATTTTGTAAAATATTGAAAAACAAATTGCCCCATGCAAAAGTTCTGCTGAAGAGGTTTAATTTGAATGGTCACACCATAGGATTTCATCAACAGACTCAAAAGTTAGAACTACAGGACATGTCTCCATAACTGACTATGGGGGTGAAAAGGGTTGATAAAAAAATACAGGTGTGAATTTATGGACATTTCATGGGGATGGGGGCCTGGGTGGTGGGGACTACATTACATGTGTAGCTACAAAATAGTGTGTGTGTGGATGATGTCACAAAATTACTGCTAGCCATGTTGGAGGACTGATGTAATCAAAATGGTGACTGAAACAACAGGAATTGAGCCTCTGATGCTGTCAAATAATGGCTAGAATCTCAAAGGCAAGGTAAAGTGTGGATACCTGTATCTTGAAAAACGTGAGTTATCATTTTAAAATTGCTTGCGCTGCCCGCTCTCTGGAAGGTAAACACAGGGAAAACCCATCAAAGTGGTCCTCCAATGTGGCAAATGGTAATTCAAGGGTCACGTACAGTGTGTAAGCACACACACACTATAAAAATATTGAACTGTATAAGGTTGTCACTGAATATTTGTAATTTAACTCAGTAATTCAATTTCTATTTTGTTGTAGTTTGCGAAAGGCTTGGATTGAAGTTCTGATGCATCCTGATCTACCCAAGAATGTGGAGGACAAAGTTAGAGAACGGATAAAGAATGCTATTTGTGGAGCTTCAATATGTTCACCTGAGAGTACAGGCTTGAAAGTGTAAGTCACATGTACTGAGGATATTTGGGCAGGATACATGTAGCTCCCCCTTATAAATACCCAGGGGGTCCCCTTAATGGGGGCATGCATCCCAGCAGGGTATGGTTTTCAGGTACTTGTAAAGAATTGCCACAAGCTGAATTTTAACCAGTATTTGCTGGTACTGACTTCTGTTGACTTCAGAATTGATGCGAAGTATACATGTACATGTAGTTGCACTACAGCAAAGCCAGTGGGAGGGACAATTTGTAAATGTCTTAGACAGGGTCTCAAAAATCTGAATTTTGTCTGAAACAGGGTGGGAAATTCAGAGAGTTGTATCTTAAACAGGGTCAGTGTTTGATTGGTCTGAACACACTTTCCTTCCTGGGCATCTGTTGAGTTCTCCCCACCACCACCACCCTCCCCACCCTCCCCAGCTTTGACTTGCTGACTTGTGGGGGCAGTGCACAGCTCTTACAAGGTCTTCTCTGATTTGCTGAGAAAACAATAAAACAAACAACACAACAATGGACCCTAGCCCTGAAAACAATAGAGCTGTGTGATACCCAGGTCCATTGAAATTAGAGGTTGTTAAGAGCTGCGTCATATCCAGTCTTGTGGCTCAGTTTACTACTCCTTTTAGACACCCAAAACCTGAAATGTACAAGCTGGCACTTAGTATGGAAGACTAATTTTTCCAAAATACATTTTGTAACAGTCTGTACAAACCTCGGCCTTTATTGAAATCAATAAGTAATGTTTACTACATGAGCGGGAGTGTTGTATCGGCCTATACAATCACGAGCCGAAGGCGAGTGAATGTATAAAAAAAAAATTATGCTGATACAACACGGACGCGAATGTGGTAAACAACTTGTGAAATTCACATTCACATGTAAATTAGATACAACCACTGGTGAGTTGTATCTGGAATGTAAATTAGATACAACCACTAGTGAGTTGTATCTGGAATGTAAATTAGATACAACCACTGGTGAGTTGTATCTGGAATGTAAATTAGATACAACCACTAGTGAGTTGTATCAAGATTGTATCGGCCTATGCAGGGTAATCATGTGATTGGAATGGCTCATTTCTATTTGTTAGTACCGTTATGAATTATTAATGAATTTCACAAATATTATTGTACCTTGAATGTTATCATTCTATGTTTAGGGTCCTTGATATGAAGAAGTGGAGTGATGAATCGCTGGTGAAATGTTTAGCAGGAAAATTAGGAGATGACTTGATCACCGAGGACGAGGAGGTGGTTGAAGCTAGAATGGCCTTCTTGGAGAAGAATAAAAGGTATGTTGTTGGAGTGCGTTGTGTTGCATTTTAGTCAGTTATAGACAGTGTAGTCAGTTAATTGGCCAGACAGTCAGTTAGGCAGAGAAGTCAGTCAGTCGGCCAGTCAATCAGTCAGTCAGACAGTCAATTAGGCAGAGTAGTCAGTCAGTCTGCCAGTCAATCAGTCAGTCAGTCAGTTAGGCAGAGTAGTCGGTCAGTTAGTTACAGGCTTTTAGCCAGAAATTGAAAAGTGGGCATCCTGAAGATACACTGTACATGTATTTTCCATCATAAATTTTTAAAGGATTTAGTGCAATTTTCATGAATTTCTTATAAAAGTGAGTGTCCAGAGAATGCCTGGTTACCCTGTGGGCAAAAGCTTGGTCAGTTAACCAGTCTGTCATTCAGTCAGTCATTAATTTGGTCAGACACACAGTCATTTAGTCCATCAATCAATCACACAACCATTTAGTCAGTCAGTTGCATGTAGTTACATGTAGTCTCTCAGTCAGTCAATCAGTCAGTCAGTTACACATGGTCTGTATGCCAGCAGCAGGTATGTCAATGAATTAGTCAGTCAGTCAGTCAGTCAGTCAGTCAGTCACACATTCAGTGAGTGAGTCAGCCAGCTTATCTATCAATCAGTCAGTTACAATGTACATGTAATCAGTCATGAACTGTAGTCATTCAATACACTGTAAGTCATACCATCACTTTGTTACACTGTATAATCCTGCAGCTTAATATCTCATTGCTAGGTTCTCAGATGCCTTGTCGTACATGCTAGGCTGTAAAGTGATTCTGACAAATAGAGGCTTTGGCTATTACAGCTCGGCCGCAAGTGAACAGAAATTAGCAAATATGTCCAGCTACAGACATAAGCTCATACTGTTTCTGGTGAAGACAGGGAAGATCGATCAAGCTCTGAATGTAATCACTTTGCCACAGACAGCAGAACTACCTAAAGATGTGTTGACCAGTACTACTCCCAAAGGTCAGTCGCATGTAAACTGTTCCTTTTACAAGTCATGCTTCTTTTGAATGCCAGGCACCCTAGAGGCTTGTCTCCCATAAAATTTAAGAAAGTTTATAAAAAGAGCTTTTCTTGAATTTCTTCAAAAAGTGGACCTCCACGGCACAACCAGATGGCCTTCTGGTTACTAAAGCACAGTTTACGGTACCGGACAGAAGTAACCTAACAGAGAACTCAGAGCAGAATGCATTTTGTGCACAAACCACAAACCTGACTAAACCTTGAGATCAACAAAATGAATTCTGGATTGCACAGCTGTACCTACTGTACATGTAGATGTCATTTCGTGGATCACAAGTTTTTGACAGGTTTGCAGTTCGCATGTAAATGCATTTTGCTCTGAGTTCTCTGTTACATGTAGGTTACATGTACTTCTGTCTTAGTAGTACCACATTTTGGAAATTGGCTTATGAGTGCCCACTTGCTACTACTACTACTAAGTCATATGCAACCAAGCTCTATGGCAGGCTTTCCACACATTACAGTCCTCCATAAGTGCCTTCAGCTTGGTGGTGTTCACAGCTTCTGTGCATGCATCCCCCTTTGTTGATTGATTGATTGATTGCTTGATTGATAGTTGATGCCACTTTGCTTTTCACTTTTAATAACATTAATGCATTGTAACTGTAATATCTTTCAGTTCTTGGAAACAATGTCAATTATTTACAGTCTGCTCTTGGGAGAATGCCATTATTTAACATGAAAGAAATCCTTGGTGCCATCATCAATGATGGTACATCTAGTTCTGTTGAGCCACAAATTCCTTTGCCACGAATCATCCCCGAGGAGAAAATGAAGAAGGTGTTGGCATTGATACTAACTGGAGCCCAAGTCAACTCTTCTCTCCGTGGTGACACAGCTCTGGAGTGGTATATTAACACATTTTGTGAAACCTCTTTGTCTAATCACCTTTCCAAGAATGTGAGACAGGTTTGTGTATTGTACAACATGGTTGGTACATGTAACTTAATTTTGACAGCACTCGCCATTTAGATAGATAGATAGATAGATCTATAGATAGGTAATTTTATTTCAACTCAATGAATGTTGAGCCACGTAGCACTGAAGCTTTTGAAGTGGGTTGACCTTAGCACTATTTATTTCAACTCATGTTGGTGAGGCTGATTTAGGCCTCTAGCAAGATTATGCTAATTTAATGAGAAAACTAATATAGAACAATAAGAAAAATGAAATTAAAAATTACAAAAAAAACATACTAATTCTAATTTACATTTGTATATTTACAATAGATCTAACAGCATTATTAAAATTTTTAAGTGACTTTGAACATTGAACGTAGTTTATCCGGAAGTGAATCCAAGCTTTTGAAGCAGTGGAGGCTGCTGACTTACATTTAGTCCCATAACGGGTGGTGTTAACTGTTGGGATGACAAGTTTGTTAGTGCCTCTAAGATTCTTTATGTTCTCACGTATAGTAAACAGATCTTTTAAACATTGGGCAAGCTACTTTCAGAACTGTACCAAGAAATATACATAAAATATACAATTTCTCCTCACCCAAGAAGTACAATAGCCGCTTTAGTGTTTGACATATTTTTTATTGCTATCACTCAATTGCATAAAACAGCCGTACATGTACACTGACATGTAAGACAAGTGGACTGGTTTTATCACAGCAAGCCCAATGGCTTCTAAAAGCTTCTCTCTCTCACTCTTGCAGAGCTCTTGACCGAAGGTTGATTAACAAGATTAATATACACTAAGAGAGCACAAAAAAACTCCTGGTATTCTGTTATCTCTAGGAAGTACAAACACTGCTAGATGATACTTTCACCTTATGGGCAACCTACAAACTTACCATAACTGTGACTGAAAAGTTGCTTTGCAGCTTCAAATTCCCTAAGTGAATTCCTTAACTTGCCTGCCCAGGATGTCATAAGCCTTCGATTTTTTACAGTGTATTTTGGTATACCTTTGTGTAAATGCAGACCTCTTCATTATGTTTTTTTTTTTTGCTAACATCATTGTTTCCTATTATTAATTAATATAATGTTTTTTTTTGTTTTAAATTGAACAGTCATTTATTAAAGAGGCTGAGCAATTGGTCAGCAAAGCAAAGAACAGACTTCTTGCCCCAAGTGAGATCAAACCTCCATTTAATGGTGTATTCAAGGTACTTACAACAAATAAAAATTAAAAATGCAATTTAAAGCTACAAGCTTGTTGTTCTGTGTGTATGGAAACATGAACCCTTTAACTCCCACTTGCCAAACATCAAAATTCAAGAAAAATCCTCAATTTCATTTGGTAAAATATTGAAAAACAAATGTTATCATACAAAAGTACTACCAAAGAGGTTTCATTTGAATGGTCACACCATAGATTTTCGTCAACAGACTCAAAAGTTAAAACAACATTACATGTATACATCTTGATCATAATAAAAAAAATTTTACACCCTTTGAGTGTATCTTGTAACTTGGTAAGAACATCTGACTGGTGTTTTGGATGTTTGTGGGTTCAACTTCTTTTAGGGAGTAACATGTTAACTATATATGTGTACACTTTCAATTTTATGTTATATATCAAACACGAGGAAGACTCAGTGTTTCATCAGGATATCCAAACACTGAGAAGTGGGTTGAAAAATGAGACTCAGCCGAGTTTTTATAACCCACTTCAAGGTGTTTGGATACCTGCTGAAACACTCTTTCGAGTCTTTGATATGCTGTAGCTTCTCAAACTGATCATTAAATGTGGAGAAAATGAAGGAATAAATTTGCCAAAATCTATGTTAATTTAGACTGGGTATCCATTAACCTTATTAAGTAATGCTCCACATAAGAATGATAGCAAACTTCATTGTTCTGCGGCATTGGCTCTTTCCCACATAGAATATCTTTGATTTCAAGAAAAGAGGAGCAGCTGATGGTTAATAATTATATTTCATTATAAAAATAATGAAAATCCATTTGTTTCAAATAAATTTTAGGAAATGTTTGTGCTTAACCAATCAGAATAGCAGAAGACAATAGCTAATAATTTTGCTTCTTTGATGAAGTTCCCCAAATACAATATCTTTTAAAAATTGCATGTTGTGCGATTGGGTCTCAAATTACTTGAAACCTTAAAAAAATTAGACAAAATGTACCTTGAACCTTAACTTTTTAGCGGTTTTTGAGTCTAGGCCAATGAGATCACTAGTTGAAACAATGAAAAAAGTTGACATTCCATCGTGCATTGCCGTTCAGCGCTATCCTTCTTCTGCGGATCATTACTTAATGAGTCTGAGAACCTTGGTTCATTTTTTGTTTTCCATTGTTCTCTTCTATGTTAATATATGATAATGAATTCATACAGTATGAAACAAAGAAAAATGAAAATTGAACCAAGGGTAAAATTGAGAACCACAACATACATTTGTATGCTCAATTTTTTCTTAGTGTGTATTAAATATTTCTCTCTTGTTTTCCCAGGTGTTTGTTGTAGAATTATTTGTGGCCCTTGCTGTCAGTGTGTCTGGTATGACCACCTATTATCAAGCATACTTGACTACAGGCACTCTGCAAGTCTTTAAGAGAAAGGTGAAACAAAGCCCTTTTGAAAATTCAGTCAGCCTTGGAAATTTATCATACCAACCACAGGTTTACCATCCTCTGTTTGTGTGGTGTACTGTGCATCTGTAATGGCCATATTGGTTTATAAAACAAGCCTCACACCACAGGTTTACCATCCTCTGTTTGTGTGGTGTGCTGTGCATCTGTAATGGCCATATTGGTTTATAAAACAAGCCTCACACCACAGGCTTACCATCCTCTGTTTGTGTGGTGTACTGTGCATCTGTAATGGCCATATTGGTTTATAAAACAAGCCTCACACCACAGGCTTACCATCCTCTGTTTGTGTGGTGTGCTGTGCATCTGTAATGGCCATATTGGTTTATAAAACAAGCATCACACCACAAGTTTACCATCCTCTGTTTGTGTGGTTTACTGTGCATCTGTAATGGCCGTATCGGTTTATAAAACAAGCCTCACACCACAGGTTTACCATCCTCTGTTTGTGTGGTGTACTGTGCATCTGTAATGGCCATATTGGTTTATAAAACTACCCTTTTTAAAGGCGAAATTTAAGGCTCTTAAACTAATGAAAATGAAATGAAAACTCTTAAAATCACTGCCATGTTGTTAACAACAACAACAGTTTTTCAAATAATAAAACAAAATATAACAGCAACCTGCAAATAACTTTTATTTTGGTGATTTGTGGCTCATGAAAGCCGTATTTTTTTAAAAAAAAAAAAATAATGTTAAAAGTGGAGAAAGAAAATCTCTACTTTTAATTGACTGGAACCGTTAGTTTGAAAATACCACTTTCATGAGCCACAAATTGCCAAAATAAACATAGAAAAACAAAGTTAGACAACACAGTAGTGATTTTGAGAGTTTTCATTTCATTTTCATTAGTTTTAAGAGCCCCAAATTTCACCTTTTGTGAGGCCCTTTTTATAAACTGATGCAGCCATTACACATGCACAGCATACCACACAGGCAGAGGATGGTAAGCCTGTGTACCAACATCCTGGTCATCCACATCTGCAGTCACAACATTGTCATTACAAACAATAAAGAAAGCTTTCATATGTAACCACCATAATGAATACCCCGGTAAGCATTTTCATGTTTTCATGCATTTTCATGTAAATGTTATAAAATTATTTCATGCTTATCTATGTTATTTCAATACTTGTTAATGCTATTTCAATGCTTATCTATATTATTTCAATATTTATCTATGTTATTTCAATACATATCCACAGAATTTGCCTTGGGCGTGTGTCTCTATGGTACTCTCGCCCACCATGGCTAACAAGATCACTCATACCATGCTTACGTTTGTGTTGGACAATCTTATAAAACCTCTTGGGAGTAACTGTATTCCTCTTGAAGTCTACCAAAGGTCTGTACAGGAATCAGTGCTCAGTAAATGCAAATGTTTTTAGTTGATACCGGTATCTACAGTGTATATATATATTAGAAACTATCTTTCCATGTGGCTTGGTAGCTCAGTGGATAGAGCATTGCAACGGTATCCCAAGGTCATGGGATCGAATCATGTTCAAACCTTTTTTTTTTTTTTTCAGGTTGCTTTTTCAACTGCTTAAGTTGATAGCATGCTGCGAGGATCACAAATTTCACTCATACTTGTATTTCATCAGCAGTTCATAAAATTAATATAATATAATTATTATTTATGGTTTTCCTATATTCATATTCAGTGTATACAATGTAAATCCTAGGATACATGTTATCTCAAGATAACATAAATAATAATATTATATTACCGGTAATATTTTTCTTACAGTTGGATTAAAAAGGTGCCAGATATAAATGGGATTGAGAAAAATTTTGAGATTGCACTTTACATGTTCAAAGAAGGGAAAAAGAAACCAGGTGTGTTCTTATCACTCAATCAAAGGATTTTCTATGGGGTGTGTCTAAAACGAAGACCCAAAAACGAAGACCGAAGACCGAAGACCCCCTGGTCTAAAACGAAGACCCCCTGGTCTAAAACGAAGACCCCCTGGTCTAAAACGAAGACCCCCTGGTCTAAAACGAAGACCCCCTGAAATTATTAACGTAGTCATATTGTAAGATCACCTTGTCGCTAGTGGCCTAGTCTACGCGTTGCGTGACACCCCAAAAATCGCTGCATTTTAAGTGTTGTTTGTGTGAAAGCTCTTATATAATTATTTAAAAGGGAAATCCAAGGAGAAATGATAGAAAAATTCAAGAAATTGAAGCAGGGATGATTAGGCATGATGCATGGATCGATGATTGTTGATTGATTGGAGTCCAATTCGTCGAGACAAAAGCCGTCAAATTTCGTCAAATTAGGTTTCAGAAAAACCCAAAATAACCAGATGTCCCGC
This sequence comes from Cladopsammia gracilis, assembly GCA_022457155.1. Lineage (NCBI taxonomy): Eukaryota > Metazoa > Cnidaria > Anthozoa > Scleractinia > Dendrophylliidae > Cladopsammia > Cladopsammia gracilis. Next base: position 778,305 of record JAJGOT010000059.1, on the reverse strand, counting down.
GCATTTCGACCTAAGACCTCTGAAAATGTAAGACCTCTGAAATAATTAACGTAGTCATATTGTTAAGATCACCTTGACAAGCAACTGCATTAATAGTCTCGGCTAGTCTACGCGTTGCGTGACATCCCAAAAATCGGCTGCGTAGGCTACAGCATTTTAAGTGTTGTTTGACCTGTGACCTGAGCGGAAGTCATTTCAAATGCAAATCCCTTGTGGTCTAACAGTTATCGATGTCTTAAAGGAAGTGTGTACGACGCCAGTATGTTAGCGCGAATTTGCAATTTTTTTTGTTTTCTCTTTGGCTCAATGGAGTCAATAAATGCAAGTCGTCGAGACAAAAGACAGGCGTCCAGTTAGATACACCCGGCCTGTATCCAGCTTATACTTAAAATGCAGCGATTTTTGGGGTGTCACGCAACGCGTAGACTAGGCCACTAGCGACAAGGTGATCTTACAATATGACTACGTTAATAATTTCAGGAGGTCTTCGTTTTAGACCAAGGGGTCTTCGTTTTAGACCAGGAAGTCTTCGTTTTAGACCAGGGGGTCTTCGTTTTAGACCAGGGGGTCTTCGTTTTAGACCAGGGGGTCTTCGTTTTAGACCAGGGGGTCTTCGTTTTAGACCAGGGGGTCTTCGTTTTAGACCAGGGGGTCTTCGTTTTAGACCAGGGGGTCTTCGTTTTAGACCAGGGGGTCTTCGTTTTAGACCAGGGGGTCTTCGTTTTAGACCAGGGGGTCTTCGGTCTTCGGTCTTCGTTTTTGGGTCTTCGTTTTAGACACACCCATTTTCTATGTACATGTATTAATAGTAAACATTATGTAAATTTGATGGTGAAGTCTACAGTGGAGGTCATGATCAGCACAGTGTACATGTAGTACTACTATAGTTATTTTTTGGGCCGCAATTTGAGCACCCTCCCCCCAAACAGTTTTGACAAATGTAGGTAAAATTTACACACATTTATTTCTGTATAAATGTGCGTTCGATTGTCAAAACTCAACATTGCTTGCAGGGAAGGGGATAGGTTATTTTACTAGCATCTTGGTAAGTTTCCCAACACTTATGACCTGCATTGAAGGTAGAAACATGTCATGTTTAAAGCTGTGTTATGGTAATTGTGAATTATTGATGCTTTTTTCCTTTAGGTTCCTCTTTATGCAATGATGCGGTGCTACTAGTAAAGGACATCATTGGAATTATGGATGCCTTTTTAAATGTAAACAAGAGCTACAGCTCAAATAAAGATAATCTTGCTGGAGTGCTCAAGAGAATGAAAAAAGAAGTGAGTTGCCGTTTGTCCTTTGTCTTTGCCTTGCACATGCTTAAGCCTTGCTCTTATAATTATGCTGCCAACATGCCTATGTTTCAGCATAACATACATGTACCATGCTGTCTGGGTTTATTGAGACAAAAAATGACACTACATACAGTTTACAGACAACAGCAAAATGAAGTTGGTCACATGCTTAAGATAATGACAACAAACAATCTAAAACTGATTAAAGGATGGTTTCATGGTTCGGCGCATGTGCACAGATTAAAATGCTTTATTTGCTTTCTTACCAATAAAATTATTATCGGTTAAAAAACCCACTCACACTTACTTCAATAATCACATACTATAATTAGTCCAAACAAAGCGAAGGAAGATCAAAATTCACAGAAAATTTCAATGGATTACAAAGACAAAGTCAATACTGAATAAAACCTTTGACCCAAAGGTTTTTTTCTAAACTCTGGTGGCTTTCATGGCGCACATGGGTATGTATAATCATCCATTCAATCTCCCACCAAAGTTATCTGCTCACTTCCAATTGGTCTAAACAATGAAATTAAATGTGTTATGTCATAACTTGCACATGGGCTGAACCGTGAAACCCTCCCTTTAAACTGTTACAAAGTGTCTGGTGATACATCTGATACCAAAAAGACTTGCATGTTCAATTCAGGTTTTAAACTGTTGATGTACCGGGGTAAATACATGTAGCTTCCCTTAAATTTAAGACTGTAAGATAAAAGAAAGTACATGTAAGATCAAATATCTGCAGCAGATATCTATACAGTTTCTCCAGTCATAATTCTATATTTTCCTTATCCCCATTTATGTAATGGATTCCCCTGTACAGTAAGTACAAAATGAACTTACATGAATTGTGTATTTCTCATTAATTTGTTGTTATCAGTTTGGATTTGCTCTAAAGGATGATGAATGGCGAATGACAAGCTTTTGTTTCAAGAATGATCCATCTTATGCCAACTTTAAAAGTGTCGAGAACACATGCAAGTAAGAAAACCCATGTTTTTTTTTTAAGTAAAGGTAGAATGTCAAAAAATGTGGTTGTTAATTGTGTTGGTTTGAAGTGATAGCTTTTGTGTCTTATTTCTCTCACAATGTGGTCACTGTCGATGTGGATCAAAATGTTTTGACAGCTTACTGCTGCCCTTCCTTAGGTGATGGGGTGGACTGCTTGACTTTTGTGTAACAGTCCAGGGCTTGAAAAAAAAAAACTTGAATTCTAGCTTGCCCTTTGGTCAATCAACTCTCAAAACATGTTTGCCCTGGGCAGTTACGTGCTTGCCAAAGTTTAACTTTTTGTTTTAAATTTAGTCGGCAGACATTTTGTCTCAGCCTTACCCATTGTTCATTTATTCACATTTACATTCACAGTGATGGGAAACCGTTGTGAGTTATAGTATGAGATTAGATTAGATTGGGCAAGTAAGCAGTTACTTGTCCCACAGGAAAATCTACTTTTTTCAAGCCCTGAACACTACATGTATGTATCACTCCGGCTGTTTGTGACTGGTGGACTTGGATACTCGTTATTCCAGTTAGAAACTGTTCCCTTGAAGGTCTGTGACGACACCGATGAGCTGTTGCTTTTCTTGATCATGGGCATTCATGCTTCAGGAATTTCAATTCCACTGTCAATTTACATTGTTAGGGAGAAGTCATGAATGGCCTTTTTGACTCTACAGGTGTAACAGTACAAGTTGCAGCTATGGGTGCATGCTATAGCATGCTAACTCAGTTGGCATGCTACATGTATGGGTGCATGCTATGGCATGCTACAACTGTATAGTTAGCATGCTACAACTGTATAGTTAGCATGCTACATGTATGGGTGCATGCTATAGCATGCTACAACTGTATAGTTAGCATGCTACAGCAAGCACTTTACAGGTGTACATGTACATGTACCAGTCAGGTCTGGCTAGCAAACCTGATAATGTTGGTATCATTAGCAATGCTTTGAAACTGTGAACTGTTTGAGCATGGGCAAGGCATAAGTCTCTTTTTTCTCTTACTTACAGGAAAGAAAAATGGCCGCAGTTAAGAACATCAATGATTGACTTTCTTAAACAGCGTCGTACGTAAGTACATTGTTTATGTCGGTGGATAGAGAGGTGTTCACTAGAGTGTTATAAAACCAAAACCAAAGTAACGACTTTGGCCATTCACAGCAGATGCAGTCGACAATCCAATGAACCAATCAAAACTCAACAGAAATACATGTAGCTAGTGCCAAGCGCGGGAAAACGCATGCAACCAAGTCACAATTAGTTTTGGTTTTGGGCTTAATAGAGCATTTACGGTATCTAAGTATCCATAAGACGTAATAAAAAATATGAAACACAGACGAACACTGGCTAAGTTTCGAACAGGTATTCATTGCCTACGTATAGAAACGGGTAGACATGCAAAACCAAAAATTCCAAGAGATTTGAGGCACTGCAAATGCTGTTTATCAAATGACGTTGAAGACGAAATTCATTTCTTTTTCGACTGTGTTTCATAATCTGACCTAAGAAATTCACTATTCAATGAAATTAGCAAACACTAAGTACTTACTGATGTCGAATTGCCTTATTAACGTCTTCCTCGTTTATTTTCATACCCTATCTGTAGATCTCACACAGGGTGTTGTGTTGATGTTTTTGCCCAGTGCTTGATGTTCAGTGAAGTGAAACTCACACTGACTGCGACTGGTTACGTCAATAATTATTCCAGTATCTGTGACAAGGTACACTGTATTACAACTGTAATTTTCAGTTTTGTAAACAGGGGTCAATTCAATAAAACTTTCACATGTGTAATTACAAGTGTTTCAGAGGGTAGAGTTAACCTTCTATAGCTCAGAAGGTCGGACACTTATTGAGAATTATATAACATAATGTCGACACTTATAATTTTATTTTCAATAAATGTTTAAGTGTAAAAAAGAAAATCTAAAATCCCCACTCAGGATTGAACCTGTGACCTCAGCTAGGCTTAGACTTACATAGCCTACCGCACCACTGTACCACGTAGCTTCTCGGGTTGCTTAGTTCTAAATTTAACTATATAAACTGCTACCCCTAACCTCAACTGAAAGCTAACCAGTTACTCTGTTATATAAGTCTCAATAAGGTGTCCAACCTCCTTCTGAGCTATGGAATTTAGACTTTACCGTTTCAGAGGTTGAAAACAATAGCTACACTTGTAAGAGTTTTATTGAATTGACCCCAGTGTACTGTAGAATTCCAAAGTAACAGCCCTGTTACTTTCAGATTTAGGGAAAAAGTAAACAATTGCGTGTTTAATTTCGCGATTTTCCCATTTCTTTAACCTCACAAGCCCTAAAAGAATGTTTAGAAAATAGCTACATGTATATATAGAACACTTACCGAGACAAATATCAAGAGTTATGCACTTTTTACTTTTACGAGGTGGTGTCGTCAATGTTGCTAAGGTTCTTGAGTCAAGGTGCCGAAGATTTTCTCAACCTTTATAATTTATGTATTGTTTTCTTATTATGGTATAATATGGTATCAAATTTTGCGATTTTTTTTTTTGTGCTCTCTTTTTATCGTGATTTTTTCCAAAATGTGAAAATCGCGAAATTCAGTGAGAATAAAGTAGGTTCATGCAATTCTGGAAACAACTTATTTGGAATGGATTTGCTCTATATCGTGCATGGTAGGAACCAAAGATCTCTTTCATAATGGCAGCCAATTTTTTTATTTTTTCACATGTATGCTTATTAACCTCACTGGCCTCATTTGAGAGTAAAAATTATTTTGAATTTTTCACACGCTAACAAGGCCACTAAGACTGATGAACAAACATGAAAGAATAAATAAATCGGCCACCATTTTGAAAGAGGTCTATTTTCTGTGAGTGTGGTACCTTTTTTCTTCAATTGTTTTAATATTTTTAGCTTATTGTAATCAAGAGGTTTGCTATTTCCAGATAAAACAGACACTTCCAAAACTAAAGAAAGATGATGCCTGTCGATTTGTGGATGTTTGTGCGGATTGGCTGGGAAGCACTTTGTGTAATGCAGGTTTTCGAAACTGGCGTCATGGCTACACATCTGTAAGTATATTTCTTAAAAATTGTCTTCCTCGTTAGAGAAGTATTCATGTTGCAGCAAAATGATATCAAATGGCTCCAAGAGCCATCTCATCGATACGAAACAACGTACAGTAAGTCAGTCAGTCAGTCAGTAACAGCACTCAAAGGTGGGCCCTTATAAGAAACAGGGCGCTTATTGGAAGGAGCACACTAAATCAAATCATTATGTACAGTAGTTGTCAGCTTATGATCCATGCATTGTGTACAAGCCTTGTTCTGATTCAGCTTATATTTGTTAGATTCCTGAAGCAATGTCATCCTGCCTCAAGGCAATTGCTGATGTCAAAATGCAGACCTTTACTAATACCCTGTCAGCTGCAGTGCATGAAGTGGCTGGTGTGAGTGTATTGCTTATTGTTATTATCATTCTGAAAAACGTTCAAAATCCAACAGATGGTTGTGTTCTATATTGCTGTTTTAAACTCTTAGGGGTTGTCTCCAAAAAAATAGAACAAATTAGTTTAACGGTCTCGAACATCGCAGTCTTAGGTTCTTGTAAGTGCATTTTGATCTATTTTGTTTGCCTCTGTTTTTCAAGGTTCGTTTGCTTAATGTAGCTATGATTAACAGCAATGCAAAACAACAATATAAGGCCTTGAATTCCCTAGTTTGTTTTGTGTTAAGGCTGCCTCACAATAGCCAAGTTTTCATCAGTCTTGACTTGTCGGCTAGTGTGCGGCAAATTCCGACAAGCTTACAATGAGATCAGATCGTGTCGGGCGATATCTGGCAATGCTAGATCTCAGATTTGATCCCGATAAAAAATAGGCATTCTAAGACAAAAAAATGGCTAGTGTACGGCAGCCTTTAAGCTTAACTTGTAGACCACAACCCAGCCCCATGCCCAACCACCCTCTGTGGATAAGTATTACTCCTTTAAGTCTGAATACTCTTGAACTGGTTACAATAGCAATAAAACATTATAGGAACATTCCTGGGCCTCAAAGATCCAATCTTAAGATTCCTAATGGCTGGAGACTGAAAAGTACATGTACATATAGATAAGCGATGGTTAGAACAGAAGTATTTGTTTAGTTGACTATTCTGTTGTTATCTCGTTTTTTTATAGCTGTTTTGTAACAATACTGTTTCAGCAAAGCATCGGAGCGACCTTGAACGGTGGTTGAAGGACATTAAGGTATTGATGTAACCGTTACAAGTACCTCTTTTATTAAAGGCTAAAGAAAAATATAAACTTAATTGGAGTGAATAAGGGGGCGGGGGACTTAATTGGAGGGAATAAGGGGGAGGGAAACTTAATTGGAGGGAATAAGGGGGGAGGGGGATTTAATTGGAGTGAATAAGGGGGAGGGGGACTTAATTGGAGTGAATAAGGGGGGGAGGGGGACTTAATTGGAGTGAATAAGGGGGGAGGGGGACTTAATTGGAGTGAATAAGGGGGGAGGGGGACTTAATTGGAGGGAATAAGGGGGGAGGGGGACTTAATTGGAGGGAATAAGGGGGAAGGGGGACTTAATTGGAGTGAATAAAGGGGGGGGGACGAAGTGAACATGTTAGAGGCTGCTTTGTGACCATGGAAACAAAGACAAGTATGATCTGCACCACACTTGAGAAGGCACTTGACCAATAAAAAAAAACAAAAGCTAACTGAAAGACACGTGCATGTCATGTGCACAAAACATTAACAGTGATTGACAACTGATGTTTCAAGTATTGCACCTTGTCATCAGGTGTGAATTCTTATTTTCAAAACTGTTACCCGATAATCTCAAGTGGACTTGAATCAAATGCTTACTTGAGATATACTTGGATTGTAACCAAATGGGTTCAAACTTGGATTGTAAACCAAATAATTACAGTCAAACCTCTATGGGGGCAGTACGCAGCTCTTACAAGGTCTTCTCTGATTTGCTGAGAAAACAATAGAACAAACACCACAACAATGGACCATAGCCCTGAAAACAATAGAGCTGCACGATACCCAGGTCCAATGAAATTAGAGAACAGCCAACTGACCGCTTAATAGAGGTGACTGCTTAAAAGAGGTCAGGTTGACGGTAAATATGGGGGACGATTTAATTCCGGGGATTAGTTAAGTGACCGCTTAATAGAGGGTGACAGCTTAATAGAGGTTTGATTGAATTTAACACATAATTTTCTCGGCAGAACTTGTACAGAAGCAAGGAACAACTGACTGAGTGGAGCTGGGCCTTTCATTTCCTGACTACAGGAAAGATCAAACGAAAGCCTACTGTTATCAGGTATTCTTTATTTACAACAACTACTGCCATCTAGTTTATGCGATTATAAACTGGCCGACTGTAATCAAAAACCAAGCATTATTTTTGCAGTCAAGTTGCACCAACTGGCACTTAAGATAATAACACAAACAATTTTTTTTTAAAAAAACACGGACAAATTAACTTTCGGCTGAACTTATTAATAAGCTGATTTCATCCATTACAGTTTATGGTTGAAACGTTAATTTCAGAACAGTTTGGAGAACCCAATCGATTGTAAAACTAATTAGTTTGATGCAGGGGGATTTACATTTTTAACACTTAAAATTAACAGTTCACAAATGATGTTTGTTTTTTTATCGCAGGCAACTTAAGAACAGCAGTGTTCTTATGTCTGGGACTATTCCTTATCACCAGTTGATTAAGTTACCAGTTGCAAGTAATACAGCAACCAACACCTCCAATGTTAAACCAGCTGAAGGTACTGCGGTGCAAACACAAGCTGTTAACCTGGCTGTGTCCACACCAAAGAACATCCCCAATGCTAAACCAGTTCAAGGCAGTGCAGTGCAAACACAAGCTGTTAACATAGCTGCATCAACACCAAAGAATATCTCCAATGCTAAATCTGCTCAAGGCACTGCAGTGCGAACACAAGCTGTTAACATGGCTGCATCAACACCAAAGAATATCCCCAATACTAAACCAGCTCAAGGCACTGCAATGCGAACACAAGCTGTTAACATGGCTGCGTCCACACCAAAGAACATCCCCAATGCTAAACCAGCTCAAGGCATTGCAGTGCGAACACAAGCTGTTAACATGGCTGCGTCAACACCAAAGAATATCCCAAATGCTAAACCAGCTCAAGGCACTGCAGTGCGAACACAAGGTGTTAACATGGCTGCGTCAACACCAAAGAATATCCCAAATGCTAAACCAGCTCAAGGCACTGCAGTGCGAACACAAGGTGTTAACATGGCTGCGTCAACACCAAAGAATATCCCCAATGCTAAACCAGCTCAAGGCACTGCAGTGCGAACACAAGCTGTTAACATGGCTGCGTCAACACCAAAGAATATCCCCAATGCTAAACCTGCTCAAGGCACTGCAGTGCGAACACAAGGTGTTAACATGGCTGCATCAACACCAAAGAATATCCCCAATGCTAAACGAGCTCAAGGCACTGCAACACCACAACAGGCTGTTTACATTTCTGCATCCAGACCAAGCAACACTTCAAATGGTAAACCTGCTCAAGGCAATGCAACGCCAAAACAAGTTAATGCGGCTGTGTCCACAACAAACAACAATTCCAATGCTAAAGCTGCTCAAGGAAAAACGACAACACAAGCTGTCAACATGGCTGCATCCACACTAAACAACACTTCCAGTGCTAAACCCGCTCAAGGAAACCCGAGCACCTCTCAGTCAACAAGAGTTGTTTTAGCCCCAATACAATCTGTTAACGTTGCAGCATCCATACCCAAACCTCCTCAAGGCTCTTTATCCGCAGTGAAAATTTCCGGGAACGGGGTGCAGATACAGCTGAGTAATGTTAACACTTGTGTGTCCTCACCAAACAGCATGGCACTGCCTCAGCAAGTAATAAGACTCCCTTCATGTGCAACCAACCTTCTGGCTAATCTGACTAGTAATAATAATACTGTCCAAAATGTGGTAATCAGAGTACCCCAACATACTACTAAGGTATCCACTACATCCGCTAGTCCAGCAAGTAATGCTGTGCCGTGTTCTGCAGCACCTGCAGACACGCTTGTGACCACTGGGCCCAACACCACTGGAGTATCTTTGGTATCAAGTGCCTCATCAACAGTTTCCAGTCCTGCTTCTACTTCATCAACGGTAACACGCTCAGTGACTTCACGAGGGAAACGCTCTTGAGCTCTTTTGGACACAACATCGCCTGCTGTTTAATCAACATAAAGCGTACCTTAAAATGAACCTGCTGTTCGCTTTTTTTGGTCAGTTGGGTTGCTAGGTAACATGTCCTCTTAGCTCATTTTTAGTAGCGAACATTACAAAAGGCTTGTACCATGTCGTAACACGCTCCGTGTTGCTGCTGCCGAAGAAACTGAAACCAGAAAAAGAAGTTAAAGGAAATAATTAGTTCAGTTTGTGCAGTTGCAAATAATAAGACACAAAAGTTACGTTTATGAATTTTATAAGATTTGTAAAGAGATAAGATATTGGTTTTGCGTGGTTATAAACTGAGTTATTAAGAGGTTAATTAGATGCTGTTAATTAGTATTTCAATGTAAATTCAGGAGTGGGATCTTTAATATTTCAAACAAAAACATCAAGTTACATTAATGTGGTTTGATGAATGATCTTGGTGACATTTTAGTGCTTAGTTCAAATTTCAACATTTTCAAACTCCGAAATAAAAGGCATTGAATTCCGCGTAAAGTCATGTTAAAGAAAATTTATTTTTAAGTAGAAGTTTTTCTAGAGTCGGGGTACATGTCATTTCATGACGAAAATCAACCCCATACCTAAGTAGATTCATTGTTCAAAAGGTTACAAGACATGTTTCAGTTCTAATAAATGGTTATTCCATTTTTTGTTTGCTGTATGTTGAATTTCTCCGACTCCCTTTTACGTTTCCTCATTCAGCTGTCATGACATCAAGGTACACTGAGACCCGCCGCCAGGCGCCACTTACCGGATGCCACGCCTTTCGTCGACCCACTACCCCCACCCCTCCCCCGTACCCCACCCCTCCCCCGTACAAGGCAACACATTTGAGAGTTTCACCGCGCGCACGCGACACGAGATTTTCTTCCAGAAAAGGTCGACACAATCGGAGCATTCTATAATTTTTTAGTCTTGTAATCAAATCCTTTTGCATTCATTGACATAATCTGAAATAGGGTAATAAAACTGCCCTTTTATGCGTCAGAGCCAGCCGTTATTGGCTGTTGCTAAGTAACGCGAAGCATCCACAGCAACAAAGTGATCCATATTTTTTAAACTGAGTACAACCACTATCAGTTCATTCACAGGACAACCAAGCTTACTCTTATAATAAGCTTGGACTTCCTGTGGTTGAAATAGCCCATTTCCGAGTTGTTTTTAGCCTCTTTCAAATCGACGCCAAGCGCAATCCATTCATTTGGATATAAATTTTATTTGCATATGAAACAAAACTCATTCATATAATTGGTTTTACACTTGATCTCGATTTGAAAAGGAGGCTAAAATGCAACTCGGAAATGGGCTATTAGAATAATTACAATAAGAGTTGAGGATTTGCCACAAAAAAAAAAACGCTCACTCTTTCGACTTACACAACCAAGAGGGCGAGGAAGAGTGTTTCATGTAAAATGTCAAACACGAGTAAGAGATTAATTCATAGTGTTTTGAGAACTTTATTTAACTCGTAAGTTTAGAAACTGAACCAGGGAGTTGACAGTTTTACATGAAAAGTGAGCGGGACTGAGCCTTTTATACATATTAGGGGTATCGAAAGGTCCCTTAAAATTTTCACGTGCTCGCAAAATGTGGCCTTTGCTCAATTTTCTCGCAATATTCAGACGAGTGCTCGCAAAATTTTTGCAATATGCTCGGATTCTCGTTATAATTGGCTTGAATGCTCGAAATTTCGTAAATCGTGCTTTTTGTAGGTTTCTTGATGCAGAAATAAATGTATTGTCAAATACCATTAAAGTACAATTCAATCGGAATATTTACAGAGAAATTTGCTGACTGCTCGTGCTCGCAAGAAAACACAGCGCTCGCAAATGCTCGCAAAGACCATTCGATATCCCTCATATTCCTTGCGCGATTGGGTTTAAAAAATAACCAGTGTCTCGCGCGACTACATGTAATGCGCAGAACGTATGCGCAATAACAATAGGAGGCACCGCCCTTAAGGAGGGTCAAGCCCAAATCATACCGCATACCGTCCAGAAGGACGTCGGACACCTTATTGAGACTTATATAACGGAGTAACTGGTTAGCTTTCAGTTGAGGTTGGGGGTAGCAACCCGAGAAGCCAGGTGGTACAGTGGTACGGCAGGATATGTAAGCCTAAGTCTAGCTGAGGTCACACGTTCAATCCTGAGTGGGGTTTTTAGATTTTCTTTTTTACACTTAAAAATTTATTGAAAATAAAATTCTAAGTGTCGACATTACGTTTTATAATTCAACACATTGATACACTGCCCAAATATGGACAAAAAGTTATCGATATACGTTATGTCTACATGACGTATAACCAGCGATGGCGGTAAATTTCGCATTTTGAAGGAAAGTGAAAATGACTGCTGCTTGCAATTTCGTGTTTTGGGGCGAAAAAGTGCGTGAACTATTAGTTAAAAAGGGAAAAGAAGAAAAGAAAAGAGAAAAAAATATTGTTCACGCATGGACGTGTACAAAACATGGATCCGGGTCCATGGACCACCTTTGTGGACCCGGTCCATAGACCACCTTGTGGACCCGGTCCATGGACCACCTGATGGACCACCCCTAATTTTCGTCAATTTTAATGTACATTTTTTTCTGAAGTTTTCCATCAGTATAAAGGATGGACTGCAGACTGGGGATAGGGTATAAAACACAGTGTTCAGTTTATATGGCGTTTAACATCAAGTAGCAACATCAAGACGCAAGGACCAAGTCCGGCCCAAACTACTATAATTATGGGATGCAGACAATCCCATGTGGTTTTCTTTGGGATTCGCTGTGCATGTGCAATCAAAATACTGATAAAACAAAGCCTAGTGGAGTATAAACAAACACATGCGTAAGCCACACTGATGAATAGTGTCGGAACGAGAGATAAAGACTGGTTTTGTTTGTTATTGTTTCTTGGTACTTCGTGGATACTCACGAAGAGACGGTGTTTTCGTTCTGAGCACCGCTCCCATCCCCTCCCCTTCCCTCACCGAGAACTCCAAATGAAAACAGTGCTCTTCGCGAGTATCAATGAAGCACCTATAAACAATGAAAACAATCAGTATGGTGGGTTGCGCATGTGTTTGTTTATACTCCTCTAGGCATGGTTTTATCAGTATTTTTTGACTTCACATGTACAGTGAATCCAAAAGAAAAGCACATGGTATTGTCTGCATCCCAGAATAACAGTAGCTTGCGACTTGGCCCAGTCCTTCTTGTTCTACTTGCGTCGAACGAAATCTGTGAGGAGAGCACTAAAACGTGGCATACTCCTACCCCAACAGAACCCGCCAGGAATCGGACTGCGTATTAAATGCCGGAAAAAGCGTAAAATTGCAATTACATTGATTGTAGGAAGTTAAATATTGATGTTGAACTCCATATTTATTTAAACTTGAGACTGTGTTTTATACCCTGTCCTCAGTCCGCAGTCCATCCTTTATACAAATAATACTGACAGAAAAAATTCGGAAAAATTAAAATTGACGAAAATTAGGGGTGGTCCATCAGGTGGTCCATAGCCTGGGCCCACAAGGTGGTCCATGGACCGGGTCCACCGGGGTGGTCCATGGAGCCGGGTCCATGTCCTTGAGCATGATTGGACAAAAAAGGCGCGAAATTTTCGCGTTGTCGCGGTCGCAGTGTTTCTTGGCGTAGCTGAATGAAAACTGGTTCAAAGTTTAACCGCTTGACAAGAAGTGAATGAAGGAGCACAATTTTCGTAAAATTCCTTTGGTTATCATCTCTGGAATATGATATAGACTTGATGCTTCCACAGAAAAGTTTCTCATCTCGTCATTACGGCTGCAGGAGCTAACAAACGAGCAAGTTTGTAAACAACATTGATCGACTCAGCTCGTACTTCGATGTTTGAAAATTTGGTGCTGATGGAAGGGAATAAAAAGCCAAATCAACTACAGGTATGATGTTTTAACCGTTTCTTGTATCCTTTAGCTGTGATTTTTTGTAAGACATACTGTCCGCGCTGCAGTTCTTTCCGACTTTTCGCCGCTATGTTTAGGTTCGTAGCCGTGTGTTTGTTCAATTTGTTTTGATTCTGAATTGAACTTTTTAAGATACGAAACACTTGTAACTAAGACATTCTATGCCATTTTACTGCGTTTTGATTCTTGCAGTCACTACTCTGTCCCGTTCTTTGAGTAGACGAAAGCTCTTCGTAGAAACTCTCAACTGATTGTGTACGCTAAATTAATTTTAGCTTGGCAAAAGTTTCGGCATTCACTGCTTGTTGTTTAAGAAATGGTGCGAGGTAAAATATTGTTGTTAGCCTTTTTACTTAATGAAAGGTTGTATATCTCAATGAATTTTCTCTCGAAACTGTGATTTGTTATCAATGTGTTGAATTATAAAACAGTTATAGTGTTCAAGCTTGCGCAATATTGACAAAGGCGCCACTTTCATTCATGAATTGTGTGATGTTGCAAGTTTCGCGCGGTAAAACATATGTAAGCTTTTTTTTTAAAAAATAAAAGGCTTGTCGGCGATATTTTTTCTTCAAACTGTGCTTTGTTATCGGCTAAGTATTAGGCGATATCACGCAAGCTTGAGCGCTATAATAGTTAAATATAAGTCTCAATAAATAAGGTGTCCGACGTCCTTCTGGACAGTATGATTTAGACACAACCCTTAAAGCGGGGGTACACCTGAATGCCATTTTCCGCCACTTGACATGGCGTCAATGGAAATATTTCGTCACGTTTCAAGCTATCCGAAAACCCTATGCTTAAAACATAAATGTTATGGGGTGTTTTGTAAATTTTTGGGTGATTTTTGAGTATGTTTGGGAAGAAATAGTTTTTCTTAAAGGAGTGGTAAAATTTAGAGAAATAAGAAATATTGAAGATTTAATTAGTGAATTTTTAAAATTTGTAGCTAATAATTAATAGACGGATACCAACCTAGCAACCTGAGGTGCTCTTGCTTGGGTATCAACCAGACAAGGGATCGGTGATCGCTTATAAAAGCAAATGCATTAATTAAGGTCGCGGGGTATAGGTTCCGCTCATCAGTATGCATTTATGAAGAGAGTATGCACGAAGTGCGAGGGTTGATACCGAAAATGTGCGAAATATTCACGAACAGGCTCTGTAATGTATCTGCATCAATAATGGCACGCGAAAAGCGCTGTCTAGTAAAAGGGCCTGGTCGCACTACAGTCAAAAACAAAAATTAGCCCGAGCAAAAATCGAGGAAAACAAAAGAAACCGCTCCGGTGGGACACGCTTTTTGTGGAATGTTTTTGTTTTTGTGTCATTTTGCGCGGGCTAAAAAATCGAAATCGGCTTTCAAACGTTCACGATATAACGTTTTTCAAAGTGACACCCCTGTCAAAATTTTGCTTTATGAATTTATTCATGGGCAGGTATTCCCCGCGACATTAAACGTTTAAATGCAGAGGACCACTCAACTCTATGATAGTGGTAACTTTCTTTACGGATCTCATTTATAAAAGCGTGCGAGTACTAGACGTCATTCAAAGTGTAGATAAACCATTTAATGGGTCTTTAATATATATATACCTGAATTTTTCAAAACGTGTTCAACGAAAATTTACCCAATTTCACTGCAACTAGCCCAAACAAGGGTTTTTATGAGCCCGATCAGCCCGAAAATGACAGAGAAGAGAGAGAAGAGGAAAAGGGAGCAATAGCGAGCGAAAAAAATGACTAGCAACAATCTATTATATTTTATACCTTTATATTAAAAACAAGGCCAAGAACGCTCACAAACGCTTACTTGGAGCGATATCGTTTTCAAAAATCCAGGTAGATATATATATATAGATTTATTAGTTTTTCCACTAAATGGTTTTTAAAAAACTAATTACAATAAAGGATACAATAAATATTAACATGTATTACATTGCTAATTAAAAACTATTAAGAAATTCCTTTAAATGTCTCTTAAATAACTAATTACAATAAAAAAAAAATACAATGAATATTAAAAATGTATTGCATTGCCAATTAAGAACTATAGAGAAATTCCTTTAAATGGAAAAAGAGTAACAAAATTACCGAAACATCTGCATAAAATGTTTCTTTTTGTTTTTTTTTTTGTTTTGTTGGTTTGCGTGCCTTCCATGCACTGCAGCAATCGGCCTTCCATCTGGTTGAGATATGTTGACGACACTTTCACTCTGTTCAAAAGTAAAAGCGATGCGAAAAGTTTTTTTGCATTATCTGAATGAGAGACATGACAACATAAAATTCACTAAGAACGGTCTCACCACGGGGATGGCTAATGTGCGAGGCTCAAGCCAGCGCCTTTTTCTGCGCTCTAACACGTGTTTTCATTGGCTCTATTAGTTTCGGCCTTGCAATTGACTCAAACCAAAGTCTACATTACATTAGGTTACACTGACTTTTTGAGGCTCGATCGAGAATTTTTCTGCTTATAACAATTCTTCGCCCGGCACTATTCTGTGCCTCGCCAGCCGAGCCGCAAAGCCGAACCGAAAAAGCTGTGCCGAAAAGCTCCGACCAGCCCTGCAAGCTGCGCGTGGGTATCTCGTTGGTTATATGGTTCCCTCGAATTGTTGGTTTCTTTGTGGTAGGTAGTATAAAAGAAATTAAAAAGCCGTGCCATTCGCGCCGACCATCTTTGTGAAAGCAATTTAAAAGTCGCGCCGACCATCTTTACAAAAGCAATTTTAAAGCCGCGCCGAAAAGCCGAACCGAAAAGCAGTGAAAAAGTCGCGCCGAAAAGTCGAACCGAAAAGCAATGAACAAGCCGCGCCGAAAGGCCGAACGGAAAAAGCCGAACGAAAAAAGCCTCGCCGAAAAGCTCGCGCAATTCGCGCCGAAAAAAAAGAAAACCCAGCTCTGCCAGCCGCCAGCCTCACCAACCTCGACAGCCCCGAGTCTCGCTAGTCAAGCTAGCCCCACTGCCTCGCCATGTTGGCCAGCTCAGCCAGCTTCGCCAGCGTCGCCAGTAGCGCGTTGGTGTCTCGTTGGCAATAAGATTCCGACGAATCGCTGGTTACTTGTGGTAGCCGTCTGTATGAAAGCAACAATTAAAAATAGAAACGTGGTTTACACAGATGCGCATTAAGTGCAAGGGATAATTCTTGGGAGGATGCGAGTTCTTATCGTCTTTTTGCTTTACAAAAATTGCTGATTTTTTTAGTTACATTAAAACATATCACAAATGTTTCTTACGCATGTGCATGACATACGTTTTGAGTAATTTGGTCTTAATTCTCTATTTTCGAATTGCCCATAATACACTTGTTTGCCTCCCAATTTCCCATTTCCCATTTCCCAGCTCAATTTTTTTCCAAATCCTATTTCCCAGCGTCCAAACCCCATTCCCACTAGCAGAATTCAGGAAAAATCCAAGTGTTTTTCATACCAGCTATTTTCTATTCACATCCGCATATTAGGTGATATTCTCCTGCCACTTCACATTCCTGTCTGACATCCCGCCATGTTGTTTTTAATATGTAAATACGCATGCGCAGCGTTTTTGGCTTGATTGCACCGCTGTACACAAATATCGTTGACCGCAAGACAAGGGAAAAATCAAATATTCTGATATGTCTATCGTAGAATTGGCGTAAAATAGGCACTTTTAACAGTTTTCTGATGTTTGCCAAACTAAGGGAATTAGTTAGACTAGTCCAGTCAATGCTTAACTGGTCTTAAAAGACCAGTTAAGCATTGACTGGACATGCTAAAAGACAACTGTCCCATTCCCATTTCGACATTTTCTTTCCCATTCCCAGTGAGCAAATCCCAGTCCCAGTGACTCAAATCCCATTTCCTAGGGCAAAAACAGGCCAATCCCAGTTGCCATTTTACCCCTTCAGGACCCTCATCTAAACCAAACTGTTGAAGATAAACAAACGCTGGGGTAATTTTTAAACATCTGTATACAGTGGAACCCGCCGCTTTATGGATACCCGGTTAATACGGACACCCGCTTATTACGGACACCCGCTTATTACTTTTTAAATTGTAACGATATTAACGTATATACTCATTTTCATTTTAGCCCCCGTCGAAGGTTTGTGTTTCAAACCGAAATATCGGGCACAAAATATATATCTTTTAGTTACTTTATTTTTCTTGAGTCAATCTTTTCTCCGCCGTACGGATCAGTTTGCCGTATTATTATACATTTATTACGGACACCCGGTTAATACGGACACCCGGTTATTACGGACACCCGATTATTACGGACACCCGCTTATTACGGACACCCGGTTAATACGGACACCCGCTTATTACGGACACCCGCCTATTACGGACACCCGCATATTACGGATCGGACAGTTCTGTATTTCCGACAAAACGCTCATATATTTTAATACGGACAACGAACATTGCTTTTTCATTGCTAAATAACATCACCTGCTGTTTAACCAACATAAAGTGTACGTTAAAACGAACCTGCTGTTCGCACTTTTTGGTCAGTTGGGTTGCTAGGTAACATGTACTCTTAGCTCATTTTTAGTAGCGAACATTACAAAAGGCTTGTACCATGTCGTAACACGCTCCGTGTTGCTGCTTCCGAAGAAAATGAAACCAGAACAAAAGTTAAAGGAAATAATTAATTCAGTTTGTGCAGTTGCGAATAATAAGGCACAAAAGTTACGTTAATGAATTTTATGAGATTTGTAAAGAGATGCGATATTGGTTTTGCCATGGTTATTAACAGAGTTATTAAGAGGTTAATTAGATACTGTTAATTAGTATTTCAATGTAAATTCAAAAGTGGGATCTTTAATATGTCAAACACAAACATCAAATTACATTAATGTGGTTTGATGAATGATCTTGGTGACATTTTAATCCTTAGTTCAAATTTCAACATTTTCAAACTCCGAAATTAAAGGCATTGAATTCCGCGCAAAGTCATGTTTTAGAAAATTTATTTTAAGTGGAAGTTTTTCTAGAGTCAGGGTACATGTCATATTATAACGAAAATCGACCCCATGCCTAAGTAGATTCATTGTTCAAAAGGTTAACAAGACGTGTTTCAGTTCTAATAAATGGTTACTCCTTTTTTTTGTATTTCAAAGGAAAACTTTGCTGTATGTTGAATTTCTCCGACTCCCTTTTACGTTTCCTCATTCAGCTGTCATGACATCAAGGTACACTGAGACCCCGCAGCAAGGTGCTACTTACCGGATGCCACGCCTTTCGTCGACCCACTCCCCCCACCCCTCCCCCGTACAAGGCAACACATTTGCGAGTTTCACCTCGCGCACGCGACACGAGATTTTCTTCCAGAAAAGGTCGACACAATCGGAGCATTCTATAATTTTTTTATTAGTCTTGTAATCAAATCATTTTGCATTCATTTACATAATCTGAAATAGGGCAATAAAACTGTTGCCTTTTAATTCATCCGAGCCAGCTGTTATTGGCTGTTGCTAAGTAACGTGAAGCATCCACGGCAGCAAAGTGATCCATATTTTTTAAACTGAGTACTCCCATTATTAATTCAAACACAGGAAAACCAAGCTTACTCTTGTAAGCCTAGACTTCCTGTGGTTGAAATAGTCCATTTCCGAGTTGTCTTTGGTCTCTTTCAAACCGACGTCAAGCGCAATTCATTTATTTGGATATAAATTTTGTTTGCATATGAAACAAAACTCATTCATATCATTGGTTTTGCACTTGATCTCGATTTGAAAAAGAAGTTAAGGGCAACTCGAAAATGGGCTATTAGAATGAATTACAGTAAGAGTTCAGGATTTGCCACCAAAAAAAAAAAACGTTTATTCTTTCGACTTAAGAGTACATCAACCAAGAGGGCGAGAAAGAGTGTTTTATGTAAAATGAAAAACACGAGGAAGAGATTCAAACAATGATAAGTGATTTGAAAAAACGAGGCACAGCCGAGTTCTTTTTTCTTTAAAAAACTCACTTAGAGGTGTTGGATACCCGATAAAACACTCATTTAAAGGGACACTGTCCCGCTAAAATAGCAAAATTTCGCTGAGCTTGTTTTTCCATGTTATATCGCCAAATACCACCAAATATACAACTTAGTTGGATAAAAAGATTCTATAGAGCAAAACAAAAGCAGTAGTTTGAAGATAAGGTACAGGATTACAAGGATTGAAGTGAATTACAGTTCACGAAAAACACGTTATTTCAGCATAAAACGAAGGAATAAAATCTTTGTTCGCACTTGGTGAAATTAAGTAACAATGCGTGTAAGAACTTGGCAATGCTCTATTGTTTCGCGGCATTTCGCTTTCCCCACATAACATTGTTTAGGTGTTTCTTACTGAAAATACATCAACCTATGGACATGTTTTTTTTTTAATAAAATGTACTTAGTGGAACTTTATTTTAAAGTGACGTTTCTTTTGTGCTACAAGATTTCATCCAATCGTGAAACTCCAAAACAAAACCCAAGAAAGGCTTCTAATTTTACGTGTTTCCCACATGGAATTTTGGTTTCATTAAAACTCAGAATAGTTTTCACTAAAAGGGAATCAATTAGTAAACTAGAGAAAAATAAATGCACTGCCTGGTTAAGTTATGGTAGATTTTCACGTTTTAGCCAATGAGGTGGACGGTTTCAACAATATCACAATTAACGCCTTCCTGCATTCCTTACCGTTAGGTTGCCCAGTTCTTACTAGGACCGTTACTTAATGAGAACGTAATTTCCATGTCTCATACGGCAAGAAACAGACAAACGGAAAGACTGTCTAAGCAAGACGCGAAGTAGTTCTCGTACAACATTATTAACTATTAGCAAATGACCTACCTCTGCAGTTACCACGATGGTATATGAAACGACAATTTTTTTTTCTTTATTGCCGAAGGCTGTCGTGACAGTAATTGCATTGTTTCGCGATAGTGGATGTTACAGTCGGCAAAAGCACAGCGCTTCCGGCAAATCCTCGTGAAGAGCCCGAAGGGTTCCGACTGTCATTGCCAAATCGAAAAACTGAAGGATTACCATATTTACTCGAATAAGCGCCACGGCGCTTATTACATTTTTCGACTTGTCAATGCACTGCTTATTCGAGGGCGGCGCTTATTTAAAATTTATCATTTTAGAAAACAAAAAACAGTGCTACTTTTTTGTTAATAGCAATCTTTCTGTTTCTTTGTTTTGTCGAGAAACGATAACAAGAACATTCCAGGTGCGGTGCACGTTCGGGGGCGGCGCTTATTAATAATTTTGCTTCAAAGTGCGACGCTTATTCGGGTGCAGCGCTTATTAGAGAAAATACGGTAATCACGTCAGCTCTTCAAGACTAGTTACTTAGCGACAATGATGTCGAAACATCACCGTCTCGGGTTATTATAGAGTGGTCCAAGAAATGAACGTTTCGAGCGTCTAATTTTATTTCAATGTATTTCACTCATATCAGATCCCCTGAATCTAGTGAACAGTAATTAACGAAACTGCGAGTTTATTCAAAGTTACCAACGACTGTAACGTAAGTTCATTTTTTTGCACCATTTTGTTTCACGCATAGTACCAAACGTAGACGTGACAGTTGCGTACGAGTCACGCAATAAAAAAGATCAATTGTGATGGTGCCCAACATGAATGACGTGTGTCACGCAATACCAACGACCCATTGAGTGACGTTTGTGTCACGCAGTACAAGTCACGCGTAACGATCTCCAAAGTCATTCCGCAGTAAATATGCCTTGTAACGCAACGACAATAGTGTCAGAAACCGTAAGCACCATGGAGATATTTCTCCGGAGGGTGATTTAATTCCCTAGAAATTCCAGATCCGACGGATATTTCATCCTGGAAGTCCGACAGTCTTGTGGGGGTTTTCCTTGATGGAGGCCTCGATATTCCAGGGATTACTGACAGTATGGTCACTTTCCTGTGCGAATCCTTTATCAATCAACACTTTGTTGACATGAATGTCTTCCTCACCTTCCGTATCCCACAGATCGACATAAATAGTCTGATTCCATGCCCTGTAAGAACAAACAACAACAATCTTTATTTTCTTAATTATTACCTTGTTACAATTGGACTGGCGCGCAGATGGCAAGTGCCGGTCTTGACGGACCTGTCTATTTAAGTTTAGTAACACAAATTCTTTATTTTATAAATATGTTGTGGGTCAAAATTTTCCTTGGTTCAAAATTTACTTTCCTTTGTTTATGGGTATGAAAATGCATGATAATGTATGATAATGTATAATAATGCATGATAATGCATGATAATGTATGTAATAATACAGATCTGCCGCTCATATTTTATCTACTACATAAAAGTTCAACTGAGGTTAACTAAGAAAACTGGGTATCAAAACGTGTTTCCATATTGGTGGAGTTTAAGGGTAGCGATTTAGCATTCAAAAAAATGACGCTACACCTAACACTGCTTTCGTAATAGTGACGTACTTACTTGGATAGAATATGTGCAATCAGCGTCTTGTCCTCAGTGAGAGACGTGAATGCTTTCCTGTAAAGGAGCGTAACAACACAAACATATTTAAGCACAGAACCATTCACATGTACCACCCTTCTGTGTGCAGACATTCTTTGGGTTAGTGTGTCGTTAGGCCTTTAACATTGTTAGAACGTTTTGAATATTGTTGAAATTGTTGTTCTCGAAAATGTTGGATCGTTTGAATGCTTCGTTCACCATCTGTCGAACAAACGCATGATCATAGAAGTAGCCAACGGCTTGCTCCCAGGTCTTCTGCAATGAATTTTTGCGTTCGAAGAACGCAATTCTAATTTGGTTCGAGTTGGTTGTCCTGTGGTTTACACGCAGTAAAATTTGAGATTTTTTGGTAGACGGTCTTCCAAATGGCCGCCCCTATTGGTTTTTTCAGGGGCTCATTTCCGCCGGAAGTTCCTTCGAACGCGTCTCCATGATCTCCGATTACTGCTAGTTTTTAAATATTGGCTGAATGTTGGAACTGTTTTTCGGACTCCAAACAACATCATTTTTGGTTTCAAAATTTCATCAACATTCACTCAACAAATGTTCAACAAATGCTGAAACCGTTTAAATGGTCCTTGACTGCCATGATTTTCCAAGAGCTTAAGATCTACTTTCTTCGTACATTTGAAAGTGACATGATCAACTATTCAACCCTTTTCCTCCCAGAGTCAATTATGGAGACATGTGTAGTTTTAACGTTCGAGTCTGTGGACGAAATCCTATGGTGTGACCATTCAAAAGAAACCTCTTCAGCAGTACTTTTGCATGGTACCATTTGTTTTTCAGTACTTCACAACATGAAATATGGAACTTTTCTTGAATAGTGATATTGGCACTCTTGGGAATAAAAGGTTTAAAAATTCAACAAACTGCAAGACAGAGACTTACATAGCGTCTTCAGACCATTCGAATTTCCTTCCGTTTTCGGGTGAGTCACGCATGGGCTCCACGTTTCCCAGGAAGCACTCGAGCGCTTGAAATGGAAGATGGAGGAAGTGTGGAAGCATGCGTTTCACGTGACTTTCACGTGTCCACTCTGAGTTGCCATAGTCAACGAAAAATACCTGGTAAGAGACGGAAATTATGAGGACAAGAAGCGATGTTGAACGCGTCTTTTGACGCGATTTTAGCGGAGATTTCAAGCACGATTTCGAATCACCTGTTTAATCTACCGGTGATTTTCGTGCGATTTCACGGCGAGTTGCTTGTGATTTCAATGTCATAAGAGCGGTACCCTTGCGATGTGTTTCATTCCTTTTGTGTTTATGCGCCGCTGTAGAACATTTTAAAGTGAGATTTTCAAATTTATTAATGATTCATCAATAATAGAGCAGTTTTCAATTGAGCGTAGTAAAACCAAAACCAAAGTAATTACTGTGACCAATCACAGCAGTCGTAAACCAATCAAAGCTCGAAGCAATTACATGTCGCCGGCTTGTCGCCGGCGCAAAGCGCGGTAAAACGCGTGCGAGCAAGTCACGATTGGTTTTGGTTTTACTTCTGATTGGTCGAGAAAGTGGCGCGAGATTTTTTTAGCCAATCACAAAGCGTAGCAATGCAAAACCAAAGCAATTGTGTAATTACTTTTAAAACTGCTCTAATTCATCAAGTTTCAACAAAGCAAATCATAACCGTGACGATATTTTATTCCTTCGGTTTAATTTCTCCGTATTGAGTTATCAGTTTAAGTAATATATCAAACAAGAGGAACAGTGTTTCATCTGACAGATATCCAAACACCGCGAAGTGGGTTGGAAAACGAGGCGCAGCCGAGTTTTTTTAAACCCAGTTCGAGCTGTTTGGATACCTGATGAGACACTCTTTCGAGTGTTTGATATGGCTTTTCAAAATGATCGTTAAATGCGGAGAAAACGAAGGAATGAAATCGCCAAAATCTATGCAAATTAAGACAGGTTCACGGTAGTGATTTCCTTTGTGTTCTCGTCATGAATTATTAATGAGTTTGAGAAGAAGCTACATCAAACACTCGAAAGAATATTTCCTCAGGATTTCCAAACACCGCGAAGTTAGTTTAAAAAACTGAGCTGCGACTCGTTTTTATCTCGTTTTTGTTTGGAAATCCTGATGGAACACTGTTCCCCGTGTTTGATATATTAGATCAAATTGCCGTTAAAACGCAACGAAAATCGCCGGTGGTCTTCCTTATTTCCATGGCCTTCTTATTTCACTGCAGTTAATCCATTTCAGTCCCGGCCCCTTGTTCCCGATACGTCAAGAAATGAATCAACCGCTGAGCAACTGACATGAGATGATTAAACTTTTATTCCATTGGATTAATCCCGTGCCAAACGAGAACGAGTTCACAAGACCTGGAACTGTGATTGTGGTTTGACCTCAGACTCTCATACGCTCTCGGCGAAATTCGTGTCCTATGAAAGAGTCTGAGTGTCCTCGAATTATCAAAAGAGTCGATGGGAACTCAAACGTACGCTCTCCACACTATTATGAATTACATCTCCACTCGTGCGCTCCCAGAAAGTTTTCAACGTGCGCCAGCTCTTAATCCTTCCACTCTCAGAGTCAATTATGGAGACATGTAGTGTAGTGTAGTTTTAACTGTTGACAAAATCCTATGGTGTGACCATTCAAATGAAACCTCTTCAGCAGTAGTTTTGCATGGTTCCATTTGTTTTTCAGTAATATTTTACAAAATCAAATTTGAGAGTTTTCTTTGGAAATCTTGGGAGTTAACGGGTTAATCACATTTGATCTTATATTTTTACAACAAAGTTTCACTGTTAACATCAGGAGTGTTTGAAATTAATTTTTGGAGCGGTTTTAACTCTAGAGTCTTAAAACAAAATCCAAAGTAATTACTCCAGCCAATCAAAACATAGGCAGACAATCCAATGAACCAATCAGAGCTCGAAGCAAATACATGTAGCCGGCGTCAAGCGCGGGAAAACGCGTGCAGGCAAGTAACAATTGCTTTTGATTTTACTTCTGATTGGTTGATAAAATGGCGCGAGATTTTACAGCCAATCACAAAGCGGAGTAATGCAAAACCAAAGCAATTGCGAAAATACTCTCGAGTCGACACTCAAATTAAAACCACTCAAATTATGTGTGATAGTCTTTAGGACACGAGAGATTAGAAGGATAACGACCATCAATTATAAATCTATTCAGCAATTCTCCGCGGTACCAACCAACAAACGCTTCGGCCATTGTCAAGGTACCAACACGAATTTTAGTCCATAAATCGTTCATAACAGTTTGAGTGTGAACGAGACAAGCGTCTGCAAAAACTGCAGTTGTGTTAGAGTTGAAAACCGAGCGCAAAGCCTGCAGCGTTTTATCTCGAAACATCATTATGTGAGAATACTCGGAAGAGTTGCAAGTCTCCAGTTTTTTAACGCACGGGATGTTAGACAGGAAGGCGATCTGCCATAAATCGTACAAGGAGTTAACTAGAAAGATTGGCGAAGTAACAAAGGGAATGAAGTGTTGTGGAAAGAAGCAACGCCATTCTTCATCGCGTTTTTGCGCACGAACACAAGCGCGGTTCAAACTCATGGAAGAATTGTGTAAAGAATATATCTGACTAAAGACGGTTTGGATTATTGTGCTTCCATTCAATGATGGTTGGTCCAAAAAGAATCCCGCGTCTGAAAGAACACGGAAAGACGCGTTTGTTGCGCGTCGAAAACGCGTTCGGATATAATCAGCGTGCATGATCGCCGTAAGAGCGCCGGCCGAACGACCGCTCAATATGATTTCGGAAGCGTTATCGATGCCTCTTCGGAACAACTCGTCTAGCACTGCATCAACTATTCGTCGTCCTCGGAAATAAAGATGTTTGTTTTTAACTTTGAGCGGCTTTGCACGATCTCCAGTGAATGAACCACCGTCACAGTAACGAACAAACACAGACGTAAAATTGTAGAAATCGGGATTATAACGAGCTTGGTTTGAAAGCAGACCTTCGAGACGAAGATAAGGTCGAAAACATTTTGACGAACCAAGCTCTGTGGTTGAGCGCTGATAGCACGTGCCTGGGTCGTGACACCAAGCACCTCCCTCAAAAAATATTATCCATTTTGATTTTCCCAAGCCGGTTCCATTGCGAAGATAAATTCCCGGAGGGGAGCCGTCCAGACAAAACGCCCCGCTGGTGCGTGCATTCTGTAATATATACAGCTTATGAAGACCTTCGGGCTTTTTATCATCTCTAGAATCTTCATACGGACCTGACGTTCTATTTGTTAGAAGATATCGTTCTAGCGCTGTAAGAATATCTTTGGTGCTGTCGTTTCTTGTCATATTTATGACTTGTTGATCCGCCGCTTTATGGCTGAGTTCATTAACTGCAGGTTGATCGCTGTTGTCAATACACGAGTCGGGTAAGATGTCTTTGAAATCCCAAGCGGCAAACCGTCGAAAATCCCATGTTAAAGGACTCGAAGAAACGGTATCGCTTGCAAATGTTGTGCATTTCACGGTGTAAAGTATAAACGTAATACAATAGAGAAAACAATTCATCATTCCACAGTTTTGAAGTTTTTATCTGTTTTGAAGTGTCAACAAACATTGACAACCACCTGTTTATAGGCGTTTTCGTTACCTGAAGGCGTAAATAGTTAATATTTAAGAGCACCCCTGACAGAATTGCTTATTACGGAACGACAGTAGTAGCAAGATTAATATCAGCCAATAAAAAATTTCGCGCCACTTTATCAACCAATCATAATAAAAACTTGCACGGATTTTCCCGCGCTTGGCGGCGGCTACATGTATTTGCTCCGAGTTCTGATTGGTTCATTAGATTGTCTGCCTCTGTTTTGATTGGTCAGAATTATTTTTTTTGGTTTTCGACACTAAAGTGATAACCGCTCTATGGCAGCTTAGGATAGGTAGTTTCTTGGTGTTGCGGATGGTGTGATCACCAAATGACGTAAAACAAAAGATTCAAAAGACACTGAACAATACCCATACCACAACACAAAAGCTAACCAACAATGGCTTCCGCAACACCAAGAAACACCCCTTAGGATTAGGTTTAAGTTACGTGGCGTTCAATACAGGGGTCAATTTAATAAAACTTTTACACGAGTGTAGCCATTGTTTCAGAGATTGAAAAC
Organism: Cladopsammia gracilis; assembly: GCA_022457155.1. NCBI lineage: Eukaryota > Metazoa > Cnidaria > Anthozoa > Scleractinia > Dendrophylliidae > Cladopsammia > Cladopsammia gracilis. The sequence goes on along the minus strand of JAJGOT010000059.1, from coordinate 751,266 downwards.
AATAGCTACACTTGTAAATTACAAGGGTAAAAATTTCATTAAAAACCCCAGGATTGTGTCTTTATCTCCTAGCCTTCCAAAAAAAAAAAAAAAAGAAAAGAAAAGAACAGAAAGAAAAGCAGACACCATGTCAATGTTACCTGCAGTTCCTCTTCATGAACGCTAGTGATTCGCGCTCTGTACCACTTTTTGTCTTTAGAGTATTGGGCGGCACACAATTCACCAGCTGCCGGCAAAATGCGCCTGGGATCCTGACAAACGTTACGAGAATAAAACTTCCTGAGAAAACAAAAAAGTTAGGGCGTTAAAGAGTTTGCATCGGTACTCCACTGTCTCACAAGAGTTAAATTTTCCCGATTAAAGGCTGGTTTTCACCATCGACGGAGTCTAAGTCGGATGGATTCTCGGAGCGGTAAGCAGGGAATAGGCATTTTGATTGCTTTATTCGCTTCTGCTTGCGACTCCGACAATCTAGATTTTATTAGATCGTAAGCGACATTGTCATGAGCGCAATCAGAAGAAAATGGAAACGTAACGTTCTGATTCTTTCGACTCCGATTCTGTTGAGCTTACGACTTCGCTTACGACTCCGTTGTTAGAAGGAAGGGACAGGTCATTATTTAGAAAGGATTCTTTTTCTCGGTTCCTTATTTTCACAAGGTTATTGTGTGGTTTAATTAATAGCACGTGCGGTTAAGGATGTTTACAATACAACATTGCAATATGAACAAAATTATTTTTTTTTAATGATTTGAAAACTGTATGTACTTAGTAATAAAATAGTCCTGATATCGATGAAGTGGTGCTCAAATCCTACCCCATTTTGTCCATCAGAGAATTAAGGTCTTCTTCCTCGTGCTCTTCGTCAGAGTCAGAATTACATCGGCGACGCATCCTCGCTTAAAACAAACAAAGCAAGAGACAGATTTAGATACCATCAACAAGCGAGAAAAAACTAGAGGAGCAGGGTCTTCTTATTATCTCCTGCTGGCAAAAAATAACAAATAAATAAATAAATAAATAAAAAGGGAAAAAAGTGAAAGAATGATGAAAGTGTTTTGATTTACTTTTCAAAATTTATAATGCATTTGTTCTCGTTTCCATTGTCAACAATAAGAGTTCCTCACGATGGCGCCATTTTACTACAACTGCTAGAATTTATTTCATTTTTCCTTATTTATTTATTTATTTATTTATTTAATCCAAACGGAGCTTAAATAGCCCTAGTTAACATGAGAAAGCAAAAAAACTGATCAATGTCACAAAAAATGGTTTTGTTACAAAGATGGAGTTATACCCGACAACGCGCACATTCATTAGCTCGTTCATGGACACGTGACGTCTAACAAAAAGAACTGTTTCCCGCCCAAAGTCAAGTAGCGGGCAACACGGCGAAGACTGTGAAGCGAAGGTTTAATTCTGACGGTGGAGTGGGAGGGATGAAGATTTTACAATCTGTGCACCGCTCACAAGCTAACGCTGGAGCTAAAACCCAGCGTCACCTCACAACATACCTGCCATTATACGCTTCTCTATCGGTTCACTACCATACGGGAACTGTACCCAGAAATGTCCCGGATTGAAGACTGCTGTGAGACGCACTGCCACCCAAGTGCCGATATCCGGTAGCGTGACAGACGAGTCCATATTGTCACAAAACACCTCCACCATTTCATGTAATTCCTCTCCTACAAGGGAAATCAATGGACAGTTGTTACAATCGAGGCTGGTTCTCACAAGCGATATGTTGGTAATAGTTTTTTTTCTTGTACTTACCCTTATGTTTATACCGTGTTAATTCATGACGAGAACAGCATACGAAGAACAAGTTTGTTCATTCCCCTTTTGCTCATGCTATTGTGTGTATGTTTTTACCCTTTAAAGGGGCAAGGACACTGCGTTCCAGCTGTGTTTTCATGATTATGGCCAGGAGCTTGCTTTAGGCTTACTTTATTATCTTGAAATCGGAAGAAACCATCGCCAAACGTGATAGAAGCAACGAAATATGAACTAAACAGACAAAATAACGCCAAGAAAAGTCGAAATTTCACAAAAATGGAAGTTTGATTTCTTGATCGCCTGCCAATAAATCAAATTTCATGAACTGTAATCCACTTCAATCCATGCAATCCTGCACTTTATCTCCAAACTACTGCTTCTGTTTTGCTCTATAGAATCTTTTTGTCCATCTAAGTTGTATATTTGGTGGCATTTGGCGATATAACGTGGAAATAAGCTGAGTGAAATTTTGCTATTTCGGCAGGACAGTCTTCCTTTAAGCCACAATATCAACAGACTAATTCTCTTTCCTGGTTTCCATACATTTCTTATAGAACAAGTTGGGAGAAGTTGTTCAAATATCAAGACAATTTTTCTGTGATCATTTTCTTAATTCTCATATCCTCTCTGTTTGGATATGCATTGATGTTAAAAGGAGAAAATCGATGCCGATCACAATTGGAACCTTACCTCTCTTCACATGAAGATTAGGGCACTGATCTCCTCGCCAACAACCTGACCGTGTGCGGTAATAGCGACATACTCTTCTACTCAAATCCTCTGAAATGAAAATGAAAACAGTTAAAGGTCAAAAGAGGGCAGCGATATGTATGGCTTTGGCTAAGGCCCCGTCCACACGTATACGTTTAAGTTCGTAAACGAATAGGTTTTTATGCGTCTAGGCCTCCCGTCCACGCGTAAACGATGAAAACGGTCACTTTAACCGGATATTTTGGAAAACGCCGTTTACCCGTTTACGTGTGGACGGACGCCACAGATTCGGGCCTAGTCCTTATCTAGGCATGCTCAATGCAGATTTCTAGCGTTTACGTATCGTTTTAGCGTTTATGTGTGGACGGGTGAAAACGAATCGTTAACGATGGCTGGCTTCGTGTGAACGGGGTCTAAAGATGCTGTTAACTTACACCAGGCAAAATGTTTTCCTGCGATTTGCAACGTGACGCTGACGAGAGCTATTGCGAGACAAGTTGCGGATGAAATTGCGCGTGTAACACCCCCTCTTCGCAATTCGTCTCTTGTGCGCTGGCAAAGAGTTTGGGTCATTTTTTATGAAGCTTTGAGCAGAGTCAAACTCGATTAGAGTGCATAAGAGTTTGCGGTCACACAAGATTTCGAGGAAAGTTAAACTCTGAGAGCGACGAGAGTCGCGAGATCTCATGGGAGTTAGCACTCTACTTGCAATGAAAATTCGAACTTGTAAAGAAACCTCTAATTCATTTGCATAAACAATTTGCACGTGTGTTAAAACAGTTTAATCATTAGCAATTGCACGTGCGTTAAAATAGTTTAAACATTAGCAATTGCACGTGCGTTAAAATAGTTTAATTAGTAAAACAACGTTTTGCACGTGCGTTAAAATAGTTCGTAAACGCATATTTTTTTATGCGTTTAGGCCTCCCGTCCACACGTAAACGATGAAAACGGTCACCCTAAACGGATATTTTCGAAAACGCTCTCCAAAGTGGATATTTTCGAAAACGCCGTTTACCCGTTTACGTGTGGACAGCGTAAACGGATATTTTCGTAAACGCTGATGTCACAGCTGTTTATGGCGCATGCTCAAGTTATCTAGCGCATGCTCAATGCAGATTTTTAGCGTTTACGTATCGTTTTAGCGTTTACGTGTGGACAGGTGAAAACGAATCGTAAACGATGGCTGGCTTCGTGTGGACGGGAGCGTTTTAGATTAAAAAATATGCGTTTACGAACGTAAACGTATACGTGTGGACGGGGCCTTAGTAAAACAACGTTTTGCACGTGCGTTAAAATAGTTTAGGCCCCGTCTACACGTATCCGTTTTCGTTTGAAAACGCAAAAATTTTTTCCGTTTTCGCTTCCCGTCCACACGTATCCGATGAAAACGGTCACCGAAAACGGAAACTTTTGAAAACGCTTTCGAAAGTGGAAACTTTTGAAAACGGTGTTTTCGCGTTCTCGTGTGGACACCCGAAAACGGAACTTTTCAAAAACGATGACGTCAAGAGGTCGAATTCAGTCCACTGCGCATGCGATAAAAGCGATGAAAAGCCACAAACAACTCGCAGGCTCGGCTAAAATCGGTTGCGCGCATGCTCTTTAGAGGCATTTGAAGCGTTTTCAGTGTTTTTGCGCATACGTGTGGACAGGCAAAAACGATTCGAAAACGCTACGTGTGGACGGAGAGATTTTGAAAAACGGAAAGAAACTTTTGCGTTTTCAAACGAAAACGGATACGTGTGGACGGGGTCTTAATTAGTAAAACAACATTTTGAAGCACTTACGATATCCTTGAAAGGCGATGTCCAGATCATCTGGATTCACGGCGTAAGTGTTCTTTGATGACAGGAAATCTTCCCTCATTGGATCCCAGCCTCGTAATGGACTGGTCGGGCTTGTTGGACTTGTGAAGCCGTCAATGTTTATCGGCTCCTCAGAGAGTAAACCTGTAAAATGAGTTCAATATTTTAATATCTCGACTCCTACTAGTGGCTAAGTACAAAAGAAACTTTCCAAATTCCATTTTGTACAATACTCATATCATTTTTTAAAGTGGATACCTTGTTGTTCCATACTTAAAGCAGTATTCTCCAAATCATCCTGAGAGAGTTTCACTGTCATTGTGTCTGTTGCTAGAGGGAAACAAAGAAAAAACATAAAGGTTATTTCACTTTTGCATCCAAGGGGCAGCCAAGGTGGCTAGTCAATATTGCAACCTGCAAATTGCAAAGGGGAGGGGGGGAGGGGGGGGAGGGGGGGGGGGATGGGCATGAAGAAAAATTTAAAACAAGAGGTCAGCGCTGCTCAACTGTAACTTACAACTTATAATTAGCCCAGAGGTTGGTATACTATAACACACGCGATCAAATATCGGAACAACGCAAGGAGAATTTCAGGGAAACAAACAAATAGACAACTTACTAACGGATAAACTGACTAGGTGATCGACTGACTGAATTTTAATCTGTAAAAGCCATAACTATAATTGAATGACCGCTGACCGTTTCCCTGTGCACATTATATCCCATGTGGGAGTTTTGCGCAGTATTCAATTTATATTCGATTTAGATTTGGAATGAATCTCTGATTGACTAACTGAGTTGCTGACTTACTCACGCCGCATGTTACAGTGTGACCGACCGACGAGCAGACGGATAGACTGACTGATTGACTGACTGATTGACTGACTGATTGACTGACTGACTGACTGACTGACTGATTGACTGACTGATTGACTGACTGATTGACTGACTGACTGACTGACTGACTGAATGACTGACTGAATGACTCATAGGAAGCAAATTCATACACAAACACACAGTAAAACGTTTCACCTGTTTGTTCCAGTAAATTTTCAGCGAAGACAGCTATTCCCGTGTCTACAAGAACTTGATTAATAAAAATGTCCTCTTCACCCGTTGTGTCGTACAAATTCAAATTTAAAACCGGCTTCTTGTACGTTATGTCAACCTGCCGAATAAAAGAACAAAGTTAAGATGACAACAGCCGAGAAATGTTTATCCTGCCTGACTATTAAGTCTAATGAAGTCGTCAATGCTTTACGGAAATATTCGAAATTTCTTTTTACCACAATTGCCGGTAATCTCGCAATCTGATTGGTCGATGCGGGTGTTTCAAGTAAATGAGAGTGCTGACAACGGTGCTGACGCTAACATCACGCAATTCTAAATATTGTGGTAAAAAACAGATTTCTACCGGTTATCCGTGGTTTGGTCTCTTATTTACCACGATTTACGTCATCACATGGTCAAAATTGGTTGCTGACTCACTCGGCTGCGCCTCGTGAGTCCACAACATTTTGACCAAGTGATGACGTAAATCGTGGTAAATATGAGTCCACAGCACGGAAAACCGGTGGAAATTTGCTAAATTCCAAGGGTCGGGAAGAAGACCCTGGAAACGAGGTAGACCATATATTGCTACCTTTTGGGCAACTTTTGAAATGTATTACAGAGGAATGCCGATAACGAACCCCGTTATAACGAAGACCCCGGTATTTTCTTCAGCCCAGTTAAGGTCTGGATACACGGTGCAACTTTTATTGTCACATTGCGCCCAACAAGATTTTTTTGGGGGGCGTCACACAATGTAAATTGTTGCGAGCAACGTCGCAAAAGTAGAACTCGATTCTACTTCTGAAACTGTTGGGCGCAACATTGCAAGAAAAGTTGTACCGTTTTCCGGGCCTTTATAGTATAATAACCCCCTGATATAACGAACTCCCCCCTGATATAACGACCCCCCCCCGATATAACGAGCCCCCCGATATAACGAACGCCCCGATATAACGAACCCCCCGTTATAACGAACCCCCGATATAACGAGCCCCCCGATATAACGAACCCCCCGTTATAACGAACCCCCCGTTATAACGAACCCCCCGATATAACGACCCCCCGTTATAACGAACCCCCCGATATAACGAACCCCCCCGTTATAACAAACCCCCCGTTATAATGAACACATTTTCATAGTCTCTTGGCACTTCACTGTGGTGAGGACAACATTCCTTGCCTTTGCTCCCCCAGTAGCGGGGTTAAAAAGCTGTTGATATATCCAGGGATCCCAGGGTACCATGTAACCAACCAACTTCCGGTTGTCATCTGTCAGGCCGCTCAACAGCTCAGCAGAGCCGCTGGCCCATTGATCGTTGGCCTTAACAACAGGAGTTTCACTGGGGACCGGAAGTAGAAATGATTTATCTCTATTGACATCCGGGCTCGGTAGTAAATACTTCTCCTGCAACAAAGTAAAACACATTAGTACGATAGAGATCATAAAAAAGAAGTGCGGCTCGCTGGGTTCTGGGGCCCATTTCTCGAAAGACCCAATAACCTTTCGGGCCCGGAAAGCCGTTTTATACGCGCAATGTTAACAGCAAAGAAACTTTCTGTGGTAATTTAATGATAATTTGTGAGACCTATGGAATGTTTTGACCCCTTACATTTCAAACATGAAAAAACACATTAAAAATGTTTCAGCGATTTATTCAAAATCGAACAGTTTAATTTGTTTGAAATTTTTCCATTTAGTGTGCTAGACTATGTAGGTTATAGCGCATTTATTCGCTTGTCGCGGGTAGCCCCAAAATCGAAAGATATTTAGGAAAAAACTGTTTTTCGCCATATTTGTTTACCGTTGCTATGGAAACGCTGATAAGCATAAAAAGAACATCGCCCGAAACTTTCATCCAAGCCTAACATCTGGTATCAAATTCAGATTCATCGAGCTAAAGTAAGATTATGTATAAGCGCATTCAAAATGGGAAGTGTGACACCCCCCAAAAAAACTACTTGGAGCAACCTTTATGCGTCCAATGTGTATAAAGGACGTGATGTTCTGTTGTTCTCGTTTCGTGTACTTTAACCACGATAAACAAAAGATGGTAGCAGGCAGCGTGGCCGAGTGGTTGAGACGCCGGACTTGAAATCCAGAGGTCCCAGGATCAAGTCCTACTGAGACCACTTGGTGGAGCCGTTTCACGATAAACTCGAGTTCACCTCCTCGGGAACTGAATTTATAGAGTAAAATGGCCACGGTTAAGAGATTCAAGAGTTGGCGTTTTGATCGCTAGAAACGTCAGCCTTAAATCTGTCCACGGAGGCCATTTTACATTGTCAACTCAGCTGATACCAAATTTTTATGTTTCACTGCCTCGCCGATGCTGTACCACAGATTCTATAGAAACGAATCCGTTTCACATTCAGAACTGCCTGTAGTCTACACCGACATTGCACGCAGTATGAACTACAGTTTAAGCTCCCGTAAGCGGGCACCCTTGGGAAGCAGAAAAAGGGTCCGTGCCTGGAACTGTCCGCTTACGGGAATGATTCTCACATGAGGAGAATTCAAACAGGGTTTTGTCAAGGCGACCGTAAGTAGCCCTATCCGCTAACGAGAGTGTCTGCTCAGTAGGGGTGTAACGATTCACATTCCATGCGATTCGATTCCATTTCGATTATTACCTTTCGATTTCGAATATTTCGATTCGATTATGAAAATGTTTCTTGCAGATAGTTTTAGACTTATCTGTTGTACCGTCTATAGCCGGAAAACCATATATAGTATTGCCACACAGCTGATCTAAAATATGCAGGCGGATTCACGATTGCTTGGTCGTTCGTCGCCATGTTTGAGAATGTGGTAGAAGGGCAGCAATTTTACCAGGTAACACAAAACGCCTGCAACTGCTGCAACTGCAAACGTTACTGCAACTGCAACTGCAAACGCCTTTGTTCGTCAATCACAAACGCAGATTTTAAAGAGTTCTGAATTCCGATTTCACAATATAATAACTCATTATTAATAATATTAATATTATTATTATTATTATTATTATTGAGGGCACCCAGGAATAAAAGGTATGCAAAAATCGAACCAAAATCGAAACGTGGAACCACTGAATCGTGAATCGAACCGAATGATCATAATCGCGATTAATCGAGAATTCGATTAATCCGGCGTTACACCACTACTGCTCAGAGAGCTTCCACCGTGTTTGACTGTAGTGTGAAATCAAAATGTTACCTACCGGGAAGGCAGCCGACTTGTCAGAAGAAACATCTTGTTCTTGCTCATTTCCATTCCTGCTTTTAGACTCTCTACTTTTAGCGTACTCCATCTCGCTCAACTCACTGCTGTCATAAGATTCGTCACCTGCAGCCCGAATTATTTCATCCTTCAAGTTGATCTTCGGCGGCCGTTTTCTTTTTCTCCGATCCTTTTTGCGGGATTTTGAAGTAGGGGAAGGTTCTGTGTTTGATGGCGGCTCAAATAAAGTGGCTGGTTTCTCTTCTTCTTGTCCATTTTCCTTAGGTGGACTGCTTACTTCGGAAGTTGCTTCCGCGACAAGATTTTGCGTGGAGAGATCTACGTGAAGATACAAAAATTCAGAATAAGTCGCTGTTCGAGAGGTTTACTTAATTTGGCATTCAACCTAAAATGAGTTCTGTGATTTCAAAATGAGCTCTGAGATTTCATCCGAAGCAAGCCACCGCTTAAAAAAGGAACGCAGAAATAAATGTACGATATATGACTTTAGGTCTGAGTGGCTATATATTTCAACACGGTCACGCTGTTTTGTCAAATGACATCTGTTTTTAAAGTTTGGCTTAAACCTTAGAATTAATTGTTTGAAACTGATAAGCGGCCTTAAGACGTATCAATGACAAGAAAGGAAAAAAAGACATCATTAGAACGCAGTAACTTTAATAGATAACCTTGTGCGTACTGGTGTTACATTGCGACAAAACAAAAACTGACAGCGTCAAGATTATTTAGTACTACTACTATTTAGTACTACTACGATTTATTTGAAGTACATTAATCAAGTGATGTTTTCCGCATCTGACAGTATTGAAAGCAAGCAAGAGAAATAAATGGAGAGGTCCAATTATTTTCTCTTCAAGCAAGTTAGCTTTATTGCTGAATCGTTCTTAGATGCAAATGGAACAAAATACGGGAAAAGTCTGGAAAGATTATACCACCCAATTTTAAAAATATCAAATTAGGGAATTTCCCCGTTTTAGAATTTTTTTGAATATTTCGTTTTGAACACTCGATTTAAGGTAACTTTCATCTAACAACTAGCTATCAAATTTTTCTTGTAGCAATGGTTGTTTTCATTCCCAGTAGAAATGTGCAACTCTTAAGTATTGAAATCTGGTACTTATTGAAAACAACGCGTTGTTATCTTGGCTAAGCTAACATGAAGCTGTCGAAAGAACACAAAACGTGACAGTAGAGTAAAGAAATTGAAATTTAACACAAAACGCATGCGCGCGTGAACAAGAAAGTCCGGTCCAAGTTCCCCTAAAGACATCCCACATGAAAAGCGTGGCAAACTTTGATCATTATAAATAGGTGAATTAAACATACACTCTTTCGAGGTCCGGATTTGGGGAGGGTTATCTACTACTCAAATCAGTTGACTTACTCCCTCCCCTACTCAATTGACCTCATCTTTTGCCATTCAGAAATTAAAAGTTAAGTTTTGCTGTTAAATTTAAAAATATCCAAGCACTGGCTACCCGAGCGATTTACGAGGCAGCTTTTGAAACAAATCATGGTACTAGAGTGTAGCTCTCAGTACAACTAGCAATTCTGTATTTTTGTGGCGATAAATTAAATTCGTTGAATTTCTGAGACTATTTTTCTCGATCTCTAGACAACACAGCACGTGCGATTTAAAGGTTTTAACTGCGAGATTTTCACTGCGTGCGATTTCAATTGCATGTGATGGCGACGTGACAACTTTTCTGCATGTGCATTCAGCCGAAGAGATTTTTCCTCCACGAAACAACAATGTGAAATTTACCAAATTTCCGTGTTTTTAGCACCCTGCAAACGATGTGCTTTACAGCTTTCATCTTGAATGAAAATTAGGATTGCGTGATAATCAGTATTGAATATTCATTACTTTTAACTAAGTTGACAGTCTGGGTAGCTTTAGATCAATTTCCTGTAAGTAACCACATTCGCATCTCTAAATACAATCAGTTTTAGAAAGTTAAGTACATAATCGTTGTTACATTTAATATAGAGCAGTTATTCGATTGTATTTAATGACTGAAATCACACATCCGACAAATCAACAAAATTTTAATAATCGAATTCCCAATATAAACACTGTCTGATTTCGCTCAAAGTTTATTTCATGTTAGAAGTAAACGAACTAACCATATAATACGAATTTTTTCACACGTTGAAACCGTTTTCTCAATTGGAGCAACCAAACTGAACTACCTGAAAATAATTAAACGACGCGACGCCAGTATTTTTAGCTGCCAAAATAAACGACATCAATACTTACTGAATGTCAAGTAGGGGTTTCCCCTTTTCAGACAAATAGAAGGATGAATTTACATATTTCCGTTTCGAATAACAATTTGTGTTTGCTGGGGGTTGTCCTATTCAACGTCGGAACACTGTTTCCTCTATCGATTCTTTCTTTTGAGTTTCCTACGTTTTCCTCGCTAAATAAGCTCGGATTCCTCTCATGTCAAAAACGCTTGCTTTTCATTAGCATTCTATTTAAAATTTTGAATATTGTACATATCAGACATACGAGCCTCGTACACGCTGCTACGCTTCATTGATTGTTGCCTCATATTAAAATTGTCGCTTTCTAGTTATAGTTAAAGCCAAGTATAGTATAGTTCGAAGGCAATGGTTAAACATCTATGAAAAGATACGGATTTAACATTTCAAGCAGACTGAAAAACATTTCTGCGTCCCTCATAATACCGTCTATATCAATAACAAAAAGCAAGAATATTTATTTACTAAATACAGTCATAAATTAATGGAGCTGAATTGTCCAATGTTAGAACAAAATCGCTCTAAAGTAAAATGAAATAAAGGGCACAACTTAAAGATTCAATTAATTAGAACATATCGCAAGTCAAGTCGACATTATTTTCAAGCGAGTTCTAAATCAATTTTACTCAATAACGGGAAAGAGCGCATGCGTGTAGAGAACCAGTTGCAAGTATGCGCGACTATTCCATCCCATATGGTCAGCACCGCTCAGCCGGACCATTATAAATAGGTAGTGTGATACATACTATATGTTGAGGTCCGGAACTCAGGGGAGGGTTATCCCTCATTTGTGTCTCGGCACGCCCCTCCCCGCCTCTATTGACCTCACTTTTTGCTGAAAAACTCAATTTTTTAGCCAAAATTTTAGGTTTTACATGTAACTATTTCTTTTTAAATTCATTTTGACAATCTCGCGTTGCCAATGCTAGTAATCCGTTATTTGGTAACGTAGTGAACATTAGCGACATATATCGTTCGAGTTCTTCCTTTAATTCACGGTATATCAGTCAAATTCTGGACAACCCAGACAAGTACCTAATCTCTCGCATGTTGAATCTAAATAAGACCTTGACCAGCAAAACTCAGAAATTAAAAAAAATAAATAAAGGCTTCGAAGGTGACTGCAATGTTGATCTGTCTTCGGACAATTTGCAACTTATAAATGAAATAGCACACCGTTTGGCATCGTTTTTTGCGAACAAAATGCATTTACTGGTGCTACCTTGCGACAAAACAAAAAAAGCGGCAAAATTATTTCATACTTGTACCGAGAAATACCGCTGTTTTTCGTAGCTGACAGCAACAAAATACGGGGAAAAGTCAGGAAAGATTTTTACTATGCAATCGACAAACTACTACACTCGATTCAAGGTTACTTTCATCTGGCATCTAGCTCCAGTTGTTAGACTAGTTGTTCAAAGAGTGGATAGCGCTATCCACCGGATAAATTACTATCCAGTGGATAAACGTTAACAAAACCCATTGCGCTATCCACCGGATAGTGATTTATCCGATGGATAGCGCTATCCACGTTTTGAACAACTGGGCCCAGTTCTTTATTGGAGCAATGGTTGTTTTCATCCCCGATTGAAATTTGAAACTCTTAAGCATTGAAATTTGTTACTTAATGGAAACAAAGCGTTGTTATCTTGCTTAGCCAGCATAAAGCTGTCGAAAGTTTAACACAAAACGCATGCGCGCGTGACCAAGGAAGTCCGTCTCAAGTGCTCCTAAAGACATCCCATATGGAAAGCGTGGCAAACTTTGATCATTATAAATAAAGTAAAGTAAATATACACTCTTTCGAGGTCCGGATTTGGGGAGGGTTATCTACTACTTCATATCAGTTGACTTACCTCCTCCCCTACTCAATTGACCTCATCTTTTGCTATCCAGAAATTAAAAGTTAAGTTTTGCGGTTAAATGTAAAGAAATCCAAGCACTGGCTACACGAGCGGATTGCGAGGCAGCTTTTAAAACAAATCGTGTTTTACTAGAGTGTAGCTCTGAGTTCAACTTGCAATTCTGTATTTTTGTGGCGATAAAGTAAATTCGTTGAATTTTTAGTATTTTCCTCAATTTCTTGACAACACTGCACACGCGATGTTCATTGCGTGCGATTTTAACGGCACGCGCTGGCGACGTAACTTTTCTGCACGTGCACTCAGCCGATAACATTTTCCTCCGCTAAACAACAACGTAAAACTACCAAATTTCCGGGTTTTTAACACCCCGCAAACGTTGTGCCTTACAGCCTTCATCTTGAGTGAAAACGAAAGTTTTATAAACATTAATTAATTCCACTAACTGGAACTTCATTACACATAAATTAACGGTCAGTCCATCCGTTAGGGGTGCTAAACGGTCAAAGCATCAAGAATTTTATAAGAGAAGTAAAACCGAACTTATTTTCGCTTTCTCATATACGTGTCCTTGAAGCACGTTAATATAAAATTAGGATTGCGTGATAATCAGTATTGAATATTCATTATTTTTAACTAAGTTGACTGTCTGGGTAGCTTTAGATCAACTTTCTGTAAGTGACCACATTCGCAACTCTAAATACAATCAGTTTTTGAAAGTTAAGTATATAAACGTTGTTACATTTAATAAAGCGCGGTTATTCAATATATTTAACGACTGCAATCACAAATCAACGGAATTGTAATAATATGTATATGTCGAATTCCCAATATAAACACTGTCTGATTTCGCTCAAAGTTTACTTCATGTTAAAAGTAAACCAACCAACCAACCTCACGGATTTTTTCACACGTTGAAACTGTTTTCTAATTTGGAGTAACCAAGCTGAAACTACCTGAAAATAATTTAACGACGCCAGTATTTTTTGCTGCCAAAATGAATGACATCAATGCTGAATGTTAAGTAGGGTTTTTCCCTTTTCAGACAAAATAAATACAAGGATGAATTTACATATTTCCGTTTCAAATAACAAATGTTGCTGGGGGTCGTCATATTCAATGTGGGAACACTGTTTCCTCTATCGATTCTTTTTCTTTTAAATTCCCTACGTCTTTTCGCTAAATAAGCTCCGATTTCTCTCTTGTCAAAACGCTCGCTATACTGCTTGAATACCGTCCCGGGAATACTGTACGTATCAGACAGACTTATGATGGGTTTTAATCGCGTGACTCATAACACGCTCTAGGTCTAAAAGCGACGCGCTTCAATGATCGTTGTCTCGTATTAAAAAAAAATATCGCTTCCCTGTTAAAGCCAAGTATCTGCCAAGTATATGGAATAATTAAACTGTATATTAACCAAATAGCCGTAAAATGGTCGTAATAAATATAGAAAAGCCTTTAGCCCCTTTCGCTACCAAAATCAATCATCCAGATAAATGTAAAGTCGACACGTTTGAGTCTGTAATGAAAACATAAAGTGCCAAATATATAAATTCTCGGGAGCGGTATTCTTTCTTGTTCTGTTCAGTGTTTATCGACGTTTTGATAACTTGAAATAAAAGATAGTTGAAATGAAATTTGGTATCTTTATATAGCTTCTAACTTGGCCGTATTTAGCAACTGATGTTTCTGAGTCGTACCGCAAACTTTGTAGCTCATTCAGTTTTCAACAGTGAGTCATAAGTTGCCTGCATGGATTATGTTCGTTTATATTTTGCAGTGAAAAGAACTAAATGCACGAAACTGCACACATATATATATTTTTCTTCTTTGTGATTACGTTTTTGTTCGTTTAATTTTCATATGACGGGAATTGTCGCGTTTGCATTTACGCATACGATCAAAACACATCTTCGAATTAATTTTCACGCGGAAATGAAAACTCTTGTCACGGTCCGCCCGTGATCTGTGAGTGCGTCGTTTGTGGAAACAATTCTTGTACCGATTCAACATCATTACGAACGAACTAGCAAATGGAAACATCCATGAAAAGATACGGATTTAAAATTTCAAGCAGACTGAAAAACATTTGTGTGACCTTCATAATACCGTCTATATCGATTACATAAAGCAAGAACATTTCTTTACTAAATAATACAGTGACAGGATGGAGCTGAATTAAACAGTTTAAAAACAGAACCCTTCTAAAGTAAAATGCGACAAAAGACGCAACTTTAAGCTTCAAGTAATTACTAAATATTGAAAGTCAATTACATGTACTTTCAAGCGAGTTCTAAATCAATTTTACTCAATAAAGGGATAGCGCGCATGCGTGTAGAGAACCAGTCGCAAGTACGCACGACTATTCCATCCCATATGGTCAGCACCGCTCAGCCGGACCATTATAAATAGGTAGTGTGATACATACTATATGTTGAGGTCCGGAACTCAGGGGAGGGTTATCCCTCATTTGTGTCTCGGCACGCCCCTCCCCGCCTCTATTGACCTCACTTTTTGCTAAAATAAGTTGTATCTGACAAAAATTTAACCATTTGATATGGACGGAGATTTACGAACTAACTTTCTGACTTTGTTTATAGCGCGCGCTAGAAAAAAATCGCTTTGCTACAACTCTCGCATAGTCAACGCAACACTGCCTTAATATTGTCGCGAAAGTATTATGTTGTTGAACTTGCGTTAAGTCCATGTCGGGAATTCTCATATACTGGTCGAGTTCTTCGTTTATCAGCTTATCGCTCAAAGAAGAGAGACCGGAAAAATCAAAAGACCTGTTAATCTACAGTAGCCAAAGTCTGGAAACCAAATGCTATGCTAATAAAATGTTACATTTCATCTTGGAAAAGCTGGATTTATTTCAAAGATAAAAACGTTTCAGAGAAGAATTTCAATTGGCAATAAGCCTTCTTCATGAAAGCCACCGTGTTATACAAGTTAACTTCAACATGTGTTTTCAGAAAGGGCAAACAAATCAAACTCGGGAGATTTCTAACTAGCTATGTATTCTTACAGTTTTATAGCAGATAATATACTTAAAGTTAAGTTATTTTTGTCGCTTGTAAACAGTTTGAGTAGTTAACAAAACTAATGCAAATCAGATACAGAGAAACAATTCGAAACCTATGTAACAAAAATAATCATAACTGCCAACTATCTAGCTCTCAAAAATGATTTTTTACACCGATACTTTACTGTTAGGAAGAACCGAACTTCCGAAAATTGTCATTATTACAATGTTTGCCCTCTAAAGGGCCACAAGGCTAAATTTCATTATACAATGTGAAAAACAACATAGCGGCTATCGTGAAGAAGGCCAATTGAAGCGCGACTATGCAAAAACCACCTGTGGTCTGTAAATAAATATCAAGTAGGTTGTTTCCCGCTTCAGACCAATGATAGTACGAATTTACACTTTTGCGGTTCGGTTCGATTAACAAACAGGTGTTTTGGGGGTTTCAAATACGTTCTATCATCGTATCTTCATTGAATGAGCTGGAAGTCTTCTTTTGTCGAAAATGTTTGGCGTTGGGCCTGGTCGCACTACAGTCAAAAACAAAAGTCCGGCCGTGCAAAAATCGAGGAAAACGAAAGAAACCGCTCCGGTGGGACACGCTTTTTGTGGAATGTTTTTGTTTTTATGTTATTTTGCATGAGCTAATTTTTGTTTTTGGTCATCTTTGTCAGATCATATTTACTGCAACTGTACAGCTGAAAAGCTTATTATTAATACGGAACAGCAGCTTATCACGTAGAATTCTGTTATGGGCTTCTGTACGGAAGCATAAGGGTCCTTTATACTTTATAGTGAAACAGACTGAACGAACGTTTAGACACGGACAAAAACGAGCACAAGGATAATAGTGTTTTTCTTTTCTTAAGCTTGCGATTATGTTTGCTCTGTATTTGCAGTATAGCCCTGGCCCTGAAGAAGACTAGTACAATTAGTCGAAATATTGGCCATTAATAAATCTGCCCTTTGCCGTAGTGCCAGCATTGCATTCAGTTTTGTATTTTTATGTTTGCTCGTTTACCTATCACTTGACGCAAACTGATTGTGTTTAATTTTGGGAGTGCGTACATGCCTTCGAGTTTATTCCACAGCAAAATAAAAACTCTTGTGTCTGCGCTTGTACTTGCGGCGTTTGTGGAAGCAATTCTTGTTTCGATTTAACACTTGGAACCATTACGAATGAACGGGCAAATGGCAAATATCTCTGAAAACATACGAATATCATAATTTCTATATCAGTTACCAAAATTTCTTTATCAATTACACAAAGGTAGAAAATCATTTACAAAATAATAAATACAGTCAAATGGAGATGCATTTGAATTGACCAGTCGTTCTAGAAGAAATGCGAGAAAAGACACAAGTTATAGTTTCAAGTATTTAGAACATATCGCAAGACAGATTTCATTTTTCTTAATAACAGCAAAGCGCGCATGCGTGCAATGAAGCATTTGTAGGTACGCGCGACTATTCCATCCCATATGGTCAGCACCGCTCAGCCGGATCATTATAAATAGGTAGTGTGATACATACTATATGTTGAGGTCCGGAACTCAGGGGAGGGTTATCCCTCATTTGTGTCTCGGCACGCCCCTCCCCGCTTCTATTGACCTCACTTTTTGCTGAAAACTTAAGTTTTTAGCAAATATTTAGGTTTTTCATATAACTATCTCCTATTCAATTGATTTGACAATCTCGCGGTGCAAACGCGCACAAAAAGTCGCTAATGTAGCCGCTGTTCACAGTCGACATGAAACGGCGAGAATTTAGCGCCAAATATCGGTCAAGTTCTTCTTTTAATTCACAGTATATCAGTCGAATTCTGGACAACCCAGGCCAATTAACTCTCGTATATTGAATCCACGAACTTGACCAGCAAAACTGAGAAAATCGAGAAATAAATGGTTCGAAGGCGACTGCAATGTTGATCTGTCTTCGGACGATTTATAACTGGTTGGTTGCTTGAGAGGTGGTCGCACAGGAATGTTCTACTGTATTTAGTAAGCATTAGATAAGTGCTGAATATATGACTGACCTTCAACATATTCAGGTTTGAGATTTGCCAATCGACATTTCACAACTTGCCCCGGCAGCGACACAAATTCAGCCACGAGTGGTTTAACATCTCCAACAGACAACCACTCAGAACTCCCGAAGTCAACGTGAAACACTTGTACATCCAGCACATCACACAATGGTCCTTCCTTCTCATCTACTGTACGCCGTAAACTTGTCACCACGCCACGGTACCATCTCCCGTCCTCACTGAACCGCGCACAGCAGTGGTCGCCGATCTTGGGCTGGTAACCAGTCCTTGGCGCACAATTTTCGGGAAACGGGTCACCTGTGTGGAAGGGGAGAGTGACAGCTGCCAGTCATTATCCAGTCGCACGTTTGACTTAGATTTACTTCTGTCTGCAATATGGTTCAATGGTGAAAGCAACCGCTTTTCACCAATTTGTCCCGGATTCGAATCCCAGACAAAACTACATTAAGTCTAAGGATAAAAGGTTAGTGTGTCACCTTTCAAGAAAGCTACATGTATTGGGCAATACTTTCCAGTGGTACTGTTTGTTATGATGACAACGTAGTTCTAACTTTTAAGTCTGTCAGTGGATGAAATCCTAAAGTGTGACCATTCAAACGAAAGCTACTGAGCAGTACTTTCCTGTGGTACTGTTTATTACGCTGTACAAGGTGGTTCTAACTTTTGAGTCTGTGGATGAAATCCTAAAGTGTGACCATTCAAATGAAAGCTATTGAGCAGTACTTTCCTGTGGTACTGTTTATTACGCTGTACAAGGTGGTTCTAACTTTTGAGTCTGCGGATGAAATCCTGAAGTGTGACCATTCAAATGAAAGCTACTGAGCAGTACTTTCCTGTGGTACTGTTTATTATGCTGTACAAGGTGGTTTAAACTTTTGAGTCTGTGGATAAAATCCTGAAGTTTAACTATTCAAATGAAAGCTACAGAGCACTGTACTTTGTTATGATGCTGTTTATTTGTCAAGATTTCTACATTTTAAAAAATTGGCTGTAAACGAGTTTATAACTACTATTTAAATGACTTACTGTCATAGAACTTGTTGAGTTCATCCATCATAACATCCAGCAGCCCCGCGTCTGGTGTGACAAGATGAACATAGAACTCACTGGGACTCACTACATGTGACATAAGCATCTGTAGACACACAGGACCATCCATGGGTGGGAGCTCTGTGATGAATGATTCTTCAGGGCCTGACGCAGGATGGGACTCTTGGAACGTTGTCACGTCTACGACGAGAAGATGCGATATTTGACTATTAGCTTACATGACGTATTTCTACAGGGATTTTCCAGTCCATTGTGGGAGTCCAAACCCCATGCTATTTCGTAATCATTTCTGTAAGTTTTTATTGTAATTTTTTGCTGTATCTTGTTACAGGTTCTCCCAGTAAGAATTCTGTAAACAGGGCTCATCACCTCCGCTGAATGGACATCACTGTATAAATACTGCTGATAAATAAATAAATGAAACAACAACAACAACAAAACCTTTTTTACGTGTCTTAAGTATTTAACTTAGTAGCTAATTGGGTACACTGTAATAAAAATACTTAAAAGATAAAAAAAGACAAAAATTTATACATATGCAAAATACTTAAAAAGCTAATAGATATATCCATATAAAAAATTATCTTTAGTTTATTGCCTATGAAAGCGGAGGTTCTTTAAAAAAACTGGCGCAAATTTCGACCATGTACAGCCAGGGCCCTCCTTTTACTCGAGAATAACAAAGCGAGGGGCGATTCGCACGCTGGAGATAGAAATTCGTCCTCAAAGCGTCTAAATAATCTTAATCATAGCAGAAGGGGAAGATCATAGTCCAGAGCAAATTCCTTTGCATCTGAACTGTATCCCCTGACCATGAAACACAAATGGGATGATTTTTATGTATATTAGTAGGAAACCACCGAGTTATTATGTATTTGTTGTGTATTATGTACCTTGACAGCCGCTTTAGCCAATTTAATTCTCGAAAAATGCCGTTAAAAACGAATAAGATTTGAAATGAAATGTGAAAATTTCATCAATGTCAAATTCTTTTCAACCGGAAGATAATTAATTTACGGTAAATAAAACATGAAGATTTCTTACCGTTATGCACAACTTCATTAACTTCCATTAATTTCTCGCAACCTTCTTTCTCAAGACTAAGCTCTAAACTAGTACCACCTTCCGGTTCTCTTTCATCTTGGCTTTCCTTCTCAAAGGCAACATCTTGAGAATTCCTTCTTCCCTGTAAAGATTCATCGTTATCCTTAACACTATTATCCGGTTTTTTCTCCAAAACTTCATCAGGTCTCTTTAAAACAGTGTCTTTAGACGAAGTTGAGGTATCCGTACTAACGCTTTCATCTGTACGTTTGGTTTCATCTTTCGCTCCAACAGCCTCGTAGTTCTGACCACTTGTTACAGCATTTTCTTGCACACTGCTTTCAATACTAACACTGCTTGCACTTCGTGGTAAAGACTCTTCACTTTCGACGGACAGCGGACTTGAACACGTGGATCTGTTACTCTCCTTTCCCAAAATGGACGTTACAATTCTTTGAGCCATGCCAATGTGTACCATCATTTCTGCGATGCTGTATTTCAGTTGAGGAAGTCCTTTTACCGCTGGAGACGAAACAGGGCTCTTTAATTTTTTATTTTTCGGAGCCGAGACAAACAGGTCGACGATTACGAGCTTGCTGGCTTCGACTCTCGTCGGAAAAGCCTGAAGTTTAACTCCGGAAACTTTACATCTCAGCCACGCAATGGATTCTTCACTCCAAACTGAAGAAGCGATTCCTGTTGACAAATTCACTAGGTTTGGTATACGTTTATAAACTAATTTCTTAAGCAGCAACCTGTTTGCATTATTTTTAGCGGACTGTAGTCGAGGCTAACACGTTTTTTTTTGTGTGTTTCTTTTTTCTTCAACCCTCCAAAAACAAAACTGACTGTGGTTTAACCTATGCGCATATCCCCGTGCTTAACACTGACAAAACAGACTAGCAAAAACACGCAAGTTGTTCGCAAGTTTCCAAACCGGAAAATGCCATTTCGATGTAGCCTTGCGCGCGAGCTCAGACCAAACTAAATAACACTACAGGGAATTCGCGTTTACTTGCGTGGGATTTTCAAATAACGAGAATCTTGGCTTGATCAAAGTAGAGCAAGTAATCCCAAATATTATAGAGCGGTTTTCAATATTGAGTATCGAACGCGATTTAGCAATTGCTTTTGTTTTGCATTGCTACGCATTGTGATTGGCTAAAAGATCTCGCGCCAATTTCTTAACCAATCAGAAATAAAACAAAACCAATCGTGGCTTGCTCGCACGCGTTTTCCCGCGCTTGGAGCCGGCTACTTAACAAATTTACACCGGTTTTGCGTGGTGTGGACTCTTATTTACCACGATTTACGTCATCACATGGTCAAAATGTTGTGGACTCACGAGGCGCAGCCGAGTGAGTCAGCAACAAATTTTGACCCTGTGATGACGTAAATCGTAGTAAATCAGATTGCGACTCCAGGCCCGGTTGTTCAAAAGGTGGATAGTGCTATCCACCGGATAAATCACTATCCAGCGGATAACACAATGGATTTTGTTAGTACTTATCCAATGGACAGTGATTTATCCGGTGGATAGCGCTATCCACCTTTTGAACAACAGGGGCCAGCTCTATAACAATGTATGTGTGTTATTCTATAACAATGTATGTGTGTATTTCGCATAATGTTTGCCCAGCTTTAAAAAATGGCGAATTTTGCTGTTAAAATACTGTCTACATGTATACCTGATGTATTCGGTAGAGCTGAAAGAACGGGCCTTACTCCTGAAAGCGCACAGCACAAAGCTTGACATGGCAGCTTGACAAATTTTTCTTCCAATGGCCGCAGACGAGAAAGGTCTAGCTTTTCACGATTCCCGTCATCTACAGAGAGTACAGCGACCACAGGACCTGGTGAATTAAAGAGAAAGTAATTCAGTTCACTCTTTTCCTGCGGAAAGCAGCTATATAGGGGTCGAAACATGAAAAAAGAACCAAATTTCATTTTTCAAAATATTGAGAAACAACATCAAATGAAAGAACGGCTCAAGAGCTTTCGTTTCACACTGTGGGATTTCATCCTCAAATTCAAAAGTTAAAACCACCTTGCAGCGCATAATTAATAGCACCACAAAAAAGTACTGCTCATTTGCTTTCATTTGAATGGTCACACTTTACTTTTTCGTCCACAGACTCAAAAGTTAGAGCCACCTTGTACGTCATAGTAAACAGTACCACAGGAAAGTACTGCTCAATAGCTTTCATTTGAATGGTCACACTTTAGGATTTTATCCACAGACTCAAAAGTTAGAACCACCTCATACATCATAGCAAACAATACCACTGGAAAGTATTGCTCAATAGCTTTCTTTGAAAGGCAACACCTTAACATTTTATCCTTAGATTCAATGTTTCGAACACGAAGCCTTTAAACTCTAAAGCATGGGCGGATCCGTTTTTTTTTTTTTTTGGGGGGGGGGGGGGGGGGGGCTACGGGTATATGACCAAGTCTATAATTTTTTTTTTATTGTGGCAATTAAAAAGAAAACTGTTAAAACTGACGGTCTAAAGGGGGGTGGTTAGCCACCCAATCCACCGCCCCCCTGCATCCATCCCTGCTAAAACATTTAATATTCATTTGCTACACTGTAGCTGTTCAAATGCTCTGAAAACCTTAAAGCAATCAAAGAGTTCGCTAAAATTGTTTAATTTATCCATTCAAACCTTTGTCTGATTCTTCCACAGCTGTTACCAACACTCTGTACCAAGTATTATCCTGAGTGAACTTGGCACAACAGAAGTCTCCAATGGCAGGAGGTGTCGCAAGGCCTCCTTTGTATCCAGCAGCTGCCAGCTTTGCATAATGCATGCTGTAATGATCAAAGCACTGACATTACAAAGTTGTTAGGGTACAATATCGATTGCTTCATCATACCATTTCTCAGCTGGTAGTTTCACTCTAATAATTATCTCTGAAACTAAAGTGGCCTGCAGGCACTTAGTTTCAGTACCACTCAAGTGGCCAATGGTCTATAAAGGGTAAGATGTGCTTTCCTTTTCTTTGTAAGAAGCAGAAGTGTGTCATGAAAAGAAACATCAGGCTCTCAGTTGCTGATCATGACATCTGGGGCGACAACATTATCTTACCACAGACAACCCACTAAGCTTGGGTTACCTGTGCTCTTACCACATTTCCTCCATCAGCATATCCAATTGAGTTCCAACTGGCTGTATCCAGAATTCCCATGGACTCAGCACCTCAGTGACAATAACATTAAGCTGCTGACCATTGGTAAAAGGGAATGACGCTAGCTGCACTGTAAAATACAAGAACATAGCGTGTATTAAAAAGTAAAGTCGTACACAAGCTGAAGGTGGCCCACACTGCCAGAGCTAAACCAGGGATCAATTCAATAAAACTTTTACAAGTGTAATTTACAAGTGCACTTATTTCAACTCTCCTGGATTATCCGGGAGTCTCCCGGATACGGAACGAATCTCCCGATCTCCCGTCAGGTCACCAAATCTCCCGGATAAAAGCGACTGGATCTTTTCGCAACAACCTTTAGATGGCAAAGCCAAAACATTTTTCCACCCCACCCCCTCCCCCCCTAGATGCTGTATTAAAAAGTAAAGTCGTACACAAGCTGAAGGTGGCCCACACTGCCAGAGCTAAACCAGGGATCAATTCAATAAAACTTTTACAAGTGTAATTTACAAGTGTACTTATTTCAACTCTCCTGGATTATCCGGGAGTCTCCCGGATACGGAACGAATCTCCCGATCTCCCGTCAGGTCACCAAATCTCCCGGATAAAAGCGACTGGATCTTTTCGCAACAACCTTTAGATGGCAAAGCCAAAACATTTTTCCACCCCACCCCCTCCCCCCCTAGATGCTCACGACTACATCGCTCGATTCATGCCTTTGGCGCGAAAAAATTTCACCCTCAGAAAAAACTCCCTATTTTCAATCTCCAGAGGTTGGCATCTCTGCAAGTGTAGCCAGATTGTTTCAGAGGTTGAAAACAATAGCTACACTTGTAAATTACACTTGTTAAAGTTTTATTGAATTGACCCCAGGTTTCTGTAGCATGAAACAACTAGAAATATCACTACTCCCCCCTGTATGCAATGCTAGTCCATCGCAGGGTTACCCCAGCATTTTGTCGTCAGTGCCCATTTATACTGCCGAATGGAGTGAAAAAAAAATCATGTTGAAGACCTTTTTTGGAAGATACAGTAAGGAGGGGACTGGACCCCTCTCCTAGACCTGCCACTGCAGCACATACATAGCTGCCTAGAGATACACCAAGAGGTGTGGGTAATCTTAAAAACATCATTGTGTACCATATGAATCTCATGTTCCACTTGAGTTTAACACTTAAAACATAAATTTCATATCTCTGCACACACTCATGTATCATCTTCTATATCATAATTAGCAGTTATTCTTCAAGAATGCACCAGTTATTATGAGCTGATTTAAATTATATAAAATCAGCCAGTAAATTTTCAAACACTCAAGAACATCTTTTCGAAGTTTTTCAAAGTTACAAACGGCGATAAAATGAGTAAGTAATGCAAATTTTTCGAGTTTTTAGCCCACAATATTTTTCAAAATTATGATGGTGTGATTAGCATGCACCCAGCACAGCTCAATGTGAACAAACCATTCAAACAATTTGTCATCAGTTTTCCATACAGGATAATGGCTCAGATCCATAGTGGAGGGAATGAATTGGAAATATAGAAAATTACATGTATTATCCAGAGGTACAAATTTACTAATTACTGTAGGTATACAGTAGTACAGTACATACAGTACCCTTTGTTGGCAGGCTCTCAGCAGCCATCTTAGCTTCTCTTGGAGAAATCCTTATATCTTGAATAATATCTGACAAAGCACTGATGGAAGAAGCAGATCCCCTGCGTTTAGAATTCTTCTGCACACTAGATGCCGGAACATCATCCTTTTGTTTTTGATTAAGAGAAGGCTTTGAAGGCTCATCGTCCATGAGTGAAGATATTAAATTAAGTCCTTCTCCACTTTTTGAAGCTTCATTTGTAGAGGAAAAACAGGAAGATCGCTGAGGTTGTGTTTTACAATCAGCTGCAACCAATTCTGCTGTTTGATTCTTTACAGATTGTGCAGCTTTTGGTGGCCCCTCAACATTTTCCGCCTGAGATTGTTGTTTGGGAACCAAGAATTCTTTTTCATTCCCAGTCGAGGATGCTGTAGAGACAGATGCTCCTTGAGTCACCGAAGATTGCAACTTGTCAGTTTCAGCACTTTCTTTCACTTCGCGACTAATCTGTACACCTACAAAAAATAAAAATAATGATACTAATAACGTAGCTATGAAGGATTTGTTAATTCTTTATTTTTTAAAATACTAAAACTTTTAATTTTGTTACCCTTTTATATACTACGAGTGAAAATGGGTGCTACTTTAAGGCCGAAACCCACCCCCCCCCCCAATATACCTACTTAATGGGCTATCCCCCCCCCCCAAACCCACCTCCCCAGGCTATCTTGAACTCAAAACTTCACTACCCCTTCATATACTACGACAGTTAAATAGGCACCACTTTCAGGCAGAGCCTAGTACCCATAATAACCCACTTTATAGAGTACCAGCCCCTTCCCCCAGACTCACCTTCTCTGCCCAATATAGGTCACTTTATGGAGTACCCCCCACCCCTCCCAGACTACTTCTAACTAACCTTCTTTGCCCTCTTGCTGCAGTCCTTTCTCCAAAGTACTTTCTTCTTTGTCATGCTCACTTTTCTTCACTTTAGAAGTCTGGTCATTTGCCTTCTCTTCTCTTTCTGGCTTACTCTCAACTGCAGTCTTATCTGTTATTTAAAGAAGTTGCAATGAGAGTGAGAATTTCACTGCAGAAGTCAGAAGTTATTGAAGGTTAAGGGGGTGGGGAAGGGGGGGGGGGGAAACTACATGTACAGTTTATGTGAAAAGATGCAGCAAAGCTCTGGCAGGCGAAACCAGCAAGAAACGTAGTCATGGGGATAAGCAAAAAAGAAAATGCACTGTACATGTAAATGTTCACACTGACTCTCTCTTCAGTCTCCACATTGATGTATTTTTTTTCTCACACACTAACATGCTAACATGAACCAAAAGTAAAGACTATAGGGGGCACTGTAAGCCACCACCCTCCCCTCCCATACCCCACCACCAGCAATGGGTTGGGACTATCAAACAAAACAGTAGAAAGTGACTCTGGAGCAGAAGGAGAAGAGAAGTCCAACAAAGGTTAAGGAAAGGCATCCCTCATGCCGCCCTCACCCCACCCACCCTGCCACATTCTATGTAACAGCATTGTTAAAAATGACCAAATTCATTAGCATGATTTACATGATGTACATGTACTGCACAATATGATAATAATAATAATCGTATCAATAACAAAATTCTCGATTGTGATTGGTCATCCACGCGCCTATTTCTCACGTAATTGGCGCGCGGTCACGTGGGTGTCCAATTACAGCTGTCCAATTACAACTTTTTGTAATTGGATAGCTGTAATTGGACACCTACATTGCGCGCGCATCAATCAGTTGCACTTGAATGGGTTCCTTTTTGCTGTTTTCCTTCTACTTTCAAACTGATAAAAATATACTAGACGTTTTTACTACAAAAAAGTCAACACAGACTTTTTAATCTCAAATTTTCTTATTGATGCGATTAATTAGTAATTGAACTTTGTTTCGTACAATTCGGGGTAATCGTGCTCGTAATTTCAAATCGTCCTCGTGCTACGCGCTCGGTTGATTTGAAATTACTCGCCTGATTACTCCCTGAATTGTACTCCACTCAGTCCAATTACTATTACTAATAATACATTTATATTAATAGCACGTTTTCTCAGCGATTCAAAGGCGCTAATTACATACATAATACACTAAAAATATACTCTTAAAATCAGAGAATGGACAGTTTGTACTTACCTGAGAGATTTTGCTTGTCTTTGTTGTTGTCAGTAGATGACTGAGCTGATTTTGCTTCATGACTGCTGTCCTTCTGTTTTGACACTGCAGGCTTGCGATCAGTATGATCGCTGGATTCCGATGTAGAACTTCCATAATCCTCACCTGCACCTAAGAAACGAAAAATAACGCGGCATTGTACATGTATCACAATTCTCAGATACTTTTGATTGCTTTTGAGATGTCAATATAAAATAGTATTGACGTCTCAAAAATCAGTCAGTTGACACAGGCAAAATTTCGATTTTGAAAAGAAAATATATTCCGTATTGGGCAGAGATGCTTCAATGCAGAATATATTTTCTCTCAAATACCCGTACTTTCCTAGCTGACTACATGTACATTGTACCTCAAAGCATTAACCCTTTAATGTAACTCCAAAGCGTGATAAAGATCAAAATTCAAAAAATCCCAAATTTTGTTTTGTAAAATATTGAAAAACAAATGGTATCCTACAAAAGTACTGCCAAAGAGGTAATTCATTTGAATGGTCACACCATAGGATTTCATCCACAGACTCAAAAGTTTAAGAACAAACGGTACCATGCAAAAGTACTGCTGAAGAGGTTTCATTTGAATGGTCACACCATAGGATTTCATCAACAGACATACACTGTAAAAGTTAGAACTACACTACTGTACATGTCTCCATAATTGACTCTGGGAGTGAAAGGGTTAAACAACAGTTTGATCAAACTTTTTAAATTACATTTTTGTGCATTTTTTGGAAGGATATAATATACCGGTATCCAGTAATCTGTCCAAACCAATTGTCAATCCGATCAAGGGAAAACATTTTTTCTTCAGTTATACTTTTTTGCATTTGCACAATCCTAAAAATCCAGTCACTCCCAGCTGGCTATCTTTTGGAACTTCAGGAACTGCATGCAAATTTAATGGTGCTTACAAATGCAAAAGGTACAGTCAAAAAAAAAATAATAATTATGAACACTTCTTCTGACGGTGTCCTGACTGTTTTGGGGATTTTGGAAACCATGGAAACTGTATCCCCATAAATGAGCTGCCAATGACTCAAACAAAACTTACCCAAAGTGTCTTCCTCGCCAAGCGCAGTCACAGAGTCACTGATCAACAACAAGCAGTCCAGACATTTCTCTAGTTCCTGGCTCACTGAAGAGTACTTCTGAAAAAACTTCTTGCGATCTTTCTCTTCAAGGAGTTCCTTGGCTGGATTAGATGCCTTAGAAAACAGAAACAAAAAATGAACATTTTTTATTTCTCTTGAAACAAAAAAGAGGTCACATGAAATTCAACATTCTCAAAAGCATTTTATCATCCATTCTATTTCTGCACAGTGTAAACATGTGCATGTGTATTTTTAAAAAGTGACATTTCAAAGCCAGCATAAACTATACATATAATCATGGATTTAGAAAAAAAGAGGAAGCTTGAAATGTGTAAAAAGAAATGTAAAATGGGATTGGCTGGGATCAAGGCAGGCTGAAAGGTGACTGGGGTAGGCATGGACATCATGGGGGGGGGGGGGGGGGTTGAATAATGGGAGAAGGAAAATATAAGAGAATGAAAGAATAGAGGGGGGCCTAACTTCACAATACTGCAAAATGATAAATAAAAATACATGCAATGCAACGCAATGTTTTCATTTTCCATTCCTATGTACTTATTTACTGAGTGGGAGGGTCGGTCGGAAAAATATTTGGCTCGAGGTCATGGTGTACAGGGAAAATATTTGGCTCGAGGTGATGGCGTACGAGGAAAAATTAATATTTGGCCTGAGGTCATGGCATACGGACTGAGTGCAGCAAGATTTGTGCGCCATGACCGAGAACCAAATATTTCCCTGCCCGGCCCGATCTAACTCAGTCAAGTATTTTATAATACGACTAGAAAGTACAAGAATAGTCATGCAGTGTGAGGTCACTTGAACTTGAGCGGGCCAGATGACTTTTTCTGGACTGGCTCACATCAACCCGTCCCGTCCCACTCACGTTACCTTGCGATTCTATTCTCTGTAGGTTTGCGTCAGCGGGACCGTATGGTCATATTACAAATAAATTATTACCTTGTTTACCAGGTCATTTATAAACTGGCAAATGTACTCTGACTGTTCCTCACAATTTATCAGCTTTTCTTGAAGTCTTTTTTTGGCATCTGCAAGAGGTTTCTTTTTGGGTGGCATTTTACAGTGTAATGCAACACCAAGTCAGTGATGCTGTATCAAAAAGGCCTTCTTCCTACATCTTTCTGTGTATAACCAAATCAGAGAACATCTATAATAATTATAATAATAATAACAGACAAATTCGGCTAACGCATTGTTGTACCCAATTCAAACCTTTTGGGATTAGAATTCTTTGTTCGTCATATTTCCATATCAATGAAGCATTGACATGGAAATTATATGGAAATACTGTGAACAAAGGATGTTATTCCCAGAAGGTTTGAATTGGGTACAATGCGTTAGCCAAATTTGTCTATTATTATTATTATTATTATTATTATTATTATTATTATTATTATTATTATAGTGAATGTTTATCAGTATGGGTGGTTTTCGCGTTACATCATGGCAGCCATGTTGGTGCACACCTACAAAAGAATTTTAATGAACTTCTTTTGTTATGTGCACCAACATGGCCGTCATGGCCTTTGTCATTTGAGTCCCACAGGACTGAAGGTCACGTGAGTGAAAACCATCTATAGCTTGCATGGCAGGCACTAGACAGAGGAAGGAAAATGTTTTTTTTTTTAATTTAATATCATCCCCATTCAAGTATCATGCAATGTGTAGTTCCAGAAAAAATCCACACCCACCCCATGGAAGGTCATTGGAAATTCCTAGGGGGAGGGGGGTCTTAAAAGCCAACATTTTAGAAGCAATGTATGAAGCTAAGCTGGAATTTCCTGGGGGGACGGGGGGTGCTAAACAAAAAACCTTCCGTGGGGGGAGTATGGATATTTTCTGGAACTGCACAATGAATGCGAGTACAGTTTTTGGCGGAGAACCAACAGCGAGTGGAACATTTCACCACCTGACATTATCATCATTGGAATCAACAGAGTGCTTTAAGTTGGCTGTAAATGCTCACCTGCTTGTTTAAATCTTTATTTTATCTTTTATTAGCCAGCACTACACATACCCCTATTTTATTGCACTTCTTATTACGCTTGCAATTCTGGCAAGGATTTTGCAAGATATATTTATATGTAAATGAAGATATATCCGCCTGCAATAATAATTTATTACTCATGCGCGTAGCGGCATGAGCTATAAAATGGCCTCGGTTTGTCTTCTTATTTTTCTTTTTTTTTTTGGTGTCACGATTTTGCATGCAAATTTATGCACGCATATTTTACATTGTGCTCTTCCGGTTCATAGCTTTGCCATTTACACTTCCTGTTTAGTGACTTCCAGCTACTTTCACTTCTCGTAAAACAGCGTTACTGAAGCGTCACGACAGCGTCTCCTACAACCCTACTTACACAACTAATGTTCACGTTAGGTATATATAAGACGTAGAAGAATCACTGGCTTCATTGTGGTACAGCCTTCATTTACAAAACATTCAAATTACAGTAAACAACGTGGATTGCAGGAACGATGACTGAATGAAAGGATAAACTCTTCTCCATGTCGGACATCTTCTTATCATGTTTATATGTATATATATATATATACACTGTATCATAAAACTTTCTTACGCATGCGCATGAGTATAGGCTGTTTGCAGCCTCTTGTTACATTGTATAATGCGATCATCTGAACTGAGACAAGATGTCAAGCACAGCCAACTGAGCATTATCTTACCAGGTATTTTTGTAGTGGTCTGACCAGGATTTAAACCTAAGTGTGACATTCCACTCTGTGGTAGTCTGGTGCTAACTGAGCTAACAATAGCCATTATGTTGATGGAGATAAAACAAAAGATTTCTGGCAAAGATCTCATGGATCTACACACAACGATTCCCCATTGTTATAGTCTTTGTTTGTGATCTATTATTTCCGTGTAGTCTATTGTTTAGTCTTTGTTTCACGGTCTGGTGGGTATATCCATGAGATCTTTGCCAGATTTCTTATTATATGGTCTTGTTAGTTTCAACAAAATGGCCTTTGTGATCTGTATGTCTTGAGCGCAATTGAACTGGTTCGCGGTCAGGAGTTTTTAGTCTGACGTTGAGGCACATTATTTAAAAATCGTCTCGGAAAGAAAAAAGAATTGAGTTTTATAGTCTTACTGCCATAAAGCCTTTTGAAATTCTCGCGGGACACAGAACAGGTTTGCAAATCTGTGCAGATTCGACTGATAAAATCGTTCTGTTGAAAGTCTCACTGTTTATAATATCCAGTTTGAAATTACGCGTGCCAAGACTTTTTCATTTAAGGCAAAGTGGCGGTAAGAAACACATTAAACAATGAAATTACAATAAATTTACCTCTGAGTGGAAATCGTCGCCTTTCAAACAACAAAATATAAAAGCGCGTTTGCCCGCGATAAATTTGATCCCCGATCACATGTTCGACACTATGCAGCCTGGCCTTATTATGAAGGGGTCACTAAGAGAGATGGGAAGGGGTGTGAAGTCTGGAGGACATCTTTCCTTCGCCACCCCGGGAGACGGATTTTCTTTTCTTCTGTCGCTTCATTTTCCCTAAAAACCCCATGATTTGGCTATATTGTACGTGATTTTTTACATACAATTAGTACGAGGTGGTTTTTTATTCTAATCGCGGTGTATTTGGCGAGGAATTTCCTCAAATTCTCTTCGATCAGGAGGGACGCTTTCATCAACATGGCCGACAACCACGAATCCTCCGAGGTAATCGTACCGTAAATTTTTGAATTAATTACTTATTTATTGATAAGACATCGCGCTGCTCCTTGTTGTATTTCTTAGTTTCCTGTTTTTAAACACGTAATATTTGCCAAATGAAAAGATGCTGTTTTGCATCTCGGCTTGAATCGCGTTCTAGAACCTTTCAGTTCTTCATAAACACTGGTGTCGGATATCATCGAATGTCGGCTATCACAGAACGCAGCCTTCGTGCAGCTTCCGGAAAATATAAGGTTTATTTTCTCGAAATCAAACTGATCTGGGAGCAATTGCAGAATACCCCGCAACTGCTAACAAACTCCTAACGTACCCTAACCCTAGACTTAACCCAGGAAAACCGAGTATGAAACAATAGGCACTATTGTTATTCAATTTAAGATGCTAATAAGTTGCGGGGTATTCTGCAATTTAGCCCTGATCTGTTTTTTAATCATTGTTGTGTCCATGTGGCTTATTTTTTACCGTGGTTGGAATATTTCCTTGATCAGTTCTGGGAGCGGTACAGTAGATATTTCACTTTTAATTTTTGTCAGCTGTTATCACCCCAGGGGAGTGGGGAAGGGTGTTTTACTACAGTGTGTGCCTAGACAAATTGAAACTAAACTTCACTTCCTAAAAAAAATAATGAAATTTTTATTTTCACACCCTCCCCCAAAATTGCAAATATCAATGAATGAGTCAAATTCAAGCACAGTATTGCTGATATTGTAGCTAGCTGGTGCTGAGGGGGTGTGGGAGGGGCAGGTTTGTAGAAGTGGTTAATTTGCACCTTTGAACGAAACCAGCATATTGACTAAAGTGCATATGCATATCAAAACTTGTAACACATTCACATTCATTCTGTAGCTACATGTAAGAAAAAAATGAGCAGGCTCATTAGCAAATCCGGCCAGTTTTTCTGGCTTGTGCACCTTCAAAATCACCCTAAGTCTTTGTTTTTTAGTGAAATTTCAGCAGGTGATAAGTTCTCTTTCAACTAGTGAAATTAGCTGGTAGCTGGCTCTAAGCAACATTCCTGCACATTGCTGAAAATCAGGAAATTTTAACTAGAAATTGACAGAAAAAGCAGTTGCAATAATTATTGTATTACTAATAGTATTATAATTTATTTACTTATTTGTTTCATTATTGTGTTATAATGTCCGGCTTATGTAGTAGTTATTTGTAAATAAATAAAATAAAAATAAATAAATACCTTTATTTGAGTGTCATATTAAAATAGCAGTAAACGAACCAATAAATGGGGACACTATAAATTAGTAAATAATGTTTATTTATTTAAATTATATGTTTATTAAAATGTAAATTAAATGTAATTTAAATTTACATATTTACATAAATGTATAGTTTTATTTAAATAATGTTAAATAATAAATTGCTATTTCAGCTTGACACTTGAAAAAAAATATTCCCAATATCTCTCAGCTGTGCCCACTGCCTTTGGTATAATTTTGTAATTTTATAATTCTTTGCAGTTTTTCCTTCACTGTGCATATTTCTAATAATTGTTTTTTTTTCAGGACAATCAGGCAAATACATCTACAGAAGCACCGGAGCCAAAGTCACAGGATGTTCCCTCTTCAGGTATCACCATTAATGAACAAATTCTATTTGTAAACTAAGTTTAGTTTCAGGGGTCTGTTTTCTGGCAGTTGTATTTTATTGTATCAAATTGATTTTGCATTCAAGTCACAAAATATCCCCCCAAAAAATTATGCCAATTTTTTGGTCATTTGCATGTGATTGAAATCTGAATACACTGAACTTATCATATAGATTACATTGTATATCCTTTCGCACTCAGAGTAAAAATGGAGACATGTAATGTAGTTTTAACATACTTCAAGTCTGTCGATTAAATCCTACCATTCAAATGAAACCCCTTTAATTTTGTAGTACAGTCAACTCTCTCTAAGATGGACGCCGTCGGGACCGGCCCGAATTGCCCGTCTTAGAGGGGTGATCCATGGATCACCAGTAATTCTGCGACAACAAAGCTGAACCTATGCACAATGAATACGCATCTGTTTTGAGTCTGTTTAAAGTCATTTACTTAAGCAAAACCTACAAACTGGAACAGAAAAGTTGACTCGTTTGTTCATATTTAGCACCTACATATACATTTCCGTTTTGAAGTATTTTTCACTAAAAATGAGCACTTCTCAAGTGTCCGTTGACAGTCTCAAAGACTAGTGTCAAGAGGTGTCTGTCTTATAGAGAGTTTAGTTACAGTAAAATGACAGGAAAAATGGCAGAGACCAACATCAGGTGTCCGTCTTGAAAAGGTCTTCGTCTTATAGAAGTGTTCATTAAGAGAGAATTGACTGTTTTGTTTTTTTTTTTTACATTTTTTTATATATATTTACATTTTTTTATATATATTTACATTTTTTTATATATATTTTACAAACTTATGAAATTTGAAATTTTTGTTGAATTTTGATTTTTGCAACTCTTGGGAATTAATGGGTTCATTTTTTTTTCTCTTTTAGATGATGAACAAGATGTTCACTACTGTGGCAGATGCAAGCTGTCCTTCACTGATCTGTCTGAATACATCAAGCACAAAGCAAATAAAGTTTGCCGTGAAACCAACAAGAGTACCCTTACAGAAGTTGTTAACAAGCTGCCAATCAGCGCCAACCAATCCCCTGAGAAATCCAATGAACAGAGCAGTAATGCTGCAGATGTTTCAATAATGGATGCTGGTAAGAAAACACAGGAAGGGGAGACAACTGATGAAGGTTCCTCGACATCAGGGAAGAGGGTTGAAGTTCAATTCCTAGAGCCATTAGTAGTTAGTAAGAGTGGACCTTCAGCAGGGGATAAAGGTGGTGGCAAAAAAGCTGCAGATGGTGGCAAAACTGGTAAGTATTTTAGTTATAAGCTCAAAAAATTTGTCTAAAGGAAACATGATAACAAGAAGGTGATGTAGCCAATAATTCCTTGTGCTTATTCCACATGCATGTACACATACTTGTTTCCTAGTATGTTCACTATGATAATTGCAGCAGCGAAAAACAAAACTGTTTGTTGCGTTTTGAACTTCAGAGTTGTCTTTTTTTTCATCCTTGCATTAACATACAATGATAATGGCAAATGTCTTTTTTTTCTCACAGATAAACCATCCAAGCGACGCAAGAGGAAAAACTCACATCCCAAAACCACAAGAAAACGGAAATCATCATCCACATCAGGCAGCAGTCATGAGAAAACTAAAGAACCACGCAGAAAAAAATCCTCCAAATCAAGTGAAGAGTCCATCACAGTTCACATTCCAGAATCCCAGCTTGTCCATCTTAATTCCAGCTCCGCAACCTCTTCCTCTTCCTCTCCCCCTGGGGTAGCTGTGCGCAAGCAAGGTGCAACCAGCGTGTTTGTGCCAATTTACCTCAACCCTCCTTCTAAGGTGTACAAATGTCAGCGTTGTCCTGCAGTGTTTAAGACTCTGGAGGAGAAAGACGAACACAATAAGATGCATAAGAAGGAATTTAAATGCACATTGTGTTCCAAGAGTTTCTTTACTGCAAGTGGATTTGAGCAACATCGGTTGAATGAGTCACATGTTCATCCCTGCGACAATTGTGGCAAGGTTTTTACAAGCGTGGTGCAGCTGAAGAAACACAAGACCACACACTCAACCGACAGGCCCTTTAATTGTAACCAGTGTGAAAAAGCTTTCTGTTCTCCTGCAAATCTTAGATCTCACCAGAGAACAGTGCATGCGACGGAGAAGAACCACAAGTGCCCAGAATGTGGTAAAGCATTTGCACGCAAAGATAAAATGAAGAGACATTCACTAATCCATTTCCCTGATACTCGGCCCACGTTCACGTGCCCTTTCCGCAGTCACACTGGATGCATGAAGACCTTCTATCGTGAAGACAAGCTTAAGAGGCATTTGTTCACACACTCTAAGGACAAACCATTTAAGTGTGAAGAGTGTAACAAGGGTTATGCACGTCGAGACAACTTGAATGATCACATGCGCATCCACACCGGAGTTTACAGTCACACTTGCCAGCTTTGCAAGAAGGGTTTCCTTGGGCCGCATAAGTTGAAGAAACACATGAGGTCTGCCCACCGACAAAGTAATCCCGATGTCTTGCCAAAAGGTGTTGAACACGTGGGCACACACCCTCCAACCATGGCTCCTTTGAATGAGAGTAAGGCAGCTTCTCTTGTTACCAGCAAGGAGAAGGAGACACCTGCAAAGCCCACTGCCCAGGTTGAAGCCCCACGTAAAACATCTTCGGCTGATGAAGAAGCTGAGCCATCATCACCTGAGCTCCCTTCAGAAGGTGAAGACGATGAAGCATTTGATGTTTCAGGATCCGATTCTGGAGATGAGAGAAGTTCAGAAGAAGAACAACAACCTAATGAAGATAAACTGGCAAGGACAGCACCACAACTATCGTCTTCCCAGACAACTACCTCTGCCCCTCCTCCTCCTCCCTTAACTCAGCATGGTCCATTGCCACGCGTTCGTCCTGTCCCAAGATTGAGTGCGACCCCTCAGCCATTTATCCCCCCACCCCTGCCACCTGGCCTGCATGCCACTGCTGAGCTGATGGCCTTTACTCAGGAGCTGTTTAACGTGGTGGGAAGGTTTCAATCTTGACATGGGAAAAGTCATAATAAAGAGATTTGTTTTATTTTAAGGGGGAAGGTGATTTTGCTAACGTTGTAATGACCTAAACTGGGCATAGCTTACACAATGCCCCTTAAAACCAAGAAAGGATATAAACTAACAAGTTGGGAGGTTTTAATCTCAACATGGGAAAAGTTATAGTAAAGAATTCTTTTGATTTTAAAAGGTTTACATTGGTGTATCTAAATGTGATTTTGTGGGACATTTTAATGGCT
The DNA here is from genome assembly GCA_022457155.1 of Cladopsammia gracilis. NCBI lineage: Eukaryota > Metazoa > Cnidaria > Anthozoa > Scleractinia > Dendrophylliidae > Cladopsammia > Cladopsammia gracilis. Next base: position 714,764 of record JAJGOT010000059.1, on the reverse strand, counting down.
TAAATTGGGCAGAAACTACACAATGCTCTTAAAACCCAAGTGGAGGCACGGTTGTCCAGTGGTATGCGCGTCGGGCTTTCAACCTGAAGGTCGGTGGTTTGAGTCTGGTCTCTGCCGTTGTGTTGTTTTCTTAGACAAGAAACTTTACTCCACATTGTCTCTCTTCACCCAGGTGTATAAATGGGTACCGGCAACATAATGCTGGGGGGTAACCTTGCAATGGACTAGCATCCCATCCAGGGGGGAGTAGTTATACTCTCAGTCGCTCCATGCTACTAAAACCGGGTTAAGCTCTGGCATTTGTGTCTGAAGACTGTATCTTACCCTTAAAAAACAATTCAAAGGTATAAACTAACAAGTTGGAAGTTCTCAATATTGCCTTGGGAAAGGCAGTAAGGAGATCCTTTGATTTTAAAGGGGCTTTATCAATGTATCAGAGAGTATAAACTTACAAGTCAGAAGGTTTCAATTTTAAAGTAGATAAGGTTAAAGTAAATAGTCATTTTGATTTTAAAGGGGCTTTATCAAGGTAATTTTTAAGACTTTTAAGTGGCCCCTAAAAGCCAAGTGAACTAACAAGTCAGAAGGCTTAAATCTAGTTTGAAAAAAGTCACTTATTATTGTGGTTATAACTTTTGAATCTGCGAACTGAACTGTTCTTTCCTGTTTTACTATTTATGTTCAAGGTGGTTTTAACAGACAAAAATTTTGCTTTGGAATTAAAACCACATTTCCTACAACAAACTTGCTATTTGTTTACCAGTTGACTGGTCAAGACAGCTGTATTTGAAATCTGACAACTAAAACAAACTTTTAACTGAGTTAAAGAATGGAACATTGTCGCGTTCGAAGAATGCAATCCTAATTTTGTGTTGGTTGTCCTGTGGTTTATGTGCAGTAAAATTTGAGATTTTTTGGTAGACGGTCTTCCAAATGGCTGCCCCTATTGTTTTTTTTTTCCGGGGCTCATTTCCGCCAGAAATTCCTTCAAACGCGTCTCCATAATCTGTGATTACTGCTAGTTTTAATTATAGTCATGGGAATTTTGAGTTGCATCAAGACAATATCCCTATTTGGTGAGTTTCTTAATTCTCATCACCTTTCTGCTTGACCATGTGTTGATATTGTAAAGAGAAATTAGATGATCACTAGAATTTGGTGGTACATCAAGACAATATCCCCTAGTGGATGATTGTCTTAATTCTCAACACCCGTCTGCTTGACAATGTATTAATGTAATGAGAAATTAGATGATGATCACTAGAATTTGGTGGTACATCAACACAAAAAAAACCAGTTGATGATTGTCTTAATTCTCGACACCTGTTGACAATGTATTGATATTGTAAAGGGAAATCAGATATTAATCAGTAGAATTTAGTGCTGTATTAAGCGGCATCTCCCAATTATTAGCTTTTAACTTCATGACATTGTCGTGGTAAATGTGTTAATCTTTTAGAGAAAATTTTAAATGTTGATCTTTAGTCAACCTGGGACTTATTTACTAAAACTTATTTTCTAAACAACCAGTAATTTAATGGGAAGAAATTCTCGTAAATTGAAAAATGGAAACATATGGTTAGGTTGGAAATTTTATCATAGGAACTAAATGAAACAAATAGATATTAAAAATATTTAGAATGTTCCAATCCAATTTGTTCAAGTCTGATTAGTGCCACCCTCTTAAAATAAAGATACTTATTTATCTTCATTCTTCCTGTTGCCCTTGGCAACTGCACATTTCTGTAGTTTTAGCTTAAATTTATTTATTTATTTTTCTTCTGTGGGAGATATGTTTACTTCCACACAAGCAAAAGGGGACTTCCTCCTCCTTGGAATTTAGTTTTGTGGGGAAAGCTTGGAGCCCAAACTCAAACATAATTTTCTTCTTTATATGTGGGTCACACACTTGTGTGAGGTGAGGGGATAGGGGTTGGTAGGCTATCCCAAGGATTTTTTCTGGCCGGGATGGGGGTTGTGTTTCCCGGAGCTTGAAACCCTGACCCAATAATCATACCCTTTTTCAGACCTCATGCCTTTGATTGTTCCTCTTCTTGAGTTCAAAGTGGAGTCAATCTACAGATGACTCTCTTGATGCGACCATTCTCAAGACCAGGAAAGGTGGTCCCTTTTACTAATAAATAACAAGGGGTAATCGCTCATGTTAAGAGCCTAAATACAGCATTTGAGATAATTATTTCAAACACGATTTCTTATAATTATGCAGGTGTAGTGGAACCCAGTTAATCGGGGGGGGGGGGGGGGGGGTGGTTGGGGACTAATAAAATTATGAAAATGATTGGCTGAAAATGTACCTTTCAAAATCTGTTGATTGGTACAGCTTAAGGTACTGAAATCTTAAATGACCACAGTTAGAATTATCGTGATACAATTTGAGGTATTGAGCCGAAAACATGTAACAGAATATATCTTGTGTTGTTTAAAATTGGTTCCTATGACGGGTATAAAAAATAAATTTGAGCCACGCCTATTAAAGGGGCATTGTCCCGCATATTCTGCTGTGTTCTGGTCAAAATAATAGTTGACAATGTACCTTTGCTCAAGCATAAAATTGTTCTTAGAACACCAAGAAGAAAATATTAAGTGAATTATTCAAGAAAGAACAAACCATAATACGTTTTTCTGCGTCTTTATCACGACACTTGGGAGGAACATTTTTTTTCAAGTTGCAATCCATTTCCATCCTGGCCATCTGCAGCCAAAGATAACGAATACTAGTTTCTGTGCACTGGTAGAGTATTTGTTAACAAAACTGGACCATTATTTGTAGGTTTCCATTGAAGAAAATGTGTTTTTTTTTATTCTCAAAGTGATACTGAAAATAGGTGACATAGACCCTTTGAACGAGACTCCGGTATCTTTTAGAGTAACTTTATTTCAACTCGGGTTAATGAGGCTTATTAAGCTTCTAGCAAGATTATGCTATTTTACCGAGAAAAATAATATAGAACAATAAAAATGAAATCAAAACATTACAAACAAAAACATACTTCGAATACTTCCGATAAGCACAACCCCGTCATTTTTATACGAGAGTTTTCCCTCGGGGTTAATTCGACCAACTCGTTATTATGACTGCATTTTTGGGCTGAACCAAAGCTCAGTAATTTTCTTACCTGAAAGCTCCTGTAGTCTTATGCTGCTAGAAACGTTAACGGGTTTTAGTGAAAAGTTGGGAAAACACTGATGTAAATGTCATCGGCGACCCCGCGGATAAAAACAACCCCCCCCCCGGCCCCCCTGGTTAAAAAGTTTAAAATTATCCCCTGGGATGGGGGAACCTTTGGAATCAAAGAACCTGGGTAAAGATTTTTTTTCAACTGAAAATCCTCCTCATATACACCCCGTAACAACGTGATCCTGACTTCGATATCGAAAGGAATGTTCTAATTTCTCTAACAAAAAGACTTGAGGAAAATACTCCGGGGGTTTAATACACAGGGGTGAGGACTTGTCCGGAAATGATGAAAGACTTTTTTATTTAAAAGGCCATTGAGGAGGAGAGAAAGAAGCCGCATGATGCTTGCCAAAAAGTTTCGCATTCCTTTTATTTAACCCTGAGAATAGCAGGTCAAAAACTGATATAGTAAATTCTAATTACTTGTACGTAATGACGCCGCACGCTGAGACGAGGCGTATTATTCTGGTTGAGTGCTTAGTGTCATGTCATACTTGGCTATGACGCAATTACATAAGAAGTACTTCCTCAAAGTTAAAATACAAGATAGGCTAGATTTATTTTCAGGATTATATAGATCTTTAAAAAAATTGTAGAACCGTAGCCAGGGTTAGTCATAAATGTAAAAGCGTTCTCTGGCCAAAATGTTTTTAAAGTCCCAGCTTTCAGCACTACAGAAGACTGCAGTAAAGGCAGCCGAAAGCTCGGAGTTTTAAAACTTTTTAGCCAGAGAACGCTTTTCAATTTACTCGGTATTTTGTTCTTGGAAATAAAAGAAGAAAGAAAACTGAAATACTCTACCAACGAATTCAACGATAGCTAATATAATGACCATGGCTACTTTTCATTAGACATTGAAGGGGTGATTTTGTATTAATCTTCGTGTATAGCCGTCCATTAGGGTTCGTCACGTGATTACGAACCCTTGATAATCCCAAAAATATACATGGGAGTCTAAGTGAAATTTTGTCCCCTTCACTCCCCGCTTCACTCCCAGAGTCAAGTCAATTGTGTAGACTTGTGGTGTAGTTCTAACTTTTGAGTCAGCCCGGGACGAAATCCTATGGTGTGACCATTCAAATGAAACCACTTTGATGGCAGTACTTTCGCATGATACTATGGTCGTCCATATGTTTCAAAATTCGCTAAATTTCAATTCGTTGTCGCTAAACTGAATTCTGAAATTCTTGAATTTTGATTTTTGGCATTCTTGGCCAGGTTTACATCATCCCTTACTAAATTGACTGGAATGTATGACCTATAAACGGGAACAACCGCACGTAAAGCGGAAATAACGATTTGTCAATATTGCTTCTGTGGCTTGTTCATGTATAAAAAATGTAAAACAGACGCAGAAATTTAAATTGAATTTCTTAGTACGCAATTTGGTAGAAAGGAGGGTTAGAAAAGTACGTACAGCAAGTTGAAGCTTAAACTACCTATGGGGGCCAAAAGTTCTCGGTTTTTTAAAAAAAGCGGCGAAAGAAAACACGGAACAATACTCATGGTGGGTTTAGATGGAACCGGTAAGACCACAATTGCAAACTTGCTCCAGCGTAAAATCGTTCAAACTGAACCAACAACGGGATGTGAGTTTAGCATGAATGCCTTCGAATGCAAAGAGTTTAGCTTTTCAATTTGTGACGTTGGAGGCCATGAAAGGAGCAGATACATGTGGCTTAACTTCAAACGAGACCACCCTGTTCTCAATTGGGATTTTATATGCGGAGTAATCTTCGTCGTTGACAGCGCTGACGTGGCAAGAATCGCAGAAGCAAGAGAGCTTCATTCTGCCCTTCATCAGCGTCTTGCGGAAGATCATCGCCGCCCTGTTCTTCCTGTGTTAGTTATTGCAAACAAACAAGACCGTCCAGGCGCACTGACAGCACATGAGGTTACGGAACTGTTGTCACTTACGCAATACAAATTTCATGGTTGGCATGTAACTTACGGAGGTACTGCTGCTGACAGAGAAGGTCTTTATAAAGCTATGTGGATATTGTACAAAATGATCAAGAAACGTGAAAAACTATTGAAAAAATTTTATCCAAATGAATGATTCAGAACTCTTTATATATGCTATTCCGTATCACGTGACTTTGTAGCTAGACTGAGCCTGAGAAATATTTAAATATTTAAATTACCTGCGCAGCGTTATACTGAATGATGAAATGAAAAAAATGTGTTAAATTTGACGCTGTTTGTAGAATGATCTTTCCCGGCGTTTCGGCAATGCTGCCTTCTTCAGGGTCAAGAAGAGAAACCTGAGAAACCTGCGCAGAAAAATTCATATTTTCCGTTTATTTATTTTAATATAATTTAGATACTCTTGAAACTGAAATAAAAAATGTCGTTATATCATTGGCTACTGGTTGAAAGACAGTTAGCGAAAACTTATCGATCACATGATTGAACAAAAAAGTGTGCGAAATTTGTGCGTGTTTGTGTCGCGTTTCCCGGCGAAGCTGAATGAAAGCCGCTGGTTCAAACGGTTTCAACAGCTCGACACCACGAAGAGAACGAAGGAGCAATATTCCCTGTAACTGAATGGGCATTGGACTGAGAAGCCACAACGACTACAGGTAACGGTTTTTTAAACGTTTACATGTTTGTCCTAACGGTGAAAATTTTCCCAAGACTTGTTGTTCTCGCCGTGTGCATGTTCAAGTGGTCGTGTGTTTATTTTGAATTAACTCTTTTAAAGACACGGAACACTTGTAATTTAGGGATTCTCTTCTATTTTCCTGTGTTTTATGTCGTGTATATCTCACTCTATCTTTTCGTATGACGTGTATAAAACTCTCAATTTTCGTATTAAAAGCCCGTAAGCTTATAATTTTCAGTAGCGTGGCAAAATGTTTATTCACTGTTGATTATTGATGTGTAAAGAAATGGCGCGAGGTAAAAGCCTTTTTATTGAGCAAACGTTTATATCTCGATGATTTTTTTCTTGAAATTGTGATTTGTTATCAATTTGTTAAATTATTTATTTTTTACGCCAACAAAATTGTTTCAGTTGGCATTTCGCGGAGCCGTACGATACGCGATCCTCGCAGGGCTACGCGCGGCCCTCGTTATGAAAGGTTTTGCAAAGGAAAGTCTCACAGGGCCGCACGTGAGTATGATAATAAGTAAAAGTAAAGTAAAGTCGCGCATCCGAGCCAGAAGGCTCATAACGGCCGGAGCTTAAACCCGGTGTCTATAGCATGAAGCGACTAGGAATATTGCTACTCCCCCCTGGATGGGATGCTAGACCATCGCAGGGTTACCCCCAGCATTTTGTCGCCGGTACCCATTTATACACCTGGGTGGAGAAAGACAGTGTGGAGTAAAGTTTCTTGTCTAAGGAAACAACACGAAAGAAAGACCAGGCTTTGAACCACCGACCTTCAGGTTGAAAGTCCGACGCGCTAACCACTACACCACCGTGCCGCCCACCCAGTTTAGTTTAATACTCGGTTTTGCAAAGGAAAGTCTCACAGGGCCGCACGTGAGATATGATAATAAAGCAACTTAATTTGACAAAAAGATTCTATATAGGGTATTAAGTACAGGATTGCAAGGATGAAAGTGGATTACAGTTCATTTGCACTTTTGAGTCAAACTAGTATTTATCCCGATATAAGCATTGTCCATGGCTGCTGCTGCCAAGGTGATATGGCAGTTTTATGCGTGTTTTCATGCGTGTTGTGGCAGCATAGCGATAAAATGCAGTTGCCAAAGGGAAGCGTTCCAACTCCATCGTGCTCAAAAGCACGAGAAAACCATTGACTTCCTGCTAGTTACCGTTAATGCAATAAGATGCGTGACGTGGAAAACAAATACTTGTTACTGAAAATTGCCCCTGTGGTTTTCTTTAAGATATAAATCAAACGCAGATATTAAAAATGGGTTTATGATGGCACAATATTAATTTAGCCGATCGATAGAAGAGAAGAAACACACGCAAATAAAAGCAAGTTAAAACAGAAGATCAGCTATGGGAACCAAAATATCTCTGTTCTCCAATCAAGCTAGCTGTGAAGATACTCTCGCCGATATGAAAATCCTGTTTTTGGCGGGTTTAGATCCAGGGGTGGGGGAGAGTACTCCCCGAAAATTTGGGTGGGGGTGTGCGGCACGCTTCTTAAACCCCTTACCCTATTTTAGACCAAAATATGCGATTTTTCCTACCCTATTTCAGACCTGACCCAAAATTCGATACCCTATTTCAGACCACACCGTTAAATCGATACCCTATTTTAGATGTTAATCAAACCGCATTTCTCAAGGGATGTAAAAAGAGGCTTCTTCTAAAATCATACCGAATTCCACACTGAATTCCAGACCAGAGTGCGCAAATCATACCCTATTTCAGACCAAAATGGTCAAAATCTATACTATTTCTGACCAAAACGGCTTGAAAATCATACCCTTTAGGGCCGCACATACCTATATAGCTTATATAAGGGAGTACCCCTCCGGGGGGTTTAGATGGCGCTGCATGGAAAAACGACTTTTGCAATTATACTCCGGCTTAATGCAGTCATCCGATTCGACTTGGTTCTGATACTCAAGTTGCTATTTGAGTGGTTTGAGAAATTTTTCAGAACAACTGACTGAAGTTTCTACTCAGTCTGAAATGGGAACAAATATCGATTGTCAGATAACTTTGCCTTTTTTATGTATTTATTATACTATCGTGATCTTGCGGTAAACAAGATCAGATACAGGTAAACTATATTTGGTGTTACTTACTAATATGTATAGTTAGCCTTAGCCTAACAGCGGCGCCCTCTGAAAACCCTCTGAACAAGCTTAACTAAGATGAAACTTAACTTAGGTGAAAGGTCGGAAGCACAAGAATTAAGATTGACGACCTGGCTATTTTTCAATTTTAGCAATTCTCAAAAGCAGTATTACCCGACCGTCTGCACAGTACATTTAGATCGTACAAAAGTTCACAAAACACCTTTTTCTCCGTCTAGAATAACTATTACGACTATTTTCCGAATAAAATACAGTTGCTGCTTGTCAAAAAATGCCCGAGAAACTGATTTGCCAAAATACACAAACATATTTACATAAGGTGACGCGAGTATAAAATCTAAGTCTTGTTTTGTTTACATAAAATCGCTTTTCAATCTATGTAATAAATGAACAAACACATAAAAATGGACAACACAATCTTCTTTCGAAAAATTTTATTGACATCTCCAATAGTTTATGTTTAAAAGCAAAACGCGTACTATTTACATGTACAGCGCATCAAGGCCGAGCCGTGTCTTCGATGAAATTCAAGAAATTAATACAACTGAATTTAAGCTACACGTTTTTAAACAATTCTCCAAAACTAACGAGAACACAAACAAAAAAGTCAATCACAGATTTATATCAATGTAATTTGTTTTACCTTTAAGTCCCTCCGGCGACTACTGTACTTGGAAATTATTTAAACCTCCGCTTTGGTGCTGAAATCCGTAAAACGAAACCATCTCTTCGCATTGCTAAAAACGTATATAGTTCCTCGAAGCAAGATTTTATCCCTGAAAGCTCTTCTTTTTCCACTAAAGCGGCTTCAGAGTATCCCTTAATTAGTATCCCTGTCTTGGGTAGCAAACCGCGAAAAACTGCAGGAAAATAACGACTTTAATTCTCCGCTAAACACAACAATACAACTAAAGTGTTTACCGAGCTCACGGCTGTGTGGCCGCGCGAAAAACAAAGCCTTGCTTTCAAGATCCCGGATGTTGTTCCAACACGGCCGCGGGCGGGCGGACACACACGCGCCCGCGAAATATTCCGCTAGCCATGACCATGAAAAATGACGGGCATAGGTTCTATGAGTATGGTGCTCCGCCGGGCCTTCGGCCCGCGGGCTCCGCTACAAATTGATATATAGATATATCGCGGTCCATATAATTCAATAATCATCGAGTACATGCATGCACTTATGCGAAAACGCTTCATCGCAATTAAAGCACGTTCGTGTGAAATAAATTATAATTTTGCTGCTTTCACCTGAATTGGGTCTATTCCAAGTAGTGTTTTTGACCTTTATGTTCCCAGCCGCGGAAAAAATCAATTTTTATCACTTTCACAACTGAATGATATCGCAAACGAACGCGGTTAATAGTGGAAAGATAAGAATATTTCAAAATCATTATTTCAATATCATTCAAAATCATGCAATATATTTTATGGGAGTCGTGTTTCAATGAAACACTTACTTGCAAAAATGAAAGTAAAATCTGCAAAGGACCGCAAAGGTTAATACTGCTAACGGTATACGTAGGATCTGCGAGAGACCTAACCAGCCAAAAAATGAACAAACATACAATGAACTGCAAGGCTGATCTGACTATGTAAAAAAGTAATCTTTGCGAGACACCATTACGACAGAAACCGATAAAGTAGGATCGCAACCGTGGACAGCTGTTTCGTTGTATAATAGGCCATTTGCACGATGACGTCATTTGACTACTACTACCAGAATTCATTTCGTTTTTCCTTTCTTATTTAAATTTTGTAATCCCAGTGCGGTTTAAATAACAATAGCCCTGATTTGCACTACAAAACAAGCAACTGAAGGATTCTGGTAGTAGTAGTCACATGACGTCATCGTGCAAATGGCCTATTGCAGCTCATCAGCACGGTGTAGCGATGAACTAAATGACGCCAGCAAGAATGCCAACGCAAATAGATTACACAATGACCCGTTCACCATATCAGGTTCCGTACTATATATGAATTCACTTGTTACCCGAATGACGCGTTGCCACTTAAAATACGTTGAATCACTTACTTACACACGGTTCGAAACATAATTTTACAGCAACCTAATTGCGTTTATATTGCAGCAGTCGCATCTCTCTAAAACAGATAAAACTTGTAGAGAGGTGGCCATTTTGGGAAGGTACGAAGTCGTGAACCCTCGGGGGGAGGGAAGGGGGGATCCCGGGGGGGATACTCAATAAAGTTTTGTACGGGGATGTTCCGCTCCGAGATCGAAATCCTTACCTTTTTATACACCATTCTTCACAGAAAGGTAACCCTTTCATATACCTTCCATAGAAAATATGGTACCCCTCCCATATACCTACAGAAGAAACACTGCATCTCCTTACTATACCCTTGACTAATGGAACGATAACTACGGAAATGACATCAAGCGTTACCATTAGCACTACCACAAGCGTCTTTTTTATATATTTTGAAAGGCCCTTTTATATATAATACCTAAATGACAGTTTTCCCTGCCCTTTTCTGTACTTCATCTTGTGTAATCCCTACCCTTTTATATACCTCCAGCCTAAAAACGGTACCCCTTTTCGGGCGGAGCATCCCCGTATAGCCCATTATAGGGAGTACCCTCCGCCCTGCCCCTCCCCCCCCCCTTCCGCCCCCTACCGGGTCGTGACAAGGACAGTAACAATTAGGCCATTGTAGAGAGGTCGCCGTTATGGGGAAATGCTAGTTAGCAGAGGTTAGACTGTATTTAAAGCACTTTAAAGCATCATCGAAGGTCAGGAGCCCACGAAATCGCCGGTTCCAAATCATCAGGTGAACACTGATTATTTTGAAGCAGTGCATACATCGGTGGAAAAATAACCTTTTTATTCTGCCGTGTCGACCGTCTCCGGTAAAAACGGAAAAAGTTTTGATGTTATGTCAGCGTACACATATTCGTTTTCTTCTTGCCCTCCAAAGTAAAGTTTAAAGTACTTTTTTTCCCGTCTCCCGCGCTTTTACGCGTTGCTCCCGCCCCGCGTTTAGCATTTCTCTCCAGCTTCCCGCCCTGTTGAAACACCCGCTTCCCGGCCGCCCTTTCCTCTCCCCCTCCCGTACTGCTACCCTGCCCCCCTCCCCCCCACCCCCCCCCCCCCCAATGAACGGCACGTTATACATTTGAATGTAGCAGTCAAGCATTATAACATTTTAATAATTATGAAACTTTCTTTGTATATTTACATTTGTAGCTGTTATAAAATGGTTACTTTCATACTAGATTCTTCAAATCATCCATTATTTGACCCTGAAGCTCATTACACTTTTGTCATTATGCACAGCATTATAAACAGCACCACCAAACATTATTGCTCGACAGCATTTATTAATTCTGAATGTCAATTTTATGCAAAACGTATTCAGACGGGGCTTTTTTGGCCTCCTTATAGACCGTTTTCACGTTAAGTCACGGCGGCCATATTGGTGTTAAACTTCAAAACAATTTTAATGAACTTCTTTTGTTATGTACACCAACATGGCCGCCATGGCCTTTGTCATTTGAGTCCCACAGGACTGAAGGTCACGTGAGTGAAAACCATCTGCTAAGGCAATGAAACTTGTCAAAGCTAAAGAAGGTCACGGGAGGTGATGACGTCACATGACGAGCGAATTACGACATAATTTCAAATGGCCGCCATCTTGAATTTCAATCTTGTCACATCAAATGTTTCCAGGTAAATTGAAGAAAAAGTCACGAAATTTGTTGGGATATTTATTTCGCTAAATGTTTTTAAACTTATCAAGGTATATAGTTCACTCTTTACACCATAACACGTTATGCCAAACACCCCGTCCATTATGATATAGGTATCCAACATCAGTTGGGAGGTCAACGTTCGATAAGATCGACTGAGACCAGATTGGACACCTTATTGAGACTTATATAACGGAATAACTGGTCAGCTTTCAGTTAAGGTTCGGGTAAGCAGCCAGTTAAATTTAGGCCTAAACAACCCGAGAAGCTAGGTGGTACTCTGGTAGTGCAGGCTATGTAAGCATGAACCTAGCTGAGGTCACAGGTCCAATCCTGAGTGGGGATTTTAGACTTTCTTTTTTACACTTAAAAATTTATTCAAAGTAAAAATCTAAGTGTCGACTTTACGTTATATCCTACGTTATTCGCCGTTCCGAGGTTGCGCGGGAGATTGGGTCAAGTTACGTGTCGCAAAGCATCATAGGGGTGTTTTGGGGGACGCCATTTGCAAATAAGTTTATTTGCATGTGAATGAAAGGTTTTGCACCTAGCCTCGCTTTGTATTGATAGAGAGGCTAAAGACAACTCGGAAATGGCCTATTCAGCACTCGTCCACCAGAAAAACACCTGCATTGCAGACTACCTGCACTAAACCGAGGATGACTTCATGAGAGAGGTACGCGTCACCCAGTCAGTGTTGTACCGCCTTTGGTTCTTTCGCTTGAAGCCCGCGGCCTTGCGAAAGTCAGGCTTGCCAAGAATATACAAACAAGGATTTATCAGAGAGGTGCACAATCGCAACCAGTATATGATTACTACAGTGAGATTATCTATATAAAGAAAGTCCTCTTTCAGAACCTGTTGAAGCCGTAGCAGATAAAATGGAGCCCAGCAAACGATGAATACAACAAACATAACCAGGAACATGGTGGCGACTTTCCATTCTTGTTTGGTGCTTCTACGCGTTTCCTGCCATCCCGGAGTGCTGTTTTTCTGGATATTTTTGGTTTGCCTGTGCACCTCGTACAGGATGCGTCCATAGGAAAAGCCCATGAACACCACAGGGATTCCAATAACAGCAACGAAAAGAAAGATGTCGTAGATGATCAGAATCTTTGCGACATATTCGGAGTACTCCTCTGTGACTTCTTCGTCGAAGTTGGTCCAAGAGAGCTGTATCAGCGCCACGAGCATTGCGATAAGCCATATCAATGCGATCACGTGGACTCCGCGTCGCTTGGTAACCCAGCCTTGGTAACGCAATGCATGAATAATACAGATGTAACGGTCGAGTGTCATGGCCAAGATATGCAGCACTGTGGAGACGGAGAAGAAAATGGTCGCGACCATGTCAGAATAACACGGGCCTTGTGATAGCATGATGTTGCAGGAGAGAAAAAGAGGGATCGCAATGACTCCTGTGCAAAGATCAGACACAGCCAGACTGGTCAAGATGTAATTAGTCACACTTCGTAGGTGTCGGTTCATTGCGACAAGACCTATCACCCAGCAGTTCACAGCAATAATCAAGATGGCGATGACAATCGGAAAGGTGTCTCTGCTGGAGTTGAAACCTGGCACAAATGGTGATTCGTGGCCTGTCAAATTTGAACAGTTTTGCGTTGTTGAGCAGCTCGATGTCGCCCTTGTTTCTGCCATTTCACTCTTTGCTCGACAAACTTCTTAGCGTCCAACTGTAAAAATATAACCGACAGAAAGATCGATATATTAAGAACTCGACTGAAAGAAGTAAAGAACCGAAACTAAATTACTTTGTCAGGATTTGAATGATGATGCACTTAGGGTCGCTTTCTTATTGACACAGCTTTTTTAGTTTCGTGTTTCCTGCCAATGTATTCATCTGGGTTGGGGGGAAGGGGGTGGGGGGGGGGGGGGGTGGGGGGGGGGGGGGGGGTGGTGAGGGAGTGGATAATACTGCCCTCCATAATATACTTACCAGAGATGTGCCACCTCAGTATGGTTTTGAACTGTGGTCGATTTGATCAAAACAGAGTATGGCTTTTAGCTCATGGCTAGTCTTGAAAAAGTATATAAATATAGAGGTATTATAATCAAATATTTTAATGTAAAATAGGTTTCGTGTTTCAATCTCTCGGCTGCATAAACCCACTCCCACCCCACCCTCACTGCAAATTCCGAATAATGCCCCCCCCCCGGGGGGTGAATTATGCTTTGATTCTTCCTTTGACAGCTACAAAGACAATTATTTTAAAAGGAAAGTGTTTTGCTTTGCTAGTGAAATGCCCAAGCAAATATTGATCATACAATGTAAATGCCATTGAAAAAATGAAATTGGATTCAATTTGATAAATTTAACCTAGACACCCCTTTTGTTTTAGTTTTACGAGTAGCATTGCATGAAAAATAAAATCTAACTTGCTAGTCGGAGTCACAACAGCATATTTAACCAGTTTTTAATCTAATTATTAAAGTGCAAGGCATATTGTACAACTGATAAACTTTAGGATTTCGTGCACAGACTCAAAAGGTAGAACCTCCTTGTACAGCATAATAAACAGTACCAAAGGAAACTACTGCCCACTAGCTTTATTTCAATGGTCACACTTTAGGATTTCATCCACTCAAAAGTTAGAGCCATGCACCTTGTAAATCATAATACTAACAACAGGAGAGTACTGCTTAATTTATTATCTTTCATTTTGTAAAATATTGAAATAATAAACAGTACCACAGGAAAGTACTACTCAGTAGCTTTCATTTGAATTTGAACAGACTAAAAAAATTAGAACCTGACCTTGTGCAGCATAATAAACAGCACCATGGGCAGCTATTTCCGATGACAAACATTCCGGTTTGAATTGTAATTGAGTATTTACGAGGCATTTGTAAAGTAAACGTAGTCTTTTAAAAGGGTAATAATTTCTCTGTTGTCAATAGAAACGCCAGTAGGTACTTTTGAGCTTTGTAAACGTGCATTACCAACTGTGCACACACTATTCATTCTTTATCAAACAGCGCATTAGCCATGCTGTAATTAACAGTAAGAAAATTGTTAATGGACGAGTCACTAATCTTTTATATTGTATTACAGCATATTGCTCGCCTGACTGAATTTAAACTGA